>OU611756.1:11627041-11629541 GCA_914767535.2 Dunaliella primolecta | reverse complement strand
ATGGAGCTGCGTGCTCAGGTGGGTTGAGATCTGGCCTCCATGCGCTAGCCCATGGTGCAAAACATTTCTTGTTCTGCTCATTTCCACCTTTTACACATTCTCACACTTTGTGGCGCTGTCTCACACATCTATGCAGTAACAATTGGAACTTGCTCTTTTGCACAGGTGGATAAGTCTGCGTCTTCAGCCTCCAGGATGCTGGTAGAAGGCAACAAAATTGCCGGTACTATCTATGCAAAGAGCCAGGTAACTGCTGCTGGTTGATGGGCAAACTGAGTTGGCAAGTCTTGAAGAAGATTGTGCACTTCAATTCTCTGAAAGCTAAAATGCTTTGTGGTTGCCTAAATTCAGCTTGCTGTCTCTTTGAGTCCGCACTGTGATACAAGGGCGCTGTTCAGCCTTCACCGTGACCTCTTGCTCAGCTTGCGATCTCACTCTCTGATTCTTCAGGGACTTTTTTGGCTGCTTTTCGATGAGGAAACAAGTGCGTCAGCCTTTGAGTCTGTCGTCGAGGCAATGCTCAACGTCCACTGGTACATCAAAAGCGCCTGCCCATCTGTGAGTAATGCGCCACGAACCTCTAAGCGGAAGGGGAATTGCAAGCACGGGCATTTTCTCATTCAAGCTCAATTCACCTGTTTGAAAGCTCTGGACCTCTGCTTTACTTTGCTTTGTACTGCATTGCTTCTAACAGAAGTATGCTGCTGTGTCTTAGCTGACACTGATGTATGCTGCTGTGTCCTGGCTGACACTGATGTATGCTGTTGTGTCCTGGCTGACACTGATGTATGCTGCTTCGTCCTGGCTGACACTGGTGTATGCTGCTGTGTCCTGGCTGACACTGCATTCTGTGTTCTGTGCTTCCCAGGGGGCGTATTTGGATGAACTGACGATGTCTTACTTTCATCGTCAGATGGACATGGCGTACAGCCTGAAGGTGAGCTCAACACTCAGCTTTCATGCTTGCCTACAGTTTTCTCAGTTCAGGCACTTGTCAGATCAACCTTGAGTGCAAATTTCTGATTGTCATTTCATGGTGGCTACGGTGTGATGTATGGGCGGCTTACACGCCCTTACTGTCAGCTACTGCATCATTTCCAAGCGTAAAACATAGGACTATGCTTCCCAAAACAAGCAGGCCTAAGCATATCCCCTACGACAACAATCAAACCAAACACTAAACGAGGTGTACACCGTGACGTTGTGATGTTCACAGGACATGTTTCCGGCAGGGCAGGGAGGCACCCTTTTTGTGCAAACCATTAGCGTCTTGTCTTGCGGCATCCTCCTCTTGAGCTTCCTTGCCAGCAACACGTGTCCCAAGCCCGGACAACCACCTTGTGCCGACTCCAAGTACCTGGCCTTGCTTGCCAACTCTGCTGCAGACAGCCTTTGCATGGCATGATGTATTATTGAGACCAATTTATAGCAAAGGGTGTGTTCCGATGATGCCTTGTTAAGTTGGAAGTTGACCAATAGAGGTGGCACAGTGTTTGATACTTGACTCAGCCTCAGAAAATCAGAAGGAAAAGACAATTCACCGTCAACAAACACTCTCCTGATCCCCGATCCGTTGGTTGTGACAAGAGCTGTTGTGGACTGTAAGGCCGACTTTAATACTGTTAGGGAGCATCTGTACCTGCTGTGGCTCTATCACGGATTGTATCACTATCCTTGCTTTGTAATTAAGAACTGAGCACAATGGAAGTGATTCTCCTCAGCCATAATTTGGGCAGCAGCACAGTGTACACAAGATACTACAAAACAAGTGATTGTAAGCAGCTTTGATCGAAGATGAAAGCACAAGGGTACAAAGTTGGAGAGATTGCATCACATATTTATAATGTTAGTTTGAAAGAAAGAAAGAAAGAAAGAAAGAAAACAAGGAGACTATGCAGGCAGAGGAAACTATGCATCAATTAAGGAAACCCTGCCTCAATTAAGGATGAGGAGACACATTGGCCCATAAGAGCCGTGAGTCCCCTCCACCACGAAGCTCCAAGACAGAAAATGCTAATGGGGATCTGGAGGGTTACAGGAAGCATCCGGCTCCAGAACCTGGCTGTGAGGAATATTGTGCTTTCAATGAAAAGAATAACAAAACAACAAACCATACCCTTTCTTACATGAATTCCTCCAATTTTTTGAACAGGCTAGATTAGATTATATGGATTACATAACTTTTTGTGCCCAATAGGTCAGCTCAACTGAAACAAAAAGTTGCCTGTAAACATCTAACCATCTAATCATCTAACCAAACCAGTCCAATCTGTGGAAGACGTGCAAAAAGCAGAGAACTCAGCCACAACATTTCAGGCAAGCTGGTACATTGTGCCAACATCCCTTTGATAGTGTGTAATATGAATCTGTTATTGTAGTGTGTGCCATTTTGAGGTTTTGTACACAAGCCCTCTGGTACTCCTGTCTTAGCCTAAGCACTTACGTATTCAAGATTTTTGTGCTTTAAAAAGTGCCTAGAGACTCTACCTGCTTGGGACAA
>OU611756.1:11329012-11626841 GCA_914767535.2 Dunaliella primolecta | reverse complement strand
CAAAATACATACACCTGCAGGCATCGGCACAACATGAACATGCAGGCATCAGCTCTGAGCGCAAATGCCGTAAGTATGCATCACATGACTTAGGTGACGTGAGGCATACGCTGCAGGCATCAGCACGAAATGAACATGCAGGCATCAGCTCAGAATGCATGTATGCTGCAAGTATGCATCACGGAAGGTATTAGGCTGTAGGCACCAGCAAAATGTCACTTGAGCAAGCTCCAGTGGAAGGCAGGTTGTGCCTGCTTAGCTGCACAAGCAAGACCATATTTGGATGACGTACCACTAGATGTGGCATGGTGTGCTGTGCAGAAGCTTGACAAGGACTTGTAGGCTTTGAAGGGAGGGGATGTGGTACATCATGTTTTGCATGAGTTTGACAAGCAGCGAGGACTTGTAGGCCTTAAACTTGGGGCTGAAAGTTGAGCAAAGAGTCAAAGGCAGCCCTGCCTGAAAGCAGGGGACACAGGTGCACACAGGTGGGCAGGCTGTGTTCTGAACGCCACCCAGGAAGCATGCTCACAGCCCTGCCCCTGAAATTACAGCACCGCTTCAAACAATTAAGTGCAAGCATGCTCACAGCCCTGCCCCTGAAATTACAGCACCGCTTCAAACAATTAAGTGCAAGCATGCTCACAGCCCTGCCCCTGAAATCACAGCACCGCTTCAAACAATTAAGTGCAAGCATGCTCACAGCCCTGCCCCTGAAATCACAGCACCGCTTCAAACAATTAAGTGCAAGCATGCTCACAGCCCTGCCCCTGAAATCACAGCACCGCTTCAAACATTTAAGTGCAAGTCCCCTGCTTCCAAGGACCTGATTTCTGGGCTGTGTCACCATCCCGGTTGATGGCCCCTCCTGACGTGTGACAGGGGCGTGTAAATGCGCTTGGCTGCAGTGCCTGGAGTATCATCCAGCCTTGCCCCTTCTGGCACAAAACGTCTCACACCCTGACCAAGCACCACGCCTTCACCTCAGTCTCTAGTCCCTTCTCACCTGCACAGGTCTCACACGCGTCCCTCATCTCTTGACCTGATCACCGTCTCAAGGCCACACACCTGTCACAAGGGCCACATCTCTGTCACAAGGGCACCACCACCGTCTCTAGTCCCTTCTCACCTGCATAGGTCTCACCCCTTCACCCTCATCTCTTCACCTGATCACTTTCACAAGGCCACACCCCTGTCACAAGGGCCACATCTCTGTCGCAAGGGCATCACCACTGTCTCTAGTCCCTTCTCACCTGCACAGGTCTCACCCCTTAACCCTCATCTCTTGACCTGGAAACTTTAACAAGGCCACACACCTGTCACAAGGGCCACATCTCTGTCACAAGGGCACCACCACCGTCTCTAGTCCCTTCTCACCTGCATAGGTCTCACCCCTTCACCCTCATCTCTTCACCTGATCAGTTTCACAAGGCCACACCCCTGTCACAAGGGCCACATCTCTGTCACAAGGGCATCACCACTGTCTCTAGAGTTCCTTCACCTGTAAAGATCTCACCCCTTAACCCTCATCTCTTCACCTGGAAACTTTAACAAGGCCACACACCTGTCACAAGGGCCACATCTCTGTCAAAAGCGCATCACATCTGCCACGAGGGCCACGCCAATGACAACCCCCCAACATTCAGTTACACAGCTTCACGGAAACAAGCCTGTATGCCGAGCTCCAACACTCCCTTGAATGAACCTACGCTGCTTTGCATTGTAGAAAGGAAAATCCAGGGGGCAGTATCTAGTGCAACCCCACGCGCACCTGCAATGCATGGCGCTCAGTGAGAGCAGACTGCCAGGAGAGGACATCCCACTGCACGCGCGGCTTGCCCAGCCCCTCTTCCTCCTGCTCCCTCTGCCGACGGTGCTGCAACTGCTGTCGCTGCAGCCGCTGGTGCTGAGCCTGGGCCTGCCGCTGCACGTGAGAGCGTGTGTTTGTGTGTGTGTGTATGTGTGTGTGTGCGTGTTATCAGCTCCTATCATTGCAGCTGTGTGTGCTGACCCTGGTCTGCCGCTGCGAATGTGTGCCTGTGTGTGTGGGTGTGGGGTGGCAGGGTTGGAGGGGGGGCGGATGTGTGTGCATGAGTGGGCTTTGTCAGTGTTCTGGTCACATAGATGTCCAGTCAATGAGTGGCGCAGGCGTGTGCGTGGGCACAAGATAACCAGCAAATTCAATCCATTGCAAAGTAATTTCAAGCCGGTACAAAGCCAAACTCACAGTGCCAAAGCACACCACAGCAGAGGCAGGCCACCCTTGCAGACCCCTGAAATCGGTGCAACTGCTTTTGACACGTTGCCTACATGCCCATCAACTTTGTGTCAGCACTATCGGTGCCTATATGTGCAGCCTTGCCAGTGCAGATCCCAGATTTTATGGGGGAAAGCATCTTGATCCCTGCACCCACTTAATAGTGCTGAGTGCATCGGAGCTGGTCCTCTCTGCACAGCACACACAGTGCCACTCAGTTACACACATGCGCTCCCTGCATTTCTGTCCCCCCCCCCCCCAATGCCCACACCTACCTAATGGCACTGAGTGCATTGGAGCTGCTGCTCTGCACAGCGCGCACGGTGCTGCGCGTCAATGCTTGGAGGCCCCTAAGCACCCCCCCCTTCTCACTTCCATTGCCGCTGCTGCTGTCCTCTTCCCCCTCTGCTACCTGCAGCAGCAGCTGCTGTTGCTGCAGGTGGTGGTGGTGGTGCTGCTGCTGGCGCTGCTGCTGCTGGTGCTGACTGAAAACCTGGTGCATGCGCTCCATGAGCCTGTGCACCTCCCCCTCTTGAAGCTGATGGTGGCAGTGGTGGTGGATGTTGTGGTCGCTGGTGCACAGAGGATTTGTGGCGTGGAGGTCTTCCTCTGTCTGGCCTGGTTGCTGCTGTGTCTCTTTGAGATGCCCATTGTGTCCCTGCAATCCCCCTTGCTGTGCATGCCGGTGGTGGTGGTGGTGGTGGTGGTAAGAGCCGAGAGGGTTTTGATGCAGCTGGTGATACTGCTGCTGGGTGTGGGGGATGGGCTGCCATGAGCTAGGCTGCGACGCGGCGCTTGGTCCAGCGGGGCAGGCAAGCAGAGATTCCAGCCGCGCTGCGTGTAATGGCGCGGAGGTCCCCCCTCCTGTAAGCTGCTGCTCAGACTCTGGGATGGAGGTGCTCAGGAGCATGTGGGGTGTGGAGGGTGGCGACAAGGTGGACCCTTGGAGGTGGGAGCCGTGCAGCGCGTGCAGCAGGTGATGAGGTGGGTGAGGACTGGGAAAGGGGCAGCCAGATGTGGGTGTGCTGGGGTGGTGGGTCATGTGCTGGGGAGGCAGGGCAGGAGGGGCTCCGCACTCACAATTGTCGCCCTGTGCTGTCCTTGTGCACTCACATCCGCCCTGTGCTGCCCTTACGCACTCACATCCGCTCTGTGCTGTCGCTGCGCTCTCACATCCGCCCTGTGCTGTCGTTGCGCACTTGCATAAGCCAAATGCTGTCCTGTGCTGCTTTGTGCCGTGTTGACAAGGTGGGGGGGCAGGAGGGGTTGCCTGCTCACAAACGAGCACTCTGCCACAGCTCCAGGAGTGTGCCAGCACATGATCTGGACCCTGCATGCAAGCATGTGGGCTTCTTGCACTGGAGACGGCTGGCGGGGGCAAAGCAGGAGTCCAGAGCGGGAAAGAGCTGGGGTGGATGCTCGCGCGGGCGGTGTTGGGAGGGCTGGCAGAAGAGGCAGGTGTGGGGTATGTCTGCGCTAGAGGAACCGGGGCCTCGCCCTCTGCAGCTGGTCCCCCACTACCACTGATGTCACCACCTCCGCTAGTGCCACTGCCGCTACCGCTGCTGCTCCCGCTGACGCGCCTGCTGCTCAAAGCACTGCTGCCACAGCCACAGCTCCCGCTGACGCGCCTGCTACCAAAGGCACTGCTCCCATAGCCGCAGGTGCAGGCATGCGTACCCCACGCATGCAACCCGCTGGAGCTGCTGTGACAGTGACTGCTGTGGCGGTGATGGTGATGGTGTTGGGGTTGGTGGTGGCAGCTGTCACAAGAACCTCTGGGGCAGGGGCTGCTTGGAGGGGTGTGGCTGCTTGCTGGCGTGTGGAGGGGCGACGTGCTGCCACTGCCCTCCCCTCTGTCCTCCCTCGAAACAATGATGCTTGGGAACACGGGCACCTGGCCTCCTCCTGCTGCTTGACTCGCGTGCGTGTTCCGCATGCTGCCCTCCACACCCTCCCACCTTACAGTACTGGCTCTATTTGTAGATGCACCCGTATGTTCACTCACAGCAGCAGCACTCACGCCTGTGCCATAGCTGCCATGGAGGGCAGGCTGAGTGTCAAGTGCAGCATGCATGGTTGTGGAGGCCTGTGCGCTGGAGGAGCTGACGCCAGAGCACACGTGGTCCTGGGAGTCTGGATTGGTTTCGGTGCCATGAGATACAGGGAGCAGCAGCTGCTGCTGCTGCGTATGCTCCACCTGCTGCTGGGGATGCTGTTCCATGTGGGCGGCAACTGCGGCCTCCAGAGCATCTGTGTAAGCGTAAGCAAAGAGAGGACAATGAGACGGTCGGACCAAGGTAATGCTCCTTGAAGGCAGGCAAAGGCAATGGGCGGCTGCTGCGGCCTCCAGAGCAGCTGTGTAAGCATAAGCAAAGAGAAGGCAATGAGACAATTGGATTGGAAGGTATTGCTCCTTCAAGGCAGGCAAAGGCAATGGGCGGCTGCTGCGGCCTCCAGAGCAGCTGTGTAAGCGTGAGCAAAGAGAAGGCAATGAGACAGTTGGATTGGAAGGTATTGCTCCTTCAAGGCAGGCAAAGGCAATGGACGGCTGCTGCGGTCTGCTGGGCCTGCGTGCAAAAAAAGGCAAAAGAGGATGGCAGTGGGATGAAGGCAACGAGACGGAGACATTGAGGCAAAGGCCAAGGGCGGCTGCTGCAGCCTGCTGGGCCTCTATGCAAACAAAGGTAAAGAGAGGAAGGCAATGAGCAGACATGACAAAGGCATTGAGACGAAGACAATTAGGCGGAGGCAATAAGACAAAGGCGACAAGCGAGCGCGACAATGGCTTCTTGAAACAGACATTAGAGGAAGGCACTGAGGTAAAGGCATTTGAGACAAAGGCAAAGTGCGGCTCCTGCGACCTGCAGGGCCTCTGAACAAACGGGATGATTTGGACAACTCGTTGAGTTGTTCTCAACAAGGCGTGTGAGAACACGGGTGGTTTGATCTGCGGGGCCATTTGCGAGAAAAGATGAAAGATTGCGGAAGGAAGAACAACCAAACATTTGAGGTGTGGGTGTAGCCCATTGGGGCATGAGTATGAGTGTATGCACAATGCCAAGCACAGTTCTCACGGACAATGATATGCAAGGAACTAATGCAGAGGGACTCATGCAATTCTTCCCTTAGGAGCAGGGCGTCTCCTCGTGGTAAAGCTGCTTTTTAATCTTTTCTCATTCACTTGCCTCCTGATAAAATTCGATTTTTCTAGAGCAAGGGCTGATGCGTCAAGTGCACGTTTCAAGGGAGCACACTTCTAAAATTGGCACACTTTTAAAACTGGCATGGCAAACCTTGCCACGCCTTGAAGGCCTACATCAAAGCTTGCATCCTTCGAAGCACACAAGCACATGTCAGGCATGCGCAACACACACACATACATGCACACACATGCGTGCACACACACACACACACACACACACACACACACGCACGCACGCACGCACGCACGCACGCACGCACACGCACGCACGTACGCACGCAAGCACACACACACACAACTTTAAAACCTCATCAGCCACACCTAAGCCCAGGCTTTTCACAAGTGCCATTCTGTCTTTGGCATCCTTCAATGCTGCGGCCAAGGCAGGCCTAAGGGCAGCCGGCGTGGTGAAGCGTACCAGCGGGAAGAGCGCGACTACCTGCACACAAGGCAATTATGATATAATTAGAGTCAAACAACCTTGAAGGAGAGTTTTTGAAAACGCACCAGCGGGAAGAGCGCAATGACCTGCATAAGAGGCTATCGGGGCAAGATCAAGCAGACTCAAACCCCCTTTAACAAAGGCGTCTGGAGGCGCACCAGCGCAGCAGCTCAACCACCTGCTCATGACAGGACGGGAAGAGACAGAGGCAAGGCAGGGCTATTGTAAGCTGACCCTGGAATGTCTGAATTGTTGCTTATCATGCCTGCTGCTGGCGCAGTGAAGGTGAGGTGCAGGGGAGCTCAACAAGCTGCACAGATGACAAAGGAGAGGGCTGCAATGCTGAAATGCACTGGGACACAACACACAAGGCGTAAAAACTGATTAATCTCAAACGGTAAAATGCTGTAAATCAGCACAGCAGGCCAACACAATGTCCGTCACCATCCATGCTAACCTGCTTTCTGTCTGATCTGAGGCAAATTTTCAAGAGCTTTTACCTTCTTCACACCTCAACACTTCCGTGTGCAAGAATTTTTGGCTACCTCAGGACATTTTTCTGACTATCTGGAGAGACCTCCCGTTTCCTGACCTCTCCAATGGCATGCCACATGGCAAAATGCCCATACAGCCCTTAGAATCAAGGTCAATCCTCTTGACTCCAATGTGCAAGAGCTCCAAGAACACACTCCTAGAGGGGGGATTTAACCTGGTTAGGGAGGTATATATATGTATATACACATGGTACACACATATTTTCCCTGTATACATTTTGTTTATAACATACATAATATACTCTACTGTACTACGTGTTACGCATCATGTCTAACATAACATGTTCCTTTTCCTGCTGGAGGCATGCACCTAGTTAGAATGCCCAGAAGCGTCGGATACTCTTATGCAAGCCCTGTGGTAATCCCTGCCCTTGGCAGGGTCCGAAATATGATTTTTCAAGCTCATGATGAAAGGGTTCTCCATTCCTTTTTTTACCTCTGGTGGCACGCCCCTTGGTAGAATGCCCAGAGTCATCAGGTCCTCCAGGGTCAGCCCCTCCAGGCCCCTCTCTTGAGGCGGTCCAAATAAGGAGGAGGGCATCCTCAAAACGCGGGAGAAGGTGTGGCGGCACAGGCAGAACAGCATACCCACCATGCACAGCCACACGAGCGATAGCTCCATTCCACCGTACTGCAAGGCAGCACATACATGGGGAAAAACAAAACATTGTGAGCTTTGTGAGGGGCAGCGCAGGCAGAACAGCCTTGTGCTCACCATGCACAGCCACACGAGCGACAGCTCCATTCCGCTTTACTACAAGGCACAGCACGCATGGAAGAAAGCAAAGTCCTGTGAGCTTTGTATGGGGCAGCATAGGTAGAAGAGCACGCCGGCTACGCACAGCCACAAAAACAACATCTCCACTTTACTTGTCACTGCGTAGCAGCGAGCAACATGGGGGGAAATAAAGTATTGTGAGCTTTGTAAGCGCACATGGGGGACAGTGAGGATTTTCTGATAAAGGCTGGCCAAAATAGTGAGAACATACATCCTTTGTGTGTACTTCCAAAAAGGAAAGCTGCAACAGCCCACTTGCCTCTTACCTGATGTTACCAGTATGCCTCTGAACAATTGTAAACCCTGCCCAAAAAGGTTGCATTATTTAGGGCACTTGGGGCATGCATTGCCACATCAACTCCATCGATCCACACTTGAATTGTCAAGTTTTTTCCCTAGGATGCCAGTGCCAAGCTAAGAGCCTAAACATCCAGCTCCAAAAGGTGTCTGTATATCATTTATGTTCGTTACACTAAGCACACTGGTACATAAAGCTTGAGCGTCAGAACGCAAGAAATCATGCAGCTGCTATTCTGGAGGTGCCTGCCCCAAGCAACACACTTTTGGCTGTCACGTACGCATGCAACCAACACACACAAACACTTTCACACACGCTCACCCACACACTCAGTTGCTGTGGCAGTAGCTCATCTGCATGAACGCGTCCTGATGCGCATGCATGCACGCGTACACACATGCATACACACACTCACCCACGCACTCAGCTGCCGTGGCAGCAGCTCATCTGCGTGGATCTGTCCCGACGCATGCCTGCTCCCTGCGCGCTTTCTGTGAGGTGGCTGTGGCATGGACATCGGCTCTCCTAGCTCCAGCCCTAGGCCATAAAAAGCGGGCTGCGTGGGGTGCACATCGCTGTGGTACACTGCTAGCAGGAGACTGGGCGACTGGGCGAGCTCAGCAGGCATGATCTGCATGGGCAGCGCGCAGCGCACCATCACTAATGACGTTCTGCTTTTGCAAAAAGGTACAGACTCTAGTACTTAACAGGATCAATCAAACCTGCCCAACTATTGTTGCCATGCTTGCTTGTACCATGTTGTACCTCTGCCACAGCACCTTATTGCATGCAGACCTAATCACACATTGGTATGGGAGCTGCCCACAGCAGACCTAATATGCAGACCTACACACAGACTTAATCACACCTTGGTACGGGAGCTTCCCATAAACGCCCCTGTGCACATGCCTAACATACACCTTGTGCACCCTCACCCTCAAGCACAGATCTTGCACCCTTGTACACGCACCTTGCATACGCATCTTGTGCAACCCCACTCTCATGGACGGAACTCGCATTTTCATGCATGTACCTTGATCTGGCAGCGGCCCCTAAGCACCATTATGCGCACACCTTGCACATGCCTCGCACACTCACCTTCATGCACAAACTTGCACCCATGTGCACATACTGCGCTTTCTCATGTATGCACCTTGATCTGGCAGCAGCCCCTAAACACCATTACTGTGCAAAAACTAAACTACCGCGCATAAATATCGTTTTTGGCCCTGCGCGTTGACTGCGTGCATGTAAAAAAAAATATATATATATATATTTCAAGGGTGCGCGGTCTTAAATATTAGTATTTCGGACAGCAAGAGGGTATGAGTGGTAAAGAATGCCCATGCACGGTTGTGTAAAACAAATATTTCTGAGCTGCACTGATGATGCATTATTGCAAAATTAATTATTTTCTTGGGGGGTGCGTGATGAGTCCACTTCTGCACGGTATGCACATACCTTGTACATACCTCACACACTCACCTCCATGCACAAACTTGCACCCTAACCTACCGTACCGTGATCTGGCTGCCGCCCCTAAGCACCCTCATGCGCTGGGGGTCAAAGTACCGCTCTCCCACAGAGGTGGCTGGGTAGTATGGAGAGGCCACGAAGTACACAGGGCTTGTGCCATTGGCGGCAGCGCTGCTCAGAGAGGAGGGGGCTGTCCTGCTCCTGGCGTCAGTTTTGCCAGCACTGTCAGTGCTGCTGTGGGTGCCGCTGCGATTCCTACTGCTGCCGCTGCTACTGCTGCTGCTGCTCCCGGTGAAGATGGCGTTTGCAGCAGCAGCAGCATCTGCGTGGGGCAGAGGCTTGCTGCTGCTGCTGCTGCTGCCAGAAAGGAGGTTTGCAGCAGCATCTGCCTGGGACAGAGGCGTGTGCACACCCCAGCTGCCCACCTCAAGGGTTATGATTAAGGGTCGAGACTGAACCCTGCAAAA
Source organism: Dunaliella primolecta (assembly GCA_914767535.2). Classification (NCBI taxonomy): domain Eukaryota; kingdom Viridiplantae; phylum Chlorophyta; class Chlorophyceae; order Chlamydomonadales; family Dunaliellaceae; genus Dunaliella; species Dunaliella primolecta. Next base: position 11,617,364 of record OU611756.1, on the reverse strand, counting down.
GCACAGATCAAGGTCTTGGGATGGTGAGGGTGAGGTTGAGCACCGGCAGTCAGGTCAGCCAAGTAGGTTTGAGTTAATGCCCCACTGCAATCAGATGATTCTGAGTATGCAGGACCTTTGTCTAGACCTATCTTAGCAACTCTGCATACTCAGTTTGTGCCGGGGGGTGCCCAGGGTGTGGGGCCAGAAATCAAGCAAACCCCCTGCCAAAATGGGGTCTCCAAGAAGCTCCCCCCTGGCTTACCTGACCAGCAGCGATGGCTGGGCACTTTATCAAGAGCACATTCGGGGGGGTCCGGGGGGCTGGGGAGGGGGTCCAGAAAATCGCTCCCCGGACCTCGATTTTGGCAGGGAAAATGGTGAGTTAACATAGCAGAGCAACCACTGCACCATTCAGGGTCGCGACACTTTCGCCTCACATGTAAGTCGGAGTGGCTTAAACTCATCTTTAGGTGAACTTGCATGTGTCCATCAAGTGAGCACACGCTCAGGCGGGCTGACCAGAGCCTGATGTTTTGGTCAAACGCCCAGCTGTCACTGCTCGCCAGGAGCCACTCCCTGCACACCTGGGCCCCCAAACTCGGCAGGCATACCTAGAAAGCATGCTGAACAAGTCCTCATACTCAGGTTGTGGCCAAACACAGTGCTTGCCTGGTTTCCCTGTTCACACCACTTTTGCCTAGCAGGTGCGCACAGGTGACCATGCTCTAAGTGCTCTGGACCAAAATTTGCCCCCCCCCCTTTTTCCACTCCGAAGGATCAGGCTTGACCTATGACCTACCTGAGAGCCAAAATATGGGCAAAATTTGGGCCAGAGCAGGCGTTTTGGCGCTCATTTTCCTGAATATGGTCAAAAATTACCTAAAATGCCCATGGCTTAATCCTAGAGCCCCACCCTCACTTTTTTGATGCAGAAGCACCAGTTTAGGCACCCTCAACCACTCAGCACACTCAGTTTGCAGCGGGGCATTAACTCCTCATTTTCACACATAGCTTGGCTGAGCTGACCGGCAGAATGCACACAGCTCTGATGAGCATGTGCAGGGTCTTTACATCCTCTCACTGCCACTCTCATTGCAGGCACAAGTGTATAAATATCTGTGTTGGTGCCTCCAGTAGCAAATCTTTACACAAATACACCACAAGGAAAAAAAGCAGCAAATCTTTACACAAGTACACCACAAGAAAAAAAAAGATGAAGCTCGGCAATTACCTCCTCAATTTCACTCGCCCCCTCCTGCTTCCCTTTCTCTTTCTCCTGAACCTCCCTCCCTTCCCTTTCCTTTCCTTTCTTCATTTCCCTTTCTTTTTCCTCTTTGCTTGTTCTTGCAAAGCCATCCTGCTGCCCTGTGGCCCCGGCCAACATTCACCAGAAGCAATCCCCACCCAGCAGCGCTCTCTCCATCCAGTCCGCCCCCTCAACATTCTTCACTAAAACATGCGCCTTGCTGCTCTCATCCTGTAGCTGCACGCATTCGCTGCACGCATTTGCTGCACTCACTCGCAGCACGCATTTGCTGCACTCACTCGCAGCACGCATTTGCTGCACTCATTCGCTGCACTCACTCACTGCACGCATTCGCTGCACTCATTCACTGCACTCATTTGCTGCAGGCATTCACTGCACTCCTTTGCTGCACCACAGAAATGAGAGCGCCTCGCCATGCTCACCTGGCCCTGTAGCTGCCCTCTACATTGACCAGAAAAAAATCCCACTGGCCGGGGCGTAGGAGTTTTGAGGGCAGGCTGACAGGCATGGTCGGTGCAACAGCCAGAGTGGACAGCCGGCCCTCACACATGGCCCCGCCCCAGCCTGCAAGTACAAAAGAAAGGAGACTTGATTCCTCTCCATCTCAACCCTGCCTTAGCGTGCAAATACAGAAAAGAAAGGAGATGGCGGGATTTGATTCCTCTCCAAAGGTCGACCCTGCCCCAGCCTGCCAGCATCAAAGTGAAGCAGCACTACTGAGCAGATGGCAGCACCAAATTTGGGAGGGTAGCACCATTAGGCATATGGCAGAGCGGTTCCTGTAAGGACAGCTGTAGAACAAACACGCAGGACAGCAGCACACCGAGCACACTAGCAGTGGCACTGAGCACCAATGCAGCAGCACCACTAAGTAGATGGCAGTGTGATACTCATGACAACAGGCCTGGGCCAGACAACATGGACACATGGACAGCAGCATGCAGAACCCAACAACCATCACCCACACCAGCACCAGAAAAAGGAAAATACCATTCAGAGTGTGGCATGAGATGACACACCAAAGCCAGGCATAAATAAATGCACACACATGCACAATGTGATACACAAGCAACATACACACGGACACACGCACTCTGTGGCATGCAGACCATGTGCAGAGACACACCTTGGTCGCATCGGCACATGTAGGTGGCCTGGACCATGGGAGGAGGGGCCAAGCACCTGCCATTGCCAGAGCAGCTTTGGGGGCACAGAGCAGCGGCATCATGGGCGCCCCCACCCTGCGCAAGAAATATATGAATGGAGTGTTTGTATGGAGTGCTGCCTGATCAGCCATGCATTCCTATTTGGTCACAGATATTGTGATATCTAAGGAAAATGGGATCACATACTTGTACACATGCAGAGTAGATGAACATGTTTGTACCATACAATAAAGGAAACTATAGGACTCTTGTAATCCCCCTATAACCTCCTTGTGCAAGGATTCATCAATTGACCCCTTTGCAACACTTCCTTGATGAGCACAACAACGAAGACAAGCAAGAGACATATCCTCCCATGCCCACCAACATACAGACACACGCACACACACACACATCCTAACTTCTGCACGCGGAGGCCCCAATGCGCACCTGCACGCGCACACGCAGGGATGCTGTCGCGCGCCCTGCCATCTCGGACAGGTGTGCATGCTCGTGCATGTATGAGCCCTCCGGCATGCCACCAGGTCTCAAATGATGAGGCAAACGTGACACAGCAGCAGAAGCAGAGGTAGCAGCCGCGGCGGTGGGCGTCGATTGCTTGCTTCCTGTAGGCCTGGCTTGGCTGAGCAGGTCTCTGGCGCTGATGCTGGGCATGCGAGACAGGTCATGGCTGTGCGTATTGGGCATGTCACTGCTGGCAATGTCCTCAGGTCTGGCACTCCCCTGCTGCTGCTGCTGCTGCTGCTGCTGCTGGGCGGTAAGGACACCACTGCTTTGCAAGCCACTGTGACCGCTGTGGCGGCCATTGTGGTTGGCATTGGCGGGGCCTTGGAGGTGAGCGCCGGTGGTAGTGCTGGTGCTCATCATTGCCCTGGCGAGGCCCCCCGGGCTTTCTGCTCTGGGGCGCAGTGGATCTCCTTGGCGCGCATGAGAGGAGGAGGGGCTGAGTGGCTCACTGCTTTGTGATCGGGGTTGCTGCTGCTGCTGGTCCTGCTGCTGCTGCTGCTTGAGGGGCAGCTCTATCTGGTGCTTGTGCTTGTGCTTTGATTGCTGCTGCTGCTGGGGCGCCGACCCCTTGGAGTGCTTCTTCTTGGACGCCTTAGTGCTCGTGGCAGGGACCTCTTCAACAGGAGTAGCATACGGACCCTGCTCCTTGCCAGAAGCGCCACTGCCAGCCTGCGCCCCTGCCTCTACTGCCTCAGACTTTGACACAGAGTTGGGTGCGGGTGCGGGACTGGGAATGCTGTAGCCGAGGGGAGCTGCCGAGCTGGAGGGGCTGGCTTCGGCGGCGGCATGTGTGTGAGGCACAGTAGAGCTTGCCTTTGGGTTGGCTCCGCTACCTTTGTCACGTGCTGTTGCAGGAGCATGTGAGGTGGTGCTGTGCGAACTGTGGTTAGCTGGTGTTGGGGATGGGGCAAAGGGTGGTGGGAGTGCGGAGTGCGGTAGAGTTGGGGCTGCGTTGTTGAAGACGGCCACGTAGAAGTTGCCTGGGAGGGCGGTCCAGGCACCCAGGGAACGGAGCCTGTAAGAGTGTGTGTGCGCGCGCGTGTGTGCGTGTGTATGTGCGTGCGTGCGTGCGTGTGTGTGTGTGTGTGCGCGCGCACGCGTGCACGTGCGCGTGAACACACAGGACAACAGGAGTAGCATGGCAGCCATGTGCGCCAGAGATTGAAGTGGATGGTAGCCAGAGTGGACGAGCCAATAAAGGATGAAGGTCGAAGAAGGCAGCAAGTTCACGAATGGCTATTCTACTGAAGAAAACCACTTGATGAGGCTGTCTTGATATCTGTTTGAAGCCTGTAGGAACAACCAACCACACCTCTTGTAGCCTGGACAGAGAGACCATAGTAAACAGACCCATATGGGTGCCTTGATATGCACCATGAGTGCACTATGAGTGCCTTGATATGCACCATGAGTGCACTATGAGTGCCTTGATATGCACCATGAGTGCACTATGGGTGCCTTGATATGCACCATGAGTGCACTATGGGTGCCTTGATATGCACCATGAGTGCACTATGAGTGCCTTGATATGCACCATGAGTGCACTATGAGTGCCTTGATATGCACCATGAGTGCACTATGAGTGCCTTGATACGCACCATGAGTGCACTATGGGTGCCTTGATATGCACCATGAGTGCACTATGGGTGCCTTGATATGCACCATTTTCTGTCGTTGCATGAAAGCACCCGTAAGGAACAGATGCGTGCATTTGTGGTGGAACCTCGTCTCATCCAGCTCGGGGGTGTGCGCTTGAAGCAACCATCCGACTAGACAAGCAGCATACCACATCAGTGAAGCAACAGTCTATGCAGCTTCAGCCTGTGCGGCTTCTGAGCTATCAAACGGCAGGGCCTCCCCATTACTTAGAAGCCACACACCTGCCATGGTACACGTAGCTGCTGGGGATGCTGAGCAGGCTTTCCGGCTTGAAATTGATGTTCTGCATTCAAGCACAGGAAACAAAAAGGGTGAAGCTGCTGTTGGGGTCTTGTTTCAGGCTATGTAAGTGGGGGCTGCAGTGGTAGGGTTGTTCTTCGCTCTGAGATAGTTTGTGAAGTGCTACACACACACACACACACACACACACACACACACACACACACACACACACACGGTCAAAAAAGTCAACCATGGCTCAGTGCCCATTGAAAAAAGAAAAGAACCAAGCTTCCTCATCAATACCCAGCACGTGTCAGCAAGTTGCAAGGACACAGCACGACCATGGCAAAAGCTTGAGACAAGGGCAAACACGAAATGCCTCAGTGATAACTCTAGGACAGGGCTAACTGTTGAGGATAGCTGACATTTGTTCATATTGACAGTGTGCAGAGTCAGTTAGTAACTGCCAGGCTTGAGCATTTGTGCAAAAGTGTGTGTGCTAATTACTGCGTGCCAATCACTAACTGCCAGGCTTGAGCAATTGTGCAGTGTGTGTGCCAATTACTGCGTGCCAATCACTGCGTGCCAATCAAGAAGAAGCATGTGCCAATCACTGCGTTCCGATCAAAATGAGCGCGTGCCAAGTACTGCTTGCCAACTAAGAAGAAGGGTGTGCCAATCACTGCGTGCCAATCAAAATGAGCGCGTGCCAATTACTGCTTGCCAAGTAAAAAGAAGGGTGTGCCAATCACTGCGTGCCAATCAAGAGGAAGCGTGTGCCAATCACTGCATGGCTGCAGCCCCTGGTAAACGGCAATCACCATTACAATTCCACATAGCCACAGCAATTGTAAATGCATTTTCACACACTCATTCAGGAGCAGCACGCCTGGCAGAGACGCCTCTCCTCATCCAGCACGACTGCTTGCACTTTTTGCCTCCACTCAAAAAAGGGACGCATTTCAATACAGTGGCACCTTTTGCCCACTAGAAAGCACGCCCACCAGCAGGCCTGACAGGAGCATGCACACCTGTCCTCCCGTTATGGAGCTCATTGGCAGGATCAAGCAATACTGCGCTGTTTGAGGCATTTGCTGCTCGCATGTGGGCTTTTTAGGGCATGTCCTATCCCAATTACCCGTCCATTTATCCAACCATCCATCTGTTCGTTCACTGACTCATTCATTCATCCATCCATTCATTCACGCACTCAGGAGCACAGCTCATGGTTCGAGGGAGTTCTGAAGCCCTGCTGCAGGCATGTCCACCCATCCATTCACGACCTGCTTACGGTAGGAGGGCCTACTCACCTGCAGGCCGGGCACAGGCATGTCCACCCATTCATTGAGGACCTGCGTGGCCGCTGGCGTGACCACCAGGATGGGGTCCCAGGCATCGCCAGCGCCAGGGGGCTGCTGCAGCTCGATGAGCATGGAGGGGTTGGGTCCTTCAGGCACCTGTGCAACGGAGCAGGAAGTGAAGGAACGATCGCATTTGATTTGCGTGTTTAGGGTTCTGAGTTGAAAAGATAAAAGCCTGTGACTCTGTGCCCAGGCCTATGAGCAAGGGGGGTTGGGGCCCTTCAGGCAATTTGGGCCCTTCAGCGCAGATTGATTGGGTCTTGTCCAATGGGGTGAATGGAGGTCTGCCTGAAATGACGAAGCCCTCTTTGCATGCAGCTGAAAGAAAGGAGTGGAAAAGCCTGTTCCGCAAACTTCGTGCACAAGCATGGAGGGACTGGGACCCTGAACACAAGAGCAGACCCGTCGGCAAGTGGCAGCAAAACGGGGCCCATCGCGCCAGTATCCAACAAGCTGCATATCATGCTTCGCTTTGCATCAGCATGGGAAATGTTGCAGTGCAGTGCACTGCAGCGCATTGCAATTGGAAAGCATCAGCATTGGATGCATTGCATCAGAGCGTCCCAGACTTGCTACCAGCAGTGCAGTGCAGTGGACTTAAGCAACCTTGGGTAGTATGCACCAGCATTGCATTCTTGCCTCGTCATCAAGGGAGGCTCATCTACAGCAAGAAGCACGCCCAGACCTGAGATTGATACCTGTATCCCCTGCAATAAGAAGTGCGCCAACCGCAACAATAACTCACCTGCAGCAAGAAGCACGCCCAGACCTGAGATTGATACCTGTATCCCCTGCAATAAAAAGTGCGCCAACCGCGACAATAACTCACCTGCAGCAAGAAGCACGCCCAAACCTGAGATAGATACCTGTATCCCCTGCAATAAGAAGTGCGCCAACCGCAACAATAACTCACCTGCAGCAAGAAGCGTGCCCAGACCTGAGATTGATACCTGTATCCCCTGCAATAAGAAGTGCGCCAACCGCAACAATAACTCACCTGCAGCAAGAAGCACGCCCAGACCTGAGATTGATACCTGTATCCCCTGCAACAAGGAGTGCGCCAACCGCAACAATAACTCACCTGCAGCAAGAAGCGGGCCCAGACCTGAGATTGATACCTGTATCCCCTGCAATAAGAAGTGCGCCAACCGCAACAATAACTCACCTGCAGCAAGAAGCACGCCCAGACCTGAGATTGATGCTTACAACCCCCTTCATCAACAAATATCACCCGTAACAAGAGCTCACCTGCAGCATGAAGGGCGCCTGCCATTCGGGAGCGACGCCTGCTGTCCCCTGCATCTAGAAGTACGCCACCTGCGACAAGAACTCACCTGCAGCAAGAAGTACGCCCACGACCTGGGAGGGATGTCCAGGGGGATGTGGGCACCCTGGGAGGTGGCCGCTGCAGCAGCACTGATGTTGCGCACAGGGGAGGCACATGCAAAGCCGCCCCAGCCTGGGCTGCACCGGCAGGAGCTCTTCAGCCAGGACTGCTGGGCAGGAATGCACCTGCGATCGTGAGGTGCATGCGCATGCGGAGTTGCTGTGTGTGTGTGTATGTGTGTGTGTGTGTGTGTGTGTGTGTGTGTGTGTGTGAATGTGTGTGTGTGTGCGTGCACGCGCGCATGTGGGCAAGAATGCACCTGCGATCGTGGGATGCATGTGCACACAGACTCGCTCTGTGTGTAAGTGTGTGTGCATGTTTGTGTCTTTAGCTCAATGCTTTTGGATGCACTCTTCTGCCTTCCTGCAAAGCACATGCAGACGCACCTTCCAGTGAGTGAGCTGTCTGCGCTGCCGTCATGCGGCCGCACACTTCCCCATGGCATTGGCGTTGACCCACCCGCCCACCGAAAGTCTCCCTTACTCCCGCCCTCGCTTTCCTCTGCACGGCTGCTGCCTTGGGGCGCAGAGGAAGGCCCATGCAGAGAGGCCCCTGCTTTCTCTGTCCCATTGCTGTTAGGACCAAATTCCCTGCCCTTCCTGTCGGAAGAAGGAGATGCAGTCACCCGGAGGCCCCTCTCCTTGCGTTCTTGAGCAACCCCACCTGCAGGTGAAGCTTCATATGAAAGGGCTGCTCCCCTTGATGGATCAGCAAGCTCAGATGGCTCTGCCGCTGCCTCAGATCCAAACTCTGTGGTTTTGACGGTTAGCGCACGGGGGGGCATCATGCTATCGGCTGCTACAGATTGCCCTGCAGAGGGTGCCGCTTCCCCTGCACCAGATGTTGCATCACCACCAGATGCTGAACCATCACCAGCAGCCGCTGCATGCTCAGCTGCCACTGGTGTCGCTGCTGCTGCTGCTGCTGCTGCTGCCGCATTTTCTGGCAAAGGGTCCTTGTTGCAAGGGCTGTGGAAGGGGGTGAGGGAGGGGCATGGTAGGGCGGCGGTGTTGGGTGCGCAGTGTGCCCTCAGGGCGTAGGAGGCGAGGGGCAGGCGCTGGGGGTGGAGGTTAGCTACAGTGATGTGGCTGTGTACAAAGAGAGTGAGATGGGATGGACAAAGGGGAGAGGTCCGTGAGCGGGAGTGCAAGAAACAAAGGTATTGCGCAGATGAGGCTATAGGCAATGTGAGCCTGGGAGGCAAACTGCAAAAGAAAAGAGATGGAGTAACAACATGCCAAGAGTGGAGAGGTTCCCACCACCTTGGTTTTTCATACATGAGCGACTGCCATATGCTGCTACCTTGCACCATCAATACTGCGCTTTAACTCATATGCTGCTACCTTGCACCACCAACACTGCGCTTAAACTCATATGCTGCTACTTTGCACCACCAACACCGCACTTAGAAAACACTCAACCTAGGGCCCACGAACACTTTGGCAAGACATGCAGTCAGCAACTACAAGACATCTCCTGCAATCTCACAGGCCTTCTGTCCCATGGGTTCATTCCAGTCAGTCCATTGCTGCCCCATATGTGTGCTTGCAGCAAAACGTAGTTGAGGCATTCATGCCCAAAAAGGTTTGAGAGATCCAGCATTGTGTACCAAGCCAAGTGCCCTTGCGCCTGAGCAAGACCAGTTTGAGGCAATCACACCAGTGAACCTTGTGGGATTCAGCAACATGTACAGGACCAAGCATACTCACAAGGGCTTGCTGCCCTCGCATCCGCACTGAAGACATCATAACAAGGCGCAACAAGGCCTTGCATTCCTACTTCAGGGATCATAGGAAGGCATGATAAGGTCTTGCACACTCACAAGGGCCTGCTGTCCTTGCGCCTGATGATCTCGCCCACATGGATGTCCACACGTTGATAGGGGCGTCTGTTCAGCACATATGCTGCATCAACATATGCTGGGTGCGCGTCCGTGGCGTTGGCCATGACACCAACTTTGTTTGGAAGGGACCACAACTGCAAGAGATTTGAAAAAGAGGTCATGCATGAGGATGTCGACTCGCATTTCATGAAAGTACATCAAGCATGCAGGCGCTACATCAGCTTGCAGTGTTGCCACAAACACACCTGCACTGCCATTGATATTCTACCTATAATCATTGCCCAGAAACTCCTCGCCTCAAGGCAATATTATGCCCAGCTTGCGATGCAGCCACATACCTAACCAGACTGCGGTAGTGCCTAAAGACCTAAGTCCTAAATACCTGAATCTTGAAAGTACAGACCACATACTGAAACCCTCACCTTCAATGGCCCAGCTTGCGATGCAGCCACGTACACATCATCTAGCACATCCAAGGGCTGGTGAGCTGCACCCGTTTGGGGGTCAGGTGCTCCAGCTCCCCAGGCCCAGAACTCGATGTACAGTATGCTGGAGGGTGCAACACATAAGGCAGCAGAGGTGCTCTCATCAGTACTGGGGCCTTCATTTTCTCACCGAATGCACCTTTGTAAAGCAGCAATTGCACAAAATGCCAAAAACAGAGCAGTCTTGCATGGGTGTCTCGTCCTTAGTATGAAGATGGGTACAGTGCCAGCAGAGGTGGACAACTCCCCTACAATGCTGGACATGCTCTTTCCCGGTTTTCTTTCTCAAACCTAATCATGCCAACCATCATTATTTATAACAATGTATTCACAAAAAAATTGGAGGACCTCAGATCACTCTCCTCGCCTCAGACCACCCAAAAACGGCCCACAGCTCCACCCTGGGACCAATTTTCCCTCCCATAAATTTGTGTTTGAGAACTCCATACACTATGCTAACATCCTGCATATTCAAAAAAAGGAAAGATGGAAGTCAAAAATCGACCCTTTTTGGCCCCCCTTGTACTGGATTTTTTTGAGGGAAATGGCTGGAATCCTGTATTTCACCAACCACTGGGTCTTTCCACTCCATTCTTTTTGCAATAATATTCTTTTGGTGCAAGGACTTCAAATCGTCAAAAACAAATATGCAGCGGGTGGTCCAGAATGGAGATGGTGAAAACTAAGGTTCAAGCCGCGGCTAATTAGGCAGGCTCCCCCCAACCGGAGGCCTTAGTTCCTGTACAGTTTGCACCCTAACATTAGTGTCCCCGGTTGGGGGGAACCTGTGTGATGAGCATTTCAAAAACACCTGTTTTGGGGGGGAAAGTTGTCCAGCCCTGGTGTAGTGCGTCACAAAACCGTGATGAAACACAGAGCTATGAGCAAGGTGCTTGTGCCCATGAAGCTTGATGAATATATGAACATGCAGTTCGGTAGACACAAAGAGCACTGTGTACGTGGTCCAAGCATATTAAACAAATTGATGCTCGATGGCTTTCCTTTGGCTGCCCCCATGTCTGCACAGAAGAGATAAGAGCGTGCTGACATCATCGGGGGCGTGTGTGTGTGTGCATAAGTGTGTGTGTGTGTGTGTGTGTGTGTGTGTGTGTGTGTGTGCATGCGTGTGTGTGTGTTGCGTGTGTGTGTGTGTATGCGCGCGCGCGTGCTCAGCATCTCTTTACCGTCAGGGAGTAAATTACCATGCAAAAATAACATTTCTTGTCCTGCAGAGTGACTGCGTGCTCATAAAATAAACAATTATTTTGGTGCGCGGTGGTGCGTGGTTTTGGAATTTATACTTGTAGGGGCAGCCCAGAGTGTGAGTGGTCGGGAGCACCCCCCCGTCCTAGTCCCGCCTCTCCCTTGCAGCGACCCTCCCCTGCAACAGCCTTCCCCATGTCACAGCAGCAAAAGCAGGGGAGTTCCTATGCTGGCACATGCTTAGTAGCAATTACAGACATGAAAGCAGCAGAGGTAGCAGGAGAGGAAGAAAGTAGTGGCAGCAGTGGGGAGGGGAGGAAAAGGCTCCCCAATGCAGCAAGTAGCGAGTATGGAAGGGGAAGAGTAATAACACCTTCCAGGGGGATGAATGGAAGGGGAAAAGCACTCATGAAAGAAATGAGTGAATGTATACATGCCTGGCCAGAGTGAACTGCTCAGTTATGGATTGCCTTGACTTGATCCGAATCTTGCCTTGCCTTGACCCAAATCTTGCCTTGCCTTGACCCAAATCTTGCCTTGACTGGTCCCGAATCTTGCCTTGACTTGACCCGAATCTCTTTGGCGCTGAATGGGCTTCAGAGTCTCAAAGTTTTACCTCATAACAGTGTCCTGCGTGCTTTGGGGGCAAAATTGGCAAAGGCCTCTGCTTGATTGATGCGCAGTTGTTGTAGAATACTTCTTGCAAGAGTGCATGGTTGATGCGTAGTTGGATATGACTTTCATTTCTCTGCGGTTAATGAGCCCTACACTTTGGGCCATCCACTTCACACACTTTAATAGGCTTGAGAGCGGGTTAGGCACTTCTTCAATAATGCTTGGTATGGGTGCTTAAGATTTTACAAGGAAACCAGAATTCTAATTTGCCTCGTTAGCCAGCATGAGCACTTTCTTTGGAACTGTGCGCTTTGTTTTCTTAGTGCTTTCCAACAATGTATCTGCGACTGAAAACGTGCCTCTGAAGCTCTACTTACCTCTTAGGCGTGGAGCACGACGCATTGTGCGCGTCCTTGTGGGTGAAGCTGAGCAGGTCCATGGACCAGACATGACATGCTTGCCCTAGGAGCTTTCCAGCCAATTGCGCGCCCCCCGGCTTCAATGCTCCCACTCTTTCTAAGGAATCACAAGCAGTGGGGCGTGCAGGTGGACCAGCAGTGGCTGTGGCAGCAAGCTGTGCCCCAGCAGCAGGACCTGGAACATATGAAGTGCGTTTTTTATGTTAATGGGCCCTTGAAGTGGGAATGCAGCATTGGAAAAGAAGGCAGAAATTGGAAGGCTGTGGATGAGAAAATCACCTGCCAACCAGAACACCAGGAAGACCAGAGCACAGGCGAGAAAGGTGGTCAGGGGTGGCAATGGCCCAGTGCCCATGGAAGAGATATACAAGAAACCAATGGCTAACCAAGGTTCATTTTTAAATTTCTCTATGTCATAAATCGTGGCACGTAGGTGTGTTTTCTCCTTCGCCGCTTTGACTTTCAAAATTTAGCAAAATTAAAATTATGCAGCGCAACTTTACTTCCTCGAGTTGTCCATCAAGGCATTCGACCCTCGGGAACCAAATGACCCAGTGCACAAACACGATACACACACACACACACACACACACGCAACACACACACACACACACGCACACACGCACACACACACGCACACACGCACACACTCACGCAACACACACACACACGCAACACACACACACACACACACACACACACACACACACACACACACACACACACACACACACACACACACACACACACACACACACACACACACACCCCAACACACACACACACACACTCACACACACGCACGCACACACGCACACACACACACACTCGCAACATACAAACACACACATAGACACATGGATATACGTGCATGCACATTCGTGCTTATAGACAGGCATGCAGTTCGACATGCATGCATACGTACACACAGGCTTGTGTGCAGACACATGTGTCTGTACAGGGTGGCAGCCATGCAAGCACACTTGCATGCAGTGTAAGAAAAGAAGAGTAAAGAACACTCCGTAAGAAAAGCTCCGCCTACAAAGCAAAAGTCTATGCAGGGCAACAGCCTGTGTGCATGAAGGAAAGACCCAACAGTCAGCGCAGACACTAACAATGAGTTCCACCAATTAGAACCACAGCTAGGAGCAACCGAACTAATGCGGATCCGGCAAGTTGTCGGCCATCGTTACAGGCTTGCGTCTCGCCCTCCTGTAAGCAGCCCGTCCATTAGCCTCCCCCCAAATCCCCCATTGCTTGGATTGCTAAATTGGATGGCACATTTGGGGTTGGCAATTTTTGTCAAGTTCTTGACACCATGAAAATGAAGTTTGGTTGCAGATTTGAGGGCCTGTTGGTTAAGCCAGGTAATTCCCATGAAGAAAAAAATACTACACAGTCCAAGAAAAGAAAAAGAAAAGACCACGCAGGCCAAAGGCCGCGTGCATGAACTGAAGGTCCCCTAACTGGAAAGCTGGAGGCCTCACCAGAAGGCCCTCTAAACCTACACTAGACACAAGGGGTTTACAAGGGGTTTACAAGGGGTTTACAATGGTGGCCTACAGCCCGAGACTCTGGCTGATGGCAGCTGGTGAAACAAGCTCAACCAGTATCAAAAATTGAGACTAAGTCTGACACAAATCTAAGAAGTCTGTATGAGTCTTGGTTTAGGAAAGCATTGATCTCAGAATCAGTGATAGTATGATGGCAAGCCAAGAATGGAATAAAGTCAGCGTTTGAAGGCGGAGCAAACACACGCAAAGTCTTGAACATCTCCTCAAAAAGGTCCTTGTATCTCGTGCGTAGCTCACGCACCTCAGTACATTTGCAAAAGAAAAGCACATGTTTTTCATCCTGGACTTCCCCACACTCACACTCATCACAGATACTTGAACCCCCAAGCCATTTACCAGACTCCACTCTCAAGTGATGAGCACGCAATCTAAATATGCTAATGTTTCTCAAAACATGCTTGTCCAAATCCTTGAACAGATACGAGGGGATACAAAAAGGAGCACCTCTGGGACCACTCTCAGAATTCCCACACCACTTATGGTACGTCACTGCCTTCTTGTTAACTGCACGAGGACAAAAAACATCGGCCCCTCTCCACTACACTAGACACAGCTAGCCTAGGAGAGAGCCAGAAACAGATGTAATGGGGATTTGGATAGGATAGGATAGGGTTACAAAGCTGTACCTGCCTACAAGGGCAGCTTAGCTGAAGCATAAGGTGCCTGTAACCATACCAAACTAAACTTGAGTAAATGTCAAGCGAAAGCCTTGAGCTGAAGTCAGAAGTGTAATGGGGATTTAGAGGGCTGCTCGTCATGCTCCTGGACGCCGGGACTCTCCTTCTCCCTTCCTCCGCCGCCGCGCGCCCAGCACACCCCCCCCCCCCCAGAAGCCCCCGTAAAAACAAAGAGCGTGTCTAGTGTTAATTATAGTGGTTAACCTTTGAATGGCATGGTCCCTAAGCTTGGATGCTAGCGACTTAGCTTTTTGTTTGGTAAGGCCCAGGTTCATAAGAGGTGTGATTGTTTACACATTATAAATGGTGCCAGCCACCCAAATGAAGACGATGTGCAGAGTCACTTTGTTGTTCCTGTTTGGATTCCTTCAGCTCAGGGTTTTGAGTCTAGTTATGGTGTCTGGGCGCGTGCTTGAAGGGAAGGTCACCTGTTCGATGAGGACAATTTGTCATGTGACTGTTATCAGTGATAATAACTTATTACGGTGTGTGCCTCTAAGGGTTTTTATGCATGAGTTCTCGAAGTGTTTTTGTGTTAATTTGGCAGAGGGGGTCAACTAAGCATGTGCCCAAATATGCTCCTTTTTTGCATTCAAAGTGCGCCTACCCACAGCCACTTTATCTGCTCAGGGCAATTTTAGCTCTATAGTGTAGCTGGCGCTACAAGCCACCAGAGCATATGCTTAGATTTGTGTAATTCACCCAGTGTGCTTAGATAGACTGGGCTAAAGCTCACATGGGGCACATAAGCCCTAATCTCGGGAAAATGGCTGAAATCGCCACATAACACCAATTACTGGGTCTTTTCACTTCAATGTTTTCGCAATGATGTTTTTTTGTTACAAGGACTCCATATCATGAAAAATTCACCCAATTTGGTGCAGTGGGTGGTCAGATATGGAGTTTTGGGAGTGAAAATGCCGCGGCTAATTAGGCATGTGCGCCGGAACTGGCTGTTTTCATACTTAGGTGCTTCAGAGGTGAGACAGGCTACCAAAGGAGCCCAAGTTGAAAAACAGCCAGTTCCGGCGCACGTATGCAAGGAGCATGCAAAAAAACACTTATGTTTAGGCCTCAGCTGACCCTCTCTGTTAATTTGGGCAGATACTAGAGATTGTTCAGGTTTGGTGTCAGAGCAAAATTTCAGTACAATGGGGTGGATATCTCCGTGTCTTGGATTCCGAATATCAAACACATGAAAAACAAAACATGAACACATAAACACATGAGCCATATGTTCCGGAGGGCGGGTAGAATCTCTGCCATCGAGGGGTAGTGCTATGATTGCATCAGAGCGGCTTATTTGTGTTCGGGGGAGCTGTCCAGATGGGAACATCTATTGGGAATGCTTCTTTGAGTCTCATCAGGAACTTGCATCTCTAAAGAGGAGAGCTCCGCCGCCTTGTTGAAGAAAAGAAGACATAATGGCCTGAAAGGCAGGCGGGGCGCGCGTGGGTGCCGGAGAAAGATTTGGTGCAGAAGTGGTCCTGGAAGTGGCGCGGTGGAGAAGGTCTCTAGAGGTGGAGTGTCTCAACATGGGTCTGCATAACTCCATGCTCGCCTCCCAATCACGGTTGGCTCTCATAGGGAAGAGGGGGGCCCATGCTGGGATGTTGGAGAGCATGCTTTCGGCTTAGGGGTGGGTCTTAAGCGTGCTGGACAGGGCCTGCCTGACAGTCGTGTCGTAGGTCCCATGGTGGGGGCCAACTTGCTGGAGTAGACTTCTGTGCTTGCTCTTTCTTTTGGTCTGTGTGGTGGGGCCCTGCCTTTCAGGACAGGTGACCTTTCCTTAATGCACGCGGCCGGACTTGGCAAGCGTAGTCTTTCTTTTCTGTTAGTCCCCTCGTCTGAAGAAGTAAAGCTCAATGTTAGAATTGACCAGCGTGCGGGGAGTTTGCCCTGCCCGCTGATAAGTTCTGGGGGGCTGTCTGGATGGGACATAGAGTGTATTACAGGCGTGCCGCTTTCATGTTAAGGTCTAGGTCTCCTGGTTCTAGTGCTGGGAGCATTTTGTGTTCTCAGGGCTGACCCACAACAGCTTTGTTCTGTTGTCAGCAGCTGTATCTTAAGCTTAGCGTAGTTATGCAAGGCTGCCTGCTTTCCCCCTTGTTGTTCTACTTGTACGTCAATGACGTGGACTGCTTGGCAGAAAATGTGCAAGGGGCTATAACAGCCACTAGGGACGTCCGAGTCACTCACATGCTGTATGCAGACGATCTGTGCCTCGCTAGTAACCTTCCTGGTCAGCTCCAACTGATGTTAGATAGGCTTCATACGTATGCTCAGCGGAAAGGGTTGGTGATAAATACTGCCAAGTCTGAGATTGCGCACTTTAATTCAAGGGGCAATAATGTGCCAGTTTTCACGTTAGGTGGAGCTCGTTTGGCGTGTGCAGATTCTTTTAGATATTTAGGCATGCTGTTCACAAAACAACACAACCCGCAAGCCGCTGCTGAGTACATGTGTGCCCCTTTCCTAGCTGGTTGTAGACGGATTAGGCAATTCGCATCTGAGCACCGCCTGACAGACAGGCCGCATACCATGCTCTGGCTGACCAAAGCATATGCTCTCCCTGCTAGCATGTATGCATGCCAGATTTGGGACACTAGATTTATGAAAGAAGGAGCTGAAATGGACTGTCCTTTGCAAACTGTGCACCTGTGCTTATTGAAGCGTATCCTTGGGGTAAAGTGCACCACTCCTATTTGGTCTGTACTGCATGAGTGTGGGCATGAACCTTTACAGTTCTATTGGTTTCGCGCAGCAGTTAGGTTTTACAATGCTTTACTGCGCAGCGACAGCACTACACTCAGTAAGGTACTGCAAGCAGATGTTGAAATGAGCAGTCTTTCCCGTAAATGCTGGACCTCAGAATTATTGGCTGCCTGCACAGGCTTGGACAGGTGCAACGTGTTTACTCATTGTGTTCGGTCAGGGCAGCCTATAGTCATGAGGGAGTTTGTTGTTGATCTGAGAAAAAGGCTGCGAGGTGTGTGGAATGCTGATACCTTGGCAGAACATGGTGAACACACGAACAAATTAGCCAAGTATCATCACTGGATGGCACTTCCTTTCAGACCCTTGTCTGTTCATGGTGCGCCCTTTTCTGTCCCCAGGTATTTGCATCTTGATTTGGGCAAGCGCGCGCTAAGGAACATAGCACGTTTTCACTTACTTGCTCATACTTATAGAGTTGAGACATCACTTTGGCAGGAGCACACATCAACCTGTGATAGATGTGACCAAGGAGGACTCCAAGATGAAAAGCGTGATGTGTTTCTTTATTCTTGCGATTCTGTGTGTTCTTTTCGAAGGACTTATGCACAGTTATTTTCTGACTTCCCCTCTTCTCATAGAATTTTTTCTGGACGATTCAGGCACTTTCTACTGTTCTCAAGCTAGCTCTGAGGATGCTATTCATTTCTTGCAGAAGCAAACTAATGAGACTTATCGATTTATTTCCGATCTCATGGATATTTTTTGTGCAGTTGGAACAATTGAGCAGACTGAGCAGCCAAACTACCTGGCTGAAGGTCAAACCCCATTGTAACTTGTAACTAATTTGTAACTTATCGTAAGTCGGGTGTACTTGTACTGCTGTGCAACTGCTTTCTTTGTTGCAAACGGATTGTGCTCAGATATGCTACAGGCCTGGTCACAGGCCTCATTGTTTCCGCTTGGCTGGCCTTGTAGGCGGATTAAGCGACGTAACCTTAGATACGCTCGCTGACAAAGTCTGGAACTCCAGCCTGGAGCCAAGCCTTGTTCAACCTTTTATTGATTGTTCTGTGCTCACTAGACTAAATCCTTTGGCAAGGTTTGATACCAGGCCTTCGTGTTTCTGTTCAGCTGCCCTCAAAGATTTTGTGGGAAACCATTGTGCGGGGCATTGTTCATCAAACACACCTCGGCCAGGGGTCCCTGAAAATACAGGGGATTGAGGATTCTGCATGGTTAAGCCGACAGTGCCACCCTGGGAATCTTTGGAGGCGGAGGTGGTCCCAGGATCGAGCCCTCATGGTGGTGAGGTGGTTATTAAAGTGTTCGCACCCAGGATGACCCCTTTCCTCAATTAACGCTTGAGGTGTGTACCGCTTGCTGAGGAGCATGCGGTGCGGCCTTATATGGCTGCACAGAGAAGGATTTCGGAGTTTGCCAAGGGTCATGACCTGAAAAACAGGCCTCATGCTATGCTCTGGTTATCTAAGGTGTATGGCATTCCTGCTGGGATGTATGCGTGCCAGGTGTGGGGAACTCATTACTTGAGAGAAGGCAGTGAGTTTGATAGTCAATTGCAGAAAAGACATCTGTGTTCCTTGAGGCGCATTCTTGGAGTAAAGAACAGTACTACAAATTGGCCGGTGTTGAGAGAGTGTGGCCAGGAGCCTCTGCAGTTCTTCTGGTTCCGTGCCTCCATCAAGTTTTTTAATAGCATGCTTGACTCCAATAGTGAAGTCTTGCGTCGTGTGCTGAGGGCTGATTTAAGTCTGGCTTCTTTTGATTTCTCTTGCTGGGCTGCTGAAGTTTCTAATGCTTTTGGTGGGATGCGGAATGGTGATTCGTTCAAACAGAACATGCTGAGAGCTGAGAAAATCCCCATGCAAGAGTTCATTGGTGATTTGCGATACAGACAGCAGAAAGTGTGGAGAGGGGCCGATGTTTTTTGTCCTCGTGCAGTTAACAAGAAGGTAGTGACGTACCATAAGTGGTGTGGGAATTCTGAGAGTGGTCCCAGAGGTGCTCCTTTTTGTATCCCCTCGTATCTGTTCAAGGATTTGGACAAGCATGTTTTGAGAAACATTAGCAGATTTAGATTGCGTGCTCATCACTTGAGAGTGGAGTCTGGTAAATGGCCTGGGGGTTCAAGTATCTGTGATAAGTGTGAGTGTGGGGAAGTCCAGGATGAAAAACATGTGCTTTTCTTTTGCAAATGTACTGAGGTGCGTGAGCTACGCACGAGATACAAGGACCTTTTTGAGGAGATGTTTAAGACTTTGCGTGTGTTTGCTCCGCCTTCAAACGCTGACTTTATTCCATTCTTGGCTTGCCATCATACTATCACTGATTCTGAGATCAATGCTTTCCTAAACCAAGACTCATACAGACTTCTTAGATTTGTGTCAGACTTGGTCTCAATTTTTGATACTGGTTGAGCTTGTTTCACCAGCTGCCATCAGCCAGAGTCTCGGGCTGTAGGCCACCATTGTAAACCCTTGTAAACCCTTGTGTACCGCTTGCGTAGCTTTTCCTTCCATCAAATAAATGTGTTGAACAAACATCATCATGGTGTAGTGAAGTCACGCTGCCTTGGACAGAGAAATTGGTTGCCCAGAGGTGGTGTTCTTTCCCATCAGTGACATTGCACTTCTGATGCCAATTACTTCTCTTGTCTTCAGGAAATGTAACAGGCCTCAGTGTTTCGCTTAGCTGCCCTTGCAGACGGAAACAGCGATGTAACTTTGCCTTTCCTTACCTTCAGGGATGAAGAAAAATAGGGGTCAGATTGGAAGAATGTGTATTCTTAAATAGCACGTTCACAATTCAAGGGCTCTCAAGAGAAAGGAGTTGTCCAGGTCACTGCACCTGACCACTTTCTATAATATCCATCAAAGCATCAAAGTCAGCAACTACAAGGTTTGCCCCTGCCGCAACGAGCGTGCTTGCATCTTGGCCAGTTGTCAGTCCTACGACTGGGATTCCTGCAGCTACAGCCGCCTGCATGGTGTCAAAATTAACGTTCGAGTCAGAAAATAGCTGCTTGGGGGACAAAAAAACAAGTAGGGTGTGATCCTGCGGACCACAAAAAATGGGGCGGAGCCTGTGCTTTTCTCGCATGCATTGCACCTGAATAAGGTTAATACCTGAACCTTCAGGTTAATCGAAATGAGATATGCAGGGGGGCCTGCGTCCCCCCTGCACCACCCCGCTCCTGTACTTCATTAGCACCTCTCAACTCCCGCTCACATCTTCAAAGCATTGGAGCATATCACCGCCCTGCAGGCCACTCCTGTGGGCAAGTGCAGGAGTCTGCATGCAGGGGGGGGGGGGTGGAGTGCACAATCCAAGGAGTTGGGTCAAATGGGAGTTCTAGCTCTCCTATCACCCTGCTTTAACCAGCCCAATTCACCATGTTTCCATGAGAGCCTGCTGCAACGAAGTCCATCCCTGCAAAGCTCACGTCTCCGCCGCTCCAAGCCCACTCTATCGCGAGATAACAGGCAACATTAAAAATTTTGTAGCAAATGAGATCAAAGCTCGCATGAACGGAACCTTCTCATCAGCGGACAGTAACCTCGGCTTAGCAGGGTGGCTTGACCGAGCGTCCAAGGACAGTTCTGGAATCAGCGCAAAATTAGCTTTCAAACAGTGGTATTCTGACGACTTGGGGAGGCCCGGATTGCTCAAAGCTTTATTCTTTCAGTGTTGACTCTCTATTCTTTCAGTGTTGACTAGGCAAAACACTAATGGACTGCGCCCCAGGGGGCTCCGCCCCAAAAAGAATAAAAAACAAGAAAGACTAAGCCAAAAAAGGTAAGGTGCATCCAGGAAACGGGGACACTACAAAGGTATCATGGATCGCACCAATTTGTTTCTTCATGTGTACGTCAGTGATCACATTAGGGCTAAGGTGAGCAGGGCTAAGAAGAAGACATTGCCTCCCATTCCTTGCTTAAGCAACAAAATCAGAAATATGGAGTGACAAATGGCGGCAGCACTGGCTTGTCTCACCTTTGCTGCAGGAGTACCTTGACTTATGCATTAATTCTGCTGTCTTTGGCTTACCAGTATGACCATAAGCTCAAGAGGTGCTCACTTTAGGGTGCCCCGTTCATCTCAGTATCTTGGTGAAGTGATAACTAAATGGTGCTCCAGGACCCTTGGCCGACTGACTGTTCAAGACGATACAATGATTGATACTCTATCGGCCTTACAGATTCTTCGCCGCTACTGTTGCATCTGGTGTCTGGGCCAGGGTGCGCTTGTAATATTTAAAATGCTTCATTCAGGTGTCTGATAATTAGGGTTGGCCAATTCCATATAAATCTATATATATGGCATATATACGGCCACATATCCATCTAACAGTAAAAGTTGGAATTTTCAATATACGTGCCCAAATATACACGTATTTACGTAAATATTATCCGTATATATCATATTTGACAAGTGGGGGAAGCATCGCAAGCGACGCTGAAAAGTTGGCGAAGCCAGTCCTTCCTGGGGCAACAACAGGAACTTCCTGCAGCAGACCATGCCATGTTCACGCATGCATGCATGCATAGCTGAGTGCACGCCATGCAAGCTGCTCCTGCCACTCATTGCTTACTTGTTCCCCTTAGACAACCAGCAGCAGACACTACATCAGAGGCTCCATCATCCACACACCAGGGCAGGGGGTGCAGGACATGCTCCTCATCGCATCTGTGCCTTCACCTATCTATTCACGTGGCAACTCACACCATTGTTAGAACATAAGTTAAATATCCCATTGCAATTAGAATTATGCAAATTAGTTGGCTCAGCAGCAAGCTGGAATGGTCTGTGGGTAGACTGCGAAGTCCCCGGAACGGGCACCCCCAGACCTCGGACCCAGCAAAGGCATCCACAAAAGTATGCTGATGAAGTTTGTGTTGACTAAAGCTGTTCCGGGGGCCTGAGGTGGCAGGGCTGGGAAAGTCAAACCAGAACATGGTGGAACCTCTGCTCTCTATCTTTGCTCGTTGCACCGCAGGGCATCAAACTCCGAATGTTCTGATGAAACTTTTTGCTTGCAAAGCATGCTGAGTTTCAGGGCGGGAGGTGCGCTGGGCGGGCCATGCTGGGCATTTTCTGCTCAGCTACCTAACAAAAGAGTTTCAAAACACTTTGCCCAGGGCCTCATCAGCCCCCCTGACATCAAAGGGCTGGCTGAAGTAATCTGCTTGGTCTGCATGCCGGGTGTCAGGGCGGGAGGTGCGCTGGGCAGGCCATGCTGGGCATCTACTGCCCAGCTACCAAACAAAAGAATTTCAAAACACTTTGCATCGGGCCCCATCTGCCCCCCTGACATCACAGGGCTGGCTGAACAAATTTGCTTGGCCTGCATGCCGGGTTTCAGGGCGGGGGGTGCGCTGGGAGGGCCTGGGCAGCCTAGTGTTAATATTACTGGGAAACAGGCAAACCTAGGGGCTCACGCCCCATGAATGGGGCTTCGCCGAAAAAACCATACACGGCCAACCCTATTGATAATACTAAAGATTCATGATTACTTCGTACCAGGATATATTTTTTTTAACTTCGTAACGCTCCATACCACTTCGTATTCCAGCAGCATAAGTTTGAGTGGCGCAAAAGGCATTTCTTCCCTAGGTCCAGTTTTCACTGGAAGGCTGCTGGGAGGCCGCTGGAAGATCTAAAGCCTTCACCTCTCCTGCGCGTTGCTGCTGCTGTTATCCCTGTTGCTGTGGGACTAGGGGCTGGGAGGGCGGAGGTGCTGCCAGGGGGTCTAAGAGGGGGGCATCATGCGCATCTACACTGGGAATTTATGCACACCTCTGATTTGGCCCTTTGTCCACAGATGGTGCACCTGCACCTCCACCCTCTGGAGCTGCTCATCTCGCTGCTAGCCTGGCAAAAAGCAGCAGCCTGGGTCAGTGGTGCGAAGAAGTTGCCCATCTTCTGCTGCCGCTGTGCCATTTTTCCGAAAATCCTACCACTTCCAGAAAATTCAAGTAATTTGCACTTTGTGTCTACTTTGTAACACTTCGTATTTGGGGACCAGGAATTAATTTTCACACTTTGTAAAGTTTCATTTTTGGGACAAATAATAATTAAGTAATTTACAAAGTAATTGTGTTTCCTACCTACTGCATTTCTAGAAAATAACAAGTGTACAAGGTACAGATGGGGTCAAGTACTACATTTGATGTTGCGCCTGTGAGGATACAGAGAGCTTCTGTAACATTTCAAGATATCAACAAGTATTAAGATAATCCCAGCGCATGAACCCCTGCATTTTCATTTTAGAGCCAAGCATGCATCTGTGCCTTGGATCTTTGGACCTCAGACCCAAGTTTCTGGTAGCAACTTGTAAAAACAATTTTCACTGGTTTTTAATTTCTGCGACTGCCTCTTGGAATGTCATAGGTGCAGACATTTGACCACACCCCAATACAAACAATTACTATAAGGAAATGTTAAGCGCCAGTATAGCACCCAGGGTGTAATGAACTCCCTGTGGAGCAGAAACAGTGCGAAGCGTTGCAAGGGCTGTGGCTGGAACCTGAAAGAAGTCCTGGCAGTGGCAAGCTCAAATCCACAAAAGACAAAGAAAAAGCAGCTTGAAGTCAGGTCAGCCAAGTAGATTTGAGTTAATGCCCCACTGCAACCAGATGATTCTGAGTATGCAGGACCTTTGTCTAGACCTATCTCAGCAACTCTGCATACTCAGCTTCTGCCGAGGGGTGCCCAGGGTGTGGGTCCAGAAATCAAGCAAAAGCCCTGCCAAAATGGGGTCTCCAGGAAGTCGCCCCCCGGCTTGCCTGACCAGCAGCAATGGCTGGGCACTTTATCAGGAGCACATCCTGAGGGGTCCGGGGGGCTGGGGCAGCGCTCCAGAAAATCGCTCCCCAGACCTCAAATTTGGCAGGGGAAATGGCGAGTAAACATAGCAGAGCAACCACTGCACCAATCGCAGTCGCGACACTTTGTTGGGACATACAAAATATAAGATTATAACTGACTCGCTCAGAATTTGCACAAAGCTCTGAATTTGAGCTGTCACCCCTGATGTTTTGGTGTTTGGTCAAACGCCCAGCTGTCACTGCTCGCCAGGAGTCACTCCCTGCTCACCTGGGCCCCCAGATTTAGCAGGCATACCTAGAAAGCATGCTGAACAAGTCCTCATACTCAGGTTTTGGGCAAACACAGTGCTTGCCTGGTTTCCCTGTTCACACCACTTTTGCCTAGCAAATGCGCACGGGTGACCATCAAGGCATGCTCTGGACCAAATCTTGCCCCCCCCCTTTTTTTCACTCTGAAGGACCAGGCTTGACCTTAAACCTACCTGAGAGCCAAAGCATGAGCAAAATTTGGGGAAGAGCAGGCGTTTTGGCACCCATTTTCCTGGAAATGGTCAAGAATGACCTAAATTGCCCCTAGCTCAATCCTAGAGCCCTGCCCTTTTTTTATGCAATACCAATTTAGGAACCCTCAACCACTCTGCATACTCAGTTTGCAGCGGGGCATTATGGGCATGTATGCAAGGAAAGGCCCTGCCACGTTTCCATGCATGGAATTTGGATAGCTTTACGACAAAATCATAACCCCAGCCCTTGCTGCCCACTGGCTGAGGTTGGGCTGGCAACCAACCTTGCTTGCGCAAAGAAAGTGTAGTTCTGTTAGGCGGCTGTCCTGGAACAAATCAGCGTTAATGCAATTGCATCTTAAAGCCAGCCACGTAAAGCATTCTAGAGTGAAGTTCAATCGAAGCTTTATGTTAATTATGTTGCAAGCAGTGCTAAAGGGAATCAAAATAGAGAGAACACCAGCACGCTTACTTTGATACCAGATGGGCTATCCTCCAGCACTAGCCCTGAGGACGGCTCTGCTTCCAGTCCAAGCACGCGGAGACCGTCCTGAATGGCATGGAATGAGGAGAGCATGCTTGATTCTGCTTGTTAGATGATAAATCTAGGTGTGATCTGAACCGAACTTATCAACACGCAGTTCTTTAGACAATCAAGACATGCTTGTGTTCTCTATCAGAGCAGGCAGTGCTGATCATAATATGTATGCTGGCAAGTTTTGCTAGGAGGCACATGGCAAGAGTGCTCCTAAAATTGTGTGGTTCGAAAAGCTTGCCTGGAAATGCGGATTATAGTAAGCAGGGCATGCTAATCGCTTGCAATTTTTCATTCATGAACAAAGGAAGAATCATGGTTCTCGTGACTGAGACATCACTATGCAGACTACTTTCACCCAGCTCATAAAATCCATAGTGTGAGTGATAGTATGGCTCATGGAAAGCAAAAAAGTTAAGTTCAAGACCAAGGGCTGTAGGGCAGGGTGGGGCCCAATTGTGCCTCTACAAACCAACCGATCAAATGAGCGTGACGATTTTGCCAGGTGTGGTCAGGGGGCCAAATGTTTCAACATGCCCTTTTTGATGCAAACCGTATTGACTATGTGATCAATCGCTTCATGAAAATTGGGGCAAAGAAATGAGCCTGTGGGCCTGGGCTGAACACGACTCTATTTGTTCCTTCATGATATGAAGTCGTAGATGCTGAAAACTAGGTTTGTATTTGGGTTTGTTTCTGGCCACTAGTGGCCGCACCCCTTTGAAAAGGGCGCAAAATAAATTTAAGGGGAATGGCTGAAATTGTGCATCTCATACCATGCCTTTTCATTCCGTTTCTTTTGCAATGGTGTTTCTCATGATAAAAGGGGTGACAGGACTACAAATTACTACCAATTATCCGACATGGTGCAGGGGGTGATATGAGAGGGAGATTTGGTGGTAAAAGTAGGGATCATACCGTGACAACCAAAATGCATTGCAACCAAAGTGCCATCAACGAGCCCTTGTGCTACAAAAAACAAACTTTCTATTTCAAGCTTAAGAAAGCAACGCAGGGGCACCAAGTGTGCTGAAGCATGCAAAACAAGCTATTTAAGGCCCCAGGTGATCTTCTTTACAATCTCGGTATAACCTATGTCAACATTGTCATCCAACCTCAACTTCAAAGCATGCCCATAGTCAGCACCTGGTATGGATCTGGAAAGGGCTTGGGGCGTGTGCACTCCTCCCCCAATATCAATGCCTGCAAACAAAAAATTGAGTAGGGGAAACTCTCAGCAATGACTGTTGGCAAAGTGTACATTTCCCACTGTGATGCAGCCCAGAAGTACTTTCGTGCTGTACACTACAATACTAGGCCCATGAGTTGCAATGGCACACGCATACACATACACATATGCGCGCACACACACAAACACATACCAAAAAGGTATTTTTCCCGATACAGCGGGGGACATACGGGTTGAGAAAGTTGCTGGAGAGGAATGTTTTCCTAAGAAGGTTTGGAGCACATACTGGCAGGCCATGACAGCTGATTCTACAAGATATACACCTCTCTTTTCAGAAACACTGCTACCTGAGAATAGAAACCACTTCTTTTTCTTATGTGTAACAACATCCTGTGACATGAATGAATTCCGCCCTCCTCATGTTTGTTATCACTGGCCTCAAAGGTGTTGTCTAGCTTCAGACCCTTCAGCATCATCTCGGCGTTGTCCCGCGGTGCATTTGTCACTGCCACACTGCAAGGCAAAGAGATGTGACTTTCATACTGAGGCAAAGAGACGTGACTTTCACGCTGAGGCAAAGAGGCACTGCCACACTGCGAGGCAAAGAGATAATGGCAAGCTGCAAGGCACAGAGAGAGGGGAAAAAGGAGGCTTCAAGCACAAGGTGCTGCTGCTGGCCCAAATGCACAATTCTTCATTTGCAGGTGAGAAAGGGAAAGAGCAAGCAATTGGTTGAAATTTGACCAAGTACGCTGAATCATATAACTAAATACCTCTTTTCACATTGCTTGCATTTCCCAATGCACCGCCTAACAAGAAAGTTTGGATCGACAACCACCAGGAGACGCTTACTGGGCTTTCAAAGTGCATACAATTACGCTTACAGGTATGATCATGGGGTGCTGGTCTGATTAGTTTGAAATATATGCAACTGCATGGAAAGCCTGCCAAGGTTGCATGTCCCTGCTGAGGGCTTTGAATGTTGCTTGCAGACTTACTATCACCATCTCCAGTTGCTTCACCAATTAAATTCATTAGGCAAAGCGAGAGAAGAGCCAAAAGGTGCCCCTGTCCACCTTATACTTTTTGTTTGCTGCCACCACTATCTCATTGGTCATTTGCTCATTTGCTTGCATCTCACTTAGCAGCTGGCAGTTCTTCCAAGAAGTTTTTTCTTCCTCTTCCAGATCCTTTACTCGCCATTTACACTTTCAATGCCAAAGGGCTAGCAACTCACAATGTGGCTGTCAGTGCATGTCCCAAGCACGCCAGAGCCATCAATTGCCATCCAGCGAACTGAGGTTTGCTGATACCAATTTTGCATGAAAACACTTAAGGACGGCTGTGTGTTTAACTGAATGATATACAAGACCAAGGCTGAAATGCAGGGAAAACGTCAGGAAAAACGTGGCCATTTGCGTAGGGAAAAAAAGCTTTGACCAACCATGCTATTCTGTCTTGTATTTTGGGGGGTCCTACCTGCGTAAACCTCTGGAATGTATCCACGCCATGAAACGCTCTAGACCAGGAAGAGGTCTGATCTTCGATCCTTTTGCAAGACACACAGGACAATTTACAGAAAATTGCCATTCCATGCTATATCCAGTTGCACAAGATCATGCTTGGGCTGCAAAGGCAAGTGGGCATCATTGCAGACTTATTTTGGATTAGAAGGCAAGCTACTTGCTTATTGACGGGTGGCTGGTACCATCGCAGCTTGTTCTCCCCTGTGCCCGCCTTCGCCCAAGTACCACGCAGTGTGCCACAGCTAACAGTGATGGGTGTTTAAAGGCAAACTGACATAAGTTTTGCTTACAACTCCAGCAGGGGGAATGAAAGAAAAAGGAGATTGTTTACGAGTTGCGCTTTTTAAATGTACATCCTCCCAAGCGAGCTGTTCAGCCTCCAAACACTCACCCGCCATGTCCCTGAAACATTTTTCTTTTGTTTGATAGAACCATGTCCTCCATTCCTCAGGCCTTTCAGGAAATAAATCTGCTGCTATTTCTGGGTTGTGTCTACCTGCAAAAAAAAAGCCCAGGGATTGGCAGGCTGTGGGCAAGGCAGAGAAGTTTCAGGAAAGCAGCCCATCCACACCCTATCAGCTTGCCTGAGATGCGGGCCCTGTAAAACTTTTCGTCAATTGGTTTTCCACCATCATAGCCGTGCTCTATGAGAAGCTCTTGGAACCTGAAGAGCACGAGCAGTTTTTCCATCAGTACGCATCTCGCGTCTGGTCCTGCATTACACTTGCAATATGATTACATTGAGCCTTTAATTAGTGCATCACATTCATGCAAGCCCTCTTTAAGCAACCCTTGTGGCACTGAATCAGCATCACTTACATGCGGCAGCACATGCAAGACTACTTGCTTCCACACACTACTCACGCTTTAAAATGCAGTGGGTCCGAGTTACACAGGGTTCCATCAATATCGAAGAGCACTCCCTTGACTCTGTTGATGGTTATAGCCTGGCCCTTGTGTCCCCTTTGCGCTGGTGCTTTCATGCTTGCACAACTGACACTGGCCTGCCGTGCTCTGATCTTGCAAGGCAGCACTAAACTATGGGAGTGCTTGAAAAGCATTTATGGATTTCTTTCAATTCAGTGTAAGCAAGCACTACCCAAAACACACTTACCGTGGTGTTCCAAATTGTTACGTGATATTTATATTTCGGGATGGTTTTTTTGAAATTTTTTGATATTAATTGTTCGTGATGAGCCTGAGGCGTCTCAAATTGGGTCGTGATGGTCGTGATGGCGGGAGGAGCACCCCCCCCCGACTGCAGTCAGCATGCTCCATCTGCCGCTCCTTTTGCTCCATCAGCATACGAAGCAGCGACAGCGGTTGAAATTGCAACTGCGGCAGGAGCAGGAACAGGAGCAGCGGCAGCGTATGGTCAAGCTCTTCCTGCTCCTGGTGTACTTGCTTTTGCTGCAGTGGCACCTGCTGCTTCAGCTGCTTCAGCTGCTTGAGGGGAGGAGGGGAGGGGAGGGGAGGGGTTAGGGCAAGCTTCTGCGGTGCTTGCCTGCTTGCATGGAGCTCTGTAGGCGCTTCAAATGGCTCTACCTCCTCTTGGAATCCATTCCAATGCTTTAAGCTATAAGCATGGCAAAATTCATGGCAAATGGGACCCGTTTTAGCGAGAGAAGTTTTCGTGACGCCCCGCAGGGAAAATGTTTTTTGATCCTTATTTTTCGTGATGGCTTTTGGCGAAAACGCCGCTGATACTAATTATAGGCACTTTTCGGGACGGGTCTCCGTGATTTGGATCACGTAACAATTTGGAACACCACGGTATATTGATCCTTAATTCCTACATATAAATTTGCAACTTTTTATTCATAATGAACAGATTGACTAGGAGGGAGGGCGACGGCGTGCAGAAAATTTCGAGGGCTGCTTGGCATGCAAACAGCTGTAAATCAAGGTACCAGTCGCAGCCTGTGAAAAATTTAGGCATTAATAAAGGTACCTAACAATTGTGCAGTCCGTCATGCGCGTCTTTCTTGGAGCATCAAACTCCATCATATTTACGTGTCCCATTGCATTTCCGAATTTATTTTCACCTCATTATTTTAACTTAAATTTCAGCAAAAATGGAGGAAATAATGCGCAAGCGGCAGAGGGAGGTTGAGGAAGCCTATGAGAGGCAAGTGTTGTTGAGGAAATGCAGGCAGAGTAATGCAGCCATGGCTGAGGCACATCACTCCTGGGCGCCCTCTTTCAAAAGCCTTGCCTAATAAACAGGACAGGTAGTTCAGCATGAAATGATACAGAGGACTTGCACATGCAGGCAATGGGATGAGGGGCGCGGATCGCACCACCCAGACTATGATCCAGAAATCATTGGGCCAGATGTGAGGAAGGCCTCACGCACAACGGTGCGCACAAATAGTTTGAAGTGATCAAGAGCATGCTGGATTGTTCGTTGTCTTGTAGCCAGAAAAAACGCCCACATTCTGTAAACTGCTTTACTATAAAGATCTATGGCCTTCCACCATTACTCTTCAACAGGAGGAGCTGTACAACGCAATTGTTGCCAACGATGTGGCGCGGGTGTATGACAAAATTGAGGAGGGCGCGGATGTGAGTGGGATCAGAGAAGGGAAAGAGAGGGAGAAAGAGAGGGAGTGGACAAGAAAGAAGGAGTGAGGGAGAGGTCTTGGGAGTGTTCAGATGGAGGGACAAAGGAGCAACAGACAGGAATTCCAGCCGAAATAGGCAATTTCTGGGTTCCTTGCCAGAACAGAAGAGGGTTAGCTCGTCGCACAGGATGAATTTACCCTCTAAGAAATCACTCCATGTTATTTGTCACGCAGCATGCTTTTTTTCTTGCAGGTTAACTTTGTTTTTGGAGCTGCCTACAGCTGCCCTGAGGGTTACACGCCTCTCATGGTTGCCGCTCATCGCAGCAGGTGAGCACTTACCCTGTGTCTGTTGTGGGATTCCTGCTGTTTGTGCCGTGCAACAAGGAAAGCAGTCCCTTGCTTTGAACAAGCCAAAATCATACGACCAGGAAAAAAGAAAAATTAAGTAGGCAGAGGAGAATCTCCCTACATCAATTAAGGAAAAGGAGACACATACCGGGAGCATGACATGCTTGTTTTTCGGAGCTGTTAATCACAAATGTTAAATCACAAATGCTTTTAGCATATGTGCACGCATGCAACACTGAAAATCAGTTGGCTGCGATTCGCAGTGCAAGCATGCCATCCTTGCAAAATGATGCTTTCAAGTTTTGAAGCGGAGTTAGGAACGATCTGGAAATTCTTGATAAAATGGGAAGAAAGTGTTGACCTGGATTTGCTTGCAGCTTTCACATTTCAAGTACGGGGGCTGCAAGAGATTTACTCAGGCCACAGCAGAAATGCACACCAATGATTGCATTGATCAATTTGAGATTATACAAAAGCTGACGCCGCAAAACTCCAAGTTTCTGTGCTGTGTGATTTTGAAGGCTGGAATGTGCGCGGGCGTTGCTGCGATCTGGTGCAGACCCCAACTTCATGAACAAAGCTGGTGAGTGCTTGGAAATTTGTTCAAGTCCTCCAAACATAAGATGCAGTTTGATCAGCACACCAAACTGACAGAGCACATGTATCAGGTGTGTGCGTTATCATTTGCAAGCCTAACTTCTTTCAACAGACAAAGAAAAACTAAACTGGATCCTACTGTTAGGTGCCAGGCAGAGTGGCCCATTTTACAACCAATTGTCCCTTGCAGGAGACTTAACAATCTTCTGGGCTATTGATGGCGGTGTGGAGATGATTAAGCTGTTCACAGACTATGGTGCAGAGCTCAATGCCAGGTAACAAGTGTAGTCAGGAGTCGCCTTCACAACTGGGTTCTGAAAACAATGTAAATACTGGAGATGATTAGGATTCAAATGCCTGGCTCAAGCCCTGAACTTAAAAAGAGTCCAGGTGCTTGGCACAAGCCCTTGTCCTACTTGCCAGCTTGATGTTGTCCGGATTGTCTGTACAGTCTGAGCAACGTCAAGCTGCAAGTGAGGAAGATGGACAATTTTTTACAGCTAAAGTTCCCAAGGCTTAACCTGCCATGGGCTTTGAGCTTGATATTTCTAAGGGTCAACATTTTTGGAAAGAAAAGATAAGGCAACAATGCATGGTAAGCCAAAAGAATACTAGGAACAAACACAAGCAAGAAGATGTTTTTTATGCACAATGGGAATGTGATCGAGCAAGCACATTTTGAAGTGTATGGTAGATACTGCAAAGAAAAGAAAAGAAAAGAATACGCAAGCCAGGTCCGGCTGTGTACATGAAGGAAAGGTTCCCTATTAGCAAGTCAGCTAGGGCCGGGAAGTTCATGCCAGATACTGCAATGATATCTTACATACTTGAACATTTTTGAACCCTTTAATGTTTTCACCTTCAAATGGGGGGGCACAGAGTTCAAAGATAGACCCTTTTAGAGGTGCGACAGAAGATGCTCAAAGGAAAAGAAACTAGGCAGTAGGCAGAAGAGACTCTCCCTACATGAATCGAGGAAAAGGAGACACATTGGCTCAAAATAGCCGTAAGTCCCCTTGACTACAAAGCAGAAAAAAGAGGGGCTAGTGGGGATCTGGAGGGTTACTGGAAGCACCCGACTCCAGAACCTAGCTGTAAGAATTATTTTTGTTTTCAATAGCGCGCCTAGTGGTTACAAGTTTGTGGACGTACTTTATAGAATGCACTAGTGTACAACAGATGCTGCCCACCAATGCAGGAACCCTGAGGGCTGGACGCCTTTAAGCTACTGCAAAGCAAAGGGCAAGTATGGAGCCACAGAGGAGAAGGGCATCTACCCTGAGGTGGGAAAAGGCTTAGGCAGTATTGCAAGCAACATGCACATGCCAGTGGAATTGAGATGATACATTGCACTTTGCTGTTGAGTGTGGCTCCTCCAAAATGAAATTGGCCGTGCTTGGTGCAGGACTGAATCTTTTGACCTAAAAGCAAGCAACACAGGCAGATCCGAGAGCATCAGAAGGTCCTTACACACGTGCACCCACAACAAACTGATACAGATGCTTCACCATGGCAACGCCTTTATTTGCACCAGTGTGTGCAATTTGTTTCAGCTTGCTTCCATAACCATTTACTTTGCATACTTAACCATATTGAGCATGCACGCAGGATGTGTTGCTGTACTATGGGGCAACTGAGTATGGCTCAGGGCCACCTGCGTTAGGGAAGCGTAGCCCTCGCCAGAGCTTCAACCCTGAAGACGATGCTTTCCTTAGAGAAAGGTAGGTATAGAAGACAAATGAAGGATGGAGGCAAGGGTCTATTTAAAGGGAGATGGGAAGACGCGCCTTTATAAGTGGCTATAAATTTCTGCACTCCCTGCATGCACTGCTATTTTGCTGATGCTGTAACACACTGGGCCCAAAACTTTGACTGGGCTGATCCTGTTTTGTATCCATGTGCAAGCTTTAGCTTTAAGCTTCAATTGCGATTGCCTTTTGCTCAACTAAGCAGCTTTCCTCCAAAAAGGGTATGTGCCTTTGGCTACAACATAGTTGAAGAGTTGGAGGAACACCCATGTGCAATTTGCTGCAATACTGAAACACATAATCTCTTTGTCACAAACAGGGGATCCTACCAGACACCCTTCAGCGAGCCTTAAGAGTGGCCCACGATCAACGTCCTCGCATTGGTGGTGTAAACAATCTCTGTCCTCATGGTTGAAGTCTTTGTCCTGCTTGGTTGCTACAATTAAATGACAAAACTTTGAAAGTCTTGATTTCTTTCTTGATTCCTTGGTCTCGTTTCAATTTGGCCTTCTGGGCAATTTGAAATAATGTACTGCATGAAATCAAACTTTGCTGTGAAAGCATACCTCAATTGTTTTTTTCTTTCTTTTCTTTGTCTGTGTAACCTACAAGCATGCAGCCGGACCTCACAAAGAAAAGCTTATAATAAAAAGTTGACACCAGATACGACAGGCAGGAAACGCTTGAGATGCTCAGGCATTATATTCTCATTGCATCAAACCCCCTGAATTAAACCTGCATGCTTTGTCATCAAAAGGCATCACACAAAGAGCAGTTAAAGCAGGAATCATCACTGGTCTTGAAAAGGATCCAACTTCTATCTTACTACACATAGAAGAGGATTAAAGCAGGCTAGGTGATGGCAACTATGGTGCCACCTCACAATTTTTTTCAACGCAGCGTACAAGCTTGAGAAGAAAATTGCACACCTTATATTGACAGTAATTGTTTGCTTTTTGCGGCACGGCATTTAAGCCTGAGAAAGACGATTACACATCTTATAGTTACAGCAGCTCCAAATTGGAGAAATTAAAGCATGGCAATCATGTTGAGAAAGTTGAAAATCAGAGAACAGTGAATACACAAAGTTGTAAGCGGATTAAGCAATCACAGGCAAATGTGGCAAACGCAGGAAGTTCCGGTTGATACCGACAACACTGTTGCAAGGATTCGTGCACGCTAATTTTCCTCTATCTGCAGAAATATCTGCAATCTTTAAGATCAGCTTATATATGATACATAGAAAGGTATCACATAGTACAAAAAGAACACTCAAGTAACAAAATAACAATGCTCATCATTGTCTCTAATTCAATCCTATTCATGATACAGCAAGTAAAGGAGCCAAAGCACAAGGGCAAGGAGTGCAGCATACATTTGTGCCATAAGAAACTTCATCAGGATACTACACTATTTGCGCCACTACAGCCAGGTTTACAGAAAGATAGATCTATAATGTCTTTAATTAACTGTTGAAGGACAATACCTTATGTTTATTCATACTGGCGCAAGGTGTTACCCATGTTGCGAATGATGTCCTGCACGCGCTTGCCCTGCAAGGAAAACATGAGTGAACATTTTAAAACCCATTCATTACTCACTTATCAAAAAGGGGTCTTACACGGCTTATTCATGAAGTAACATGTAGGGGCAGGAACGGAGGAGCTGCGAGTTTTAGCACTAAATCTTGCAAAAATCCTGGCCCTCATTCCCTCACAATCACTCTACGCCGTCCTGAGTCATTCATATGCGCCTTCATTTTTGTTTGTAAGCTAATTTTTTGGGTACCCACACCAAAAAGTGCATGCAAGTGGGCTTTGGTGCGCATGCTTTTGTTCTAGGTCTGTTCAGCCATTTTGAAATGCAAGCAGCAAATTATGAAGCAAGAAATCAAGTAATGGAATGATTAGAACATCTGCTGTCGTGTTACAGCAGTACCCGGCCTTTGGTGTATGGGGTGCACCAACCTAGAAATTCGAAGTTAGAATCCTAGGCCAGACTGGGGCTCACTCGGGACCCCTTTGGTGGGAGTCTATGGGAGACTCTTTCCTTAATGCACGCGGCTAAACGGCAAGCATAAATCTTTCTTTCTTTCTTATTGAAATCAATCAGGTACGCCTCTGCACAAAGGTCATCCCCAAAGTGGGATAGGGTTGCCGCTTTCCAAATCTTTAATGAAATGAATCCAAAACCTGGCTGTCTTCCTGGATTTAATCATGCATCTCAAGCACCAATGAAGAGCCGCGGCAAGCCTTTAATGCATCAAGATTGCAGCAATTGAACTCCGAAGTTCATGTGATGACTTGGAAGGTCCCTTACAGATACCTACACATTGGACTTTGAATTCCACCTGCACCTCATTTGACATTGTGCATTGCCTTTGGATCAGGGCCAAGCATTTGGGTTTTCTTCCACACCTGAGTGCGTGCTCTGTAGCCTTCAAGATCAACACGCTGCCGAGCCCAGTCCTTGTCCCACTCTGGATCCCAAGTCCTAGCTTCGTTCTCAGCACAAGAGCTACGCTGTGACACGCGCCTGCAAGGCATAACAGAATCACATTAACCCTTGGTGGTTTCTGAAAAAGCTACGCTGCCGCGCGCCTGCAAGGCACTACAAATCCAAGGTAGCCCTTGAGGATTCTGAAAGAGCGTCAATTTAAAGGTAGAAAAGGGCAGGCAAGAAACGTGCTGCACGCGTGCCAGGCATCACTGGAAGTTACTGTAGGGAAAAGAGGAAAGCGTGCAAATGGGCAAACTATCAACCGCAGACACACTTTTAACGCAAGGGGAAGGGATCAGCCTGTTTTTTCTATTTTAACTTAGAGACCATTTGCACTTATTGGAATGCAAACAAGGGCAACAGCCAAAACATTCCCAGGGCTGCTGTGCTTGCATCCCATGTCAGGAGTGTACTACAGTTTATTCAGAAGGAGCAGAATTGAATTCCTAAATACGTGTCATCAAGTTGCTCATGGAAAAATGCATGAACCCTTTGGCAAAGGCACCACAAAAACAATACATACTGAGGCCTTTTATTTTCTTGCTGCACACAATGTTTCTCTTGCCGCTAGTAGGCGTTTTCCATGCATCAGAGGGCAATTGTTCTTTGCTTGCCTGAAATCGTCCAGAGTTTCTGTATTTGCAAAAATCTCCTTTCGCTCTGGCTCTGGCGATGGTGTCAATTCCTCAGGGGCTTGCACTTCTCCAGGAGGTTTTCCTGCATCCATGGAAAAACGTACACGGGGAATTGTGCAGGTAGAGCTATTCCGCATATAAACTCAGAAAGTAGAGGGGATCCCCTCTTCCGGAAGCATTGGCAAAGAAGTCTTGAGCTTTAAGGCTTAAGCTAAAGACCCTCCATGTCGTTCTTGAAGATCTTGATCAGTCTGGCTTCAAATTGATTCCAAGGACATTTGTCATACATTAGTCACTCAAGGGTCAACAGAATGGGGGTTTGTGTAACATATGTCTAGCGTAGGCATGGTTAATGCATGCTATATGGTGGATAAAATCAGGGGTGGTACAAGGCCACATGGACTTTCTTCAAAGATAGCCAACTTGGCTACAAGTGTTAGCAAAGATGATGCATGATGCAAGAAAGCCGAATGAAAAAGGTATACCTTCATACAATTCTACTTGCCTCATCGCTAAAAATGCCTCCTGAATTGAAAGTTTTTGATGCCAGCTCCAAGTCCAGAATATTCACCCACAGCTTGAAAAACCCAAAATGAAACACCACCAAATGGTGACCTTGTACACCATACTACTCGGCGTGGTATGCACTACGTACGATGACCGCACCATTGCTCTTCTAGCTAGTTTGGGCCTTACCAGGCATAATGCAAAAAAAACCACTGGCAGCATCTAAATTAAGTTGACATACACTCCATAGCTTGGCAAAAGTCACTAACACCAGATATACACAATATGTTTCCAATTATTGTGAATTTTCAGCTAATTTTTGGAAGGGGAGTTGCGGGAGCGAGGCAGTGTAAGGCAGGAGGAGGAAGTCCAAGCCTGCAGGCATAGCTGACTACCTGCAAGACCTTGTCAGCAATATCCTTCTGCCTCGTAGCTTAGTTTAGGCTAGAATTTGAGCCTCTTCGATGAGGCCCCTGCTATCTTGCAAGCTAGGAGATTCTTCTTAATGCACGCAGCCGGATCTGGAAAGCATAGTTTTCACTTCTCCCTTTCCTTTTTGTTCTCCTCTAATGCATAAGCACACAGAGAGAAAAATTCTGAAGTAGCTCGTAAGGTACGAGGAAAGTGTGTTCCCTGTGCACTTTACTGGGATTGTAGGGACAAGCGGGGCACGCGAGACTGGTCAAACAGTAAAAAAGACGAAGTTAACCAACACTAGGGCAGGATCAGCAGGTGCAGCTATAAGAGGCCCTCTCAAACAACCTAAAGCTCATATTTCCACTCGCAAACAATCTTAACCTCAGCTTACCAATGGCTGCTGGAAAAGGCTCAGCAGGCACAGGCTCAGGTTCAGATACAACATCCAAATAAATGTTGTAGCCATCATCATACGCATAGTCACCTGCACGCAAGCATTAGAAAGAAATCCCACACCACACAATGTTTCTTTTGCCATTTGTGCTTGATCATACCATCAAATTTCTGGGTACACATGAGCGCATCCCTGTGAAAAGGGACGTACTGTTATGCACCACTGCCCTGACATTAATAGGAACACAGTTCCAAGTGTATTTGCATTGTATTAGCATTATTGATAAGCAATTCGTGTTCACCTTCTCAGAGATGCCAGCAGCAGACAGGTCTAAGCTATGTGGCAGATTTCCTAAGGTGCAAGCACAACAAGGGAGCAGCATGCTTAGGCCTTACCCATGGCTGCATTCCAAAACAAGGCACTACAGAATAGCCCACGTGCTTTCTGATGAATACATGCTTAAGGCACCAAACAAGGCCGCCAAACATGGCATTGAATGCACTAAAGGCACCAAACACCAGAGAAGGACCCATGCTTACCGATGGCCACATTTCAAACCAGGGCACTAGAAAAAGAAAAAGAAAAACTACGCAGGCAGTGAAAACACTCCCCACATCAATTAAGGAAAAGAGGATACCTAGGGCCGAGGCACTAGAAAAGGCTCTGTGTGCTTACCAATGGCTGCATTCCAAAACAAGGCACCAGAGAAGGGCCCACCAGAGCTGGCTTGCCACGTCAGAAAGTCATAAATCAGATGGAAGTATTGCATCTGCTCCTCTTTGGTGTGTTTCCTGAAAGTATACAGCCAATGCAGCAGAGCGCCATCTAAGTTTGCAGGAATACACATAGGAAAGCACCTGATCATTCTCTCTCACCAAATGCTTAGGGTTGCTAAGTGGCTTGCACGCACAGAGTATTGCACTGCGTGTCACAATAAAGCTCATGTGAAAGTGATGTGCGTAAATTTGGATCCAAAAGCTCAAATGATTCCAATTGTGTGTAACCAGCTTTCACTTGCCCTCATCCTCTCTTTCCTCAACCAAAGAGAGAGAAAGACCAAGCATGCCTGGTTGGGCTGCGTGCATTACAAAAGGCTCCCTAATCAGCGACAGCTTCTCTAATAAGCAGTCAAGCAAAAAAGCCTTACCAAAGGGCTGTCACTGACAGTGCCAGCGATCAAGGCATGCAATTAGGGCTGCTGAAACCATGCCTTGAAGGCTTGCTAATTGTGCAAGACATGCGTTGCATGCATGCTCATATATGCATGCATCCCCATCTCATCATTCAGAGCATCCCTCACGGAAGGATCAGGTTGAACTCCTCCAAAATGTACGGCTTGTTGACATCCTTCGCTGCAGCGATGTGCTGGTTCAGGTACATGTAGACCCAAGACATGAGGTCCTGAAACTCAGGCCTGCAGCATCCATGCAGGGTGACAACAAAAGCCCCAGGTGGGTGCATTGGATTAGCTGCAGCTGGAAGCAGGGAAGCAAGAAAGCAGCAGTTTCAGGGAAACTTTCAGAAAAATCAGAAAAGCAAGAAGCAATGGGTGCTGTGGATGAGCTCCAGCTGAAGGAAACCCACCAACAAGATCATCTTGTTTATCAATTCTTGAATTTGAGGGCTTTTGCACGAACAGAGTGCTCAGAGAGCTTTTTGGTGTGTATTTTGTTCCAAAACCAATGTGGATGTACTCAAATGCAGCTGGTGCAATGATTGGGGAACAGGTATATGCGAACATTTCCTTTGCATATTAGGTAGCGTGTGGTCAGAAGGAACAGGAAAGGAAAGGACTACTTAACTGCCTTGACTCAACAAGTAGCAATCCAACCATTGTTACCCGCCAACATCCCACTTGCTTGCAAGAAGCAAAAGCGTAATGAGATCCTGAAAGAAAGGTGCAAATACCAACATTTCTATATTCTGACGTATGCTTTGCTTGTGGCTTCAGCCTTTTTTTGCAACAGTGTACCGACTCAGCAGCTCATTCCAAATCCTTGTCCTGACCCTGCTGCAACAGGTCAGCAATGCCAAGTGCCACAAAAATGCAGGTGCAATTAACATCGGATACCTCACAGAAAGATGCAACCCACTGCCCCTCTACTCTTGCACCTGTGGATTCACACCCTGCTCATGCAAAATAGGCTCTACCTATTTGGTAAAAAAACAATTCCTCCTTCAATCAATAACCCACTTGCGCCATGTGGGTGGGATATACTCCATTTGCCTCTTATCTGCGGTAGAAAGGTTAAAAGGGAAAACAGTTTTGTTGTGCACAGGTTACACATCAGTTCAATCCACATAAATTGTATTCAACCAGCCTACCAATGAGGCATTGGAGATGTGCAATGAATCAGCCAGAATCAGATAGTAAGCCTGGGCGTTTTGTCATGAAGCAAGATCAGTGTCAGTCACATCTTATCGTTCTTGAGAGTCTCACTTGTTTAGAGAATGTAATGCTCTGTCCAGGGTTGCCAATTTCCATGCAACAAAGGACAAGTCCCCTTGAAGCTGATGGATTGAGATGCAAGTGCGCTGGATTCTACCCTTCTATCCTCCGCTGCCTCAGAACTCTTAGGTTCAGTCAGCTTCCCTTCTGCTTTGCTCTGATCTAATTGCGCGCACACACACATGATACGTACACTGGTTGCCAGTTGCCTCTGGCCAGCGTTGTCCCTCCCTAAAGACTTCTAACTTACTCTGTCATTCTAACCTGCTCCCGTGCGCTTAAAAGGAATCAAGCACTTCTCAAAGTAAACCAGAAAATAGAGAATTTCCTAAATTGAGGCACAATGTAGCCTTCCAGCAACAATAAACTCCAACTGAATTACCAACCCAAATTACCATGATTCAGCAATGATATCATGATACGACGTGACAAAATTGTTTTCCTCTAATCTTAACAAACGCCTTTTGGTTCAGGATTATGCTGAGTCTTTGAAGAAGGATTACAAGCTCTCTACCTAATGGCAGGCAAGCTGCTGCTCATCTGTGACTTAATCAAAAATAATCGGCCAGGCCCCAAGTTCTTCAAGTCTCAAATACAATTCTTTCCAAAGTGAAGTACAAATCCTTCATTATAGTGCTTAAAGCAGTGCACCAAAATGCTCCTGTATCCGACTTACAAATGTGAGAATTCAGCACGTCAATGGACGAAAGCTGTCCAAGCTTCAGCCAATCCTCGCCCTCGCACCGCACACCTGAGAAATTCGATGAGAAAAGAAAAGAAAAGAAGAACTATGCAGGCAGTGAAAACACTCCCCGCATCAATTAAGAAAAAAAGGATACCCAGGGCCGAGGCACCATGTATCCCTTTCACCAAGAGAACCAAAAGAGACTATTCAATGGGATTAGGAGGCTTACTAGCAGTAGCCCGTGCCTTATCTTGGTGATGAGAGTTGAGAGAAGTCTTCTCAAGAGCGCTTCTGGTGCTAGAAAGTTTATAAGCGTACTGGACAAAATGAGCACTGCATGGCATGGAGCTTCAGAGCAAGCTTGGTGTCTGTACTGAGTGTCAAGACCAAGCTCTTTAAGAGGCTCTGAAGTGTGAGGGGTATAGATGACCCCGCCCACACCTAACAAAATGGTATGGAGGTTGAGTTGAGCTGAGGCCCTTGAAAGATCGCAATAGATGTTGCGGTGCTGCTGCTTTGAGGCCTCAAGCTGATTCTTGGGCCTGGTGTTTTCACAGTAGTTGACCTCTGCAAGATGGATGTGCCTCTGTTCTGGAAGGAACTGGCTAGGGTGACAGACCTTGTAAGCAGGCAGAGTGTCTGTGACTGACGTTGAGTCCTCCCTGTTCCCTTTGCGCCCCCCTCTACTTCTCAATGGATATCGGGATTCAGTTCTTGTCGCTCATTTTAACAATTAGTATTGCATCAGGGCAACTAGAAATGATTCTTCTTTTACCAGGGAAACAACGAGGGAAAATGTACTTAGGGAGAATTCTTTGAAAGTTCAGGGATCTGCAGGTTCTGTAAAGCAATGAGTATGTATGGCGAGCATACACGTGATGCATTGCAACTTGTTACAAGTTTATATCGTACTTTTCTCCGTTTCCAAAAACACTCAAAATTTTTTTGACTTATTGAAAAAGAGGGGGATAGTTGGATGAGACTTACATAAAGGTATCTATATCTCTTGTAAGGGACACATGCTACAGAGGCATGGGCAAAGTCCTTCTAAACAGGAACCAGCTCGATAATTTTTGGTATACATGTTGTGCGCTTCTTTTTGACAGACACACAGCCTCTTGTAGTGTGTAGTCTTTCCTTTTAATTTTGTGATCCTTGAATTTATCTTGTTCCAAGGCATTGAACTCACTGCACCTGAACAAAGCCATTGATTGCTTGTTTGCATGC
Organism: Dunaliella primolecta; assembly: GCA_914767535.2. Taxonomy (NCBI): domain Eukaryota; kingdom Viridiplantae; phylum Chlorophyta; class Chlorophyceae; order Chlamydomonadales; family Dunaliellaceae; genus Dunaliella; species Dunaliella primolecta. Next base: position 11,575,608 of record OU611756.1, on the reverse strand, counting down.
AAATCATGCCTTTTAGGGCAGCCATTGATTGCTTACTAAGCAATAGTATTTGAAGGCAGATCATGTCCTTTTGGTTTGGAACAAGTCTGAACGTGTAAATCAGCATGCAATCTGGCGTGGGGAAATACAGAAAAGCAAACTTGAAGTCGTCTGTGGCTGGCCTACCCTCTCCGAGGCAAAAAGTGTACTTTGCCCAACTAGAAACCTTTCCTTTGCAAACCCCGGTCGCTGATGACCGTCCAAAAACAATGCCCATTCTAATTTAAATAAAATCATAACTTATGATTTATGGTTTTTATGTTGAACATAAAACAATATATATCATATAAGACCACAGCTCTTTGTCAAATTGGGGAGCAAATTTGGAGCATAGGCATGCTGAAGGACTTCCTTCTTTCTGCGCCCACACACTTCTTGATAGGTGACCCTCCGAGGTGACCCTCGGAGTCATCAGCACGCTCCTTTGGAGCCCTTCTGCAGAACCTGACATTGATAAATGCCTCCATAAATCTCATTTTCAAAAACAACAAAAGGTAATATGCTGCAAAGTTGAGTACTTCAAGGGCTTTGAGATCGTCAAATATGATCAAGAAGAAGCACAGGTAGCCTTTCTTCCTGCGTGATAACGTATGCTGCATAATAGCTAGGATCTTTTCAACTTGCTACGCACAATTCCATGATTCTACTTTGACTGCAAATCATTCGTGGGGCACAGCGTTTCTAATTCAGTGCAACACTTGCACACAAATGTCAAGACATGCTCCTTTGGACATTAATGCATGGTCCATGCATACAGTCCCCAATTCTGGGTTGCATGATTCAAGATTTTCCCCAGGGATCAAGCAGCTATGCAGCCTCACCTCACAACAAAAGAGATGGAAAAATGGCAACAAGGTATGCACTGATTTCCTCTGAAACAATTCTTCCTAAGTCATTTCTGGGCATGTTTGATGGGCCCTTGTTAGGTTGCTTGTCAGGGGACCTTTCCTTCATGCAAGCAGCTGGTTCTGGCTTGTGGAGTTTTTCCTTTTCTTTTGGGAATGCTGCCAGACTGTCATTTTTCAAACTGAGATGATGATGATGATGATGATGATGATGATGATGAAGCCACGAGCATGGCAATCCAGGTCTACTTGCCTGCTCCGGGATTGTACTTGGTCATGCCCTCATCAAGGAAGAAACCTATTCAGCAGAGCAATAGGGAAGAGGATCCAAGTGAGTATGGCAGGAAAGGTATTGTATGAAGGATTTGCTAGTTCCTATATAATAACCCACCAACCAATCATCATCTGCTGCTGCTGCAGCTGCAGGGAAGGGTATGTAAAAAACTGAGGGGCTTCAGCTGGTTCGTCTTGCCTATCCTGCAAAGAGCACCTTTCTGTGCAGCAGTAACAGGATTCAAGTAACGGCTGTTGTGTACTTGGAAGTATGAAACGCGACCAATATGCAATAAGGCGCCCAGCGGTTTTCCTGACATAGACATGCTGCTATGCTGGTGAAACACCCAGCTTATAGTAGAGATTGAGAGTACCTTCAGTGCCTGTCGAGACAAGCTGCTTGTTTGCGTAGTCTTTGATGGCTTGGCTGAGCTCAGAGATGAAGGCCAAGTGGTCCCTCTGCTCATCTTCTGAGAGGCAGCCAGGGCACCTGTGTAATTGTAAGGAACATCTGAGAGTTTTTGCCAGGGGCGCACCAAAGCTGATGCCTTGATTAATTTGGTCAGCATCTGAGGCAGCCAGGGCATCTGTGCCATGGCAGGAGAATAAGAAAGTGTTTGTAAAGGAGGCAGCTAGGACCCCGTACAGGAGGCAGCTAGGAGTCCTAGCCTAGGACCTTTTTACAGGAAGCAGCTAGGATTCCTAGCCTAGGAACTCCGCACAGGAGGCAGCTAGGAGTCAAAGCCTAGGACCTCCGTACAGGAGGCAGCCAGGTCTGCAACATATAGTAAAGGACTGTGAAGGAGGCTGATTCTTTTACCCCCTTTAGTACAACCATAATCACAGAGTTCTATGCGTTGCCATGTTAGGCATTGAGTTCTTGAGATCCGTGGCCTCCTTATCACCCAATTTCTGGTACAGCTAAAAGAAAGGATGGAGGATCTCTATTTTTTTGAGATCCTAATGCCTCTATGACCTGCTTCAGGTATATTTCTCAGCCCAAGACACGATTTTTACCTTCCGTTGCGGTTACTTTTCCCTCTCTTTCTGCTGGCATGTTGTAGAGGTTTGCTGTTTGCTGTGTTTATACACCATCCCTAAGAAACCTTGCAATGCAATCAAAATACACAGAGCGTTGCAGGACATGTTTTTTTTTTCTATTTCACGTGCCCAAGGACATCAGCTGTGTCCCATAAGGGCCTCTGCAAAAAAGGGAAAAGGTGCAAAAAAAAGGAAAGCAAGAGGGATTACTATTGGCTGAAGCTAAGGCGCCTGTGGCTTTGTGAATTGCAAGAGGGATTATATTATATAAGTTCTAATCCAGAGGATCATTGAGGGCAGACGTATGTGCCCTCCTATTCCTGTTAGTGATGCATGCGGTCGATGATGGTTTGTATAGTCTGTTCCTTTCAAGAAGACACGGGTGAGTCAGCTCAAGAATAAGGAATGACGCTCCTTTATTGCTGGAAGTCTGGTCTGCAGAGAACTAATGTATATCTGGGATGCCTATATGATTTGACTCGTAATGTCACATTATCCACGGTGGATTTGCACAAGGAATGACAACCTTTTGGCTGCTACTACATGCCATCTTTGTATCCAACCCTCTCTTGCTGCCTTTTTTAAAAACACACACCACCTTGCTTAGGCACTGGAGCAACTCTTATCAAACAAAGCAATGGCTTGATAATGCAATTATACAAGAAGCCCGGGGCTCACAAAACTTGCCTGTCAACTCCTCATGCAACGCATCCACCTCTTCTGTCTTGCTCCACGTTTTCCCATTTTGCGAAACCCGTCCAGGCTGTTACCTGGATGATTGTGACTTAAGCTTAAAGTCCATATAACATGTCTGCTGTTCCTTGATTGATACAGGGAGAGTTTCCTCTACCTATGTGGTTTTCTTTTCTAACTAGTAGTCCAGGAAGTGCCAACATGTACCCTCATGGACCCTCACTTGTCACAACAAAATGTTAGGCTCTTACCTTGCTTCTTTATTTCTGGCTGGCTGAGACCACCCACAAGCCGATCCGCCAAACGACCTGGCTGAAGGTCGCCCCCCGTTGTAACTACTGTAACCATTACCTTGCTTCATTCATAGCCGTCCAGCACATGATTGTGGGGTCATCACGGTATGCCAAGCCTGCAAAGGAAGCCAGTAAAATCCCAAGCTTGTATCACTTGAATGCTTAATGCACTCTTTGGCTCACAGACACAGCAGTAGGGCACATCTGTGGTCCTGACACAGCAAATTAAGTCTGCAACAAATACGACGAGCACGTTCCTAGGCTTTCAACATGAAGGGATGAAAAGAAAAGAAAGGCCGCTCAAAGCTTTCAGCATGAATTCCTGTCCCTTGGACGTGATGATCATTCACTATTTTGGTGAGTGTATTACCTTATCTGTTCGTGAATGCTGCCATAGACCCACTACTTCAAGTTTGCAACAGACAGACACCACGCTAGATACCATCATGAAGAAAAAAGTGCGCACTGGCAGTCCAAGTCTGGCCGCGTGCATTAAGGAATATTCACCTTTCCAGAAAGGCAGGGCCCCACCACACAGACCAAGAGGAATCTTTTACGACTTAATTAGCTAATTCCTAGAGCAATGGGCAAAGGAGAGGAGTGGACTATGCATGCCAATACTGGCAATGTGCATTGAGCGAAGGACACATGGCATCCCCACTATTTGTCTCAGGTCTGACCACATCCAGAGAACCCACAAATCCCAGGAACCGTTCTCAGAAAAAAATTGTTGTATTTTCAAGGCCACAAGTCATCCATTGCATCATGCAGTCAAAGGTGACTTCTGAGTATATAAAAAGAAAAATACTATGTAGGCAGAGGCGACTCTACCTCCATATAGATGTATGGACAAGCTTAGCTGCATGTCAGGGCACTTGGTTGCCTACTAGACAAACGAAGGTGACTTGATATTCGAAATAAGAAAAAAAAAGAGAGAAAGAAAGAAAAGAAAAGACTACGCATGCCAAGTCCGGCTGCGTGCGCTAAGGAAAGGTCCCCTAAATAGCAAGCTAGCTAGGGCCTCACCACAGAAGCTCAAAGGCCTAGCCTACACTAAGCAAAGAGCCAGCTGAAAGAGTTAATGAGGGTCTGGCGGATTGTCTGCCATGTGCCTGCGGGTTTGGACTTTCCTCCTCCTGCCACGCGCTACCTCGCCCCCAGCAAAAGAAAAAGAAAAAATCTACGCCAGTCATAGGCTGCGTACGTTACAACGCAAAGGAGTTACTAAGGGTCCTGATGAAATCCTTTTGGTCCTCTTGCCAACCCCTAACTGCATATCTTGGGTTTACGGGTATGGTACTAGGCAAGAGACATGCACCAATCAAGAATGCTGTGACCAGTGCGTACGTGCGTATGTACAATCCACGCTGCCTTGTTTAAGGGAGGCACTCAGCATTGAGCTCAAATTACCTGTCAGAGTGTTGTTCCGAGAGACAACATTCCAGAAGTGATCCTGCATAGAGAAATGTATTCATCAACAGAACACACTTGGAAAACATCAGGTGTGTTCAATTGTCAGTGCACATAAAAAAGAGCAAAAGGATTGAGCAGTGATGACGTTTGGCTGAATGGCAGTATTTGGTTTCCTTGCTCTTTTGATGGGGTGATCGGAAACTGAAGATTTGTGTGGTAGGCAAGATCTGCATTGTGCGTCACTGACCAGAACATTGACACCCTGTGTGCACCTTGCAGAGCATACAATGCTTATGACGCTCTGCCCTCCCAGATTTTAAGTCAGCATGGACGGAGTGCATCTAACCCACAGTATTTTGCGTCACTCCTCTCCTTTATCTACTGGTTGTAAGAGTCTCACGAAGTATCACCTTGTTTAGGCTAATTAAAGTTTGCAGACAACTTGCCTTTAGAAACTGCTTGACTTTGCTGCTCCTGTAGTAATCAAGCACATCTTTGCCCTGAACCTCTTCGCCAGCCCTGCAGTAAATAAGTCAGTACACACACGCACATACACACGCACACGCGCACACACACATACACCATGCCAAATCACCATGTAACCCATGAATGGGAGCCTTATACCACAAAGACTTAATAACTTGCAAGGACACACCAAGGCGCTCTCCTGCCCTAAATTCTGAGAGAGAAGGGATCAAAGAAAGTAAGTTTAATGGGAAACCGTGCTTCTAGTCTCAGGCAATTTTTTACATGACAAGGTACTGAAATGCTTTCCCCAGGAAAATTAAGGAGAGTTTGGTGGGACAGAATAATGCTGCAAAGCGGTGGAAAAGAAGGGGGGATGATTCTTGATGAACTCTTCACTTACAAGCTCATGAGTTCTTCAGGGGAACGATAGGCCTCCCAGAAATTCGACAGCGCGAGGATCAGGCGTATGTTATGCTGCATGCAAGAAGGTAAAGCAGATGCAAGAGGATAAAGCAGATGCAAGAGGGTAAACTAGAAACAAGAGGGTAAAGTAGCTGAGCAATCAATGGCAGTGGGATGACCCATGAACGCTTAAGCAAGGACTTCTTTTAATTTATCATCCATACCTTGAAACAGCAGGACTAGGAACAAAGTTGGCTTCACACGCCACCAACACATCACAATCAGAGGAATGCAAAAAGCTTGCTACCACAACAGCAAGAGTGCACAAAGACAACTGGTCATGCACAGATCTTCGGAAAACGTCACAGTTTTTTGGTATGGAAGCAACATGCAGGCTCACCTGGCCAGCAGACGCGACGATGAAATCAAGCATCTCCATTTCATACTCGTCATACACACCTCTTGCCTGTGTTTGCATGGAATCAAAGATGACTGATTTGCTTGAGGCTCAGGCAGGCTAGTTGTTGGCAACAAACATGTTTGAATATGAAGGACAAAGAAATCGTGCAATGCAACAAATAAGGAACCCATGTATGCTTCAAACTTTGACTCAAGGCTGGATGCAAAAACATTATAGTTGTTGGCGGTTTTATTGTTGGACAAACACGGCACTGGACTCCACGTGAGGCAACAAAGAAAACCAACAGACAAATGTGTTCAGGAACTTTGCAAACTAATATGCATCCCAACCTTTACCTTTGGGGAGTTGTGGCTGTAACCCCAAATTCTGATCACTTTCAAGTTGTAGTCCTGACAATACCTGCATGTATTCTGTCCAATTGGATCAGCAAGACTGGGGACATTACCTGGGAAAATACCCTGCAGCTCAAATGCAAGATAGTCTAGAATGGCGCATGAGGCCAGCGTTTGCGCAAGTGAAATGCAAGGAGTGGTACAAGTTCATACTTGCTAAATATATTGTGCTCAACAAGCCAGGCAGGGCTGGCTAGCTGCTACTCTGCCCCGTGATGGTTTATGAAGTGTTTTCACAGCTACAGCGCTGCAAGGATGCCATCTTGATATCAAGTCAAACAATCGCCACCTCCATCTATTGTTTTGCACAGTTTCAGTCAAAATTTCCCCAAAATAGCACCTGAAGAAATCATTAATGTGCTCCTTGTCGCCCCACTTGGCCTCATCCCAGAGCCAGTAAGCATTGGCCCCGATGAACCACCTAAAGCATGGCAACATGAATTCCTTGCAGGTGACATCACAAACATGATGGAGGATTGAGTTCTTGAACCCCAGCTATGACTATGCATGCTAGCATTGGGTGTTCAATACTTGGCAGGCCTCATACAGGGAAAGGAAATGAACAGCATCGCATGACTGAGGCAGGCTGAATCTAATTGAGCTTGAGGGCCATGCATTTGTTGCAGGCAGAAATTGTTTCCAGAATATTAATATACATGATGTAATCATCTCCCTCCTCAATTTGCGGGGCTGCAAGCGCAGGGGATCATGGTCAGCGCAGCTTCCTCTGACTCTTCTCAAACCTCCAATCGCGCATCTGCTCAGAGATTGCACTCGCAGTAAGCCTATTCCTCACCAGGGCTTTCCATTAACCATCAGTTGGCTTCCCTGACGGTACACAAAACCTGCAGAACATGGAGGCAGGGAGGCAAGCATTCCTCTGAGCGCAAGCACTTCTTTCCGGAGCAATAGCTACCATCACACCAGGCGCATGCCAGCTGTCACAACAACACGGTGTTATTCCCTCTATTCTGCTTCATGGTTCTGCTTCCATGGAGATGGACGACACACAGAAGTACTTTTGTTGTTGGAGTGTGTGCGAGCTCCATCCCATGCTAGAAACCCACCATCATTTGCAGCTACAGATGCCGCGAAAATAAAGCTCAGCGCCAACAGAGGTGGCCAGGAGGCCATGGCTCCGTTGATAGACGGCGGGAGGGAAGATGCGACAATTTGAGTTATATTTGAATTGGGATGATATCCTAATTATGGTCATAATTGGTCACATCATCATATCTGTCGGTCTTGAATTTGAAATTGGAGACAGCTATGTTTCGTTTCCCCAATCTATATTTTTCAACTATATGAAAATTTTCTCAATTATTTTAACTGGCCACCTGACAACCAAGGTGGCCATTTTTGGCTTCAGTGCTTCTTGTTTATCTTTCAGATTATGGCCATTTCACCTCTGCAGCTTGGTCAGTCCTTCCCTAGAAGCCTCCTGTGGATGAAGAGCATGTCTGGTGTTGTTGGTGGCTGTTAATCTATGGATGGCAAAGCAACCAAGTTCACATGTTGTGTATGCTCTTGTCTTGGCTCTTGCCTGGTCCTAATTGATAAGAGGATCGATGGTTAAGTCTTTGTAAGCAGTCCCTGCCACACCAATCAGGATCATATGCAAGGAAACCTGTTATAAGGTATAGAATTATTCCTGTTTGGGTTTCTCATCATGATGTTGCAAGTATGGAGCCCGGATATGGTGGCATCATGCTGAGCGGCTGCAACTCCCAGATAGGGGTTAGTATCTGGGCAGAGCTCAAGTTCAACACGGGGCCATTTTTGGAGGGATTCCTGTTCCAAAGTTTTATCTGAGCCTTCCTGGCCTTGCCCTTATCAAAATGTTCAATGCAGCCTTTTTAAATGCTTGCAAAAAAAGAACCGGAGGCACAATTGCGTAAAAGTGTATGAAAAGCAGTTAGGGCAATATGGCAGGCAATATGGAGGAAAAAAGGGAAATTTCAAACAAACATCATCTTGTTACACTTACATCAAGGTGTGTAGCAGCGGCATCAAAGAAGGCAATGCAAAAGAAAGAGGGTCAATTGGTGCTCTGGCTGGGTCGGGGTGAGAGGTCACTCATCCCGACCCAAATGTTTTGATGAGTAGCTGGAACTTTTAAGGCCTGAATCCTGTTTCCACTTCAGGTTGTGTGTACAATCCAAACACTCAGGGCTTGTGAATGGAACATTGGGAACTGTTTTTCTGAGTTTTATCTCCTTCAGAGCTTTTAACGCAAAGGTTACTAAAGCAAAAGAGGATGAAACCTTCAGAATTGCTTACTTTGGTAGTTAATTGAAGTCAAAGATCTCAGGCTCAGAACAGAGCGCAGGAAAAAAGCAATGAAAACCACACACTCTATCGAATATTTAAGGATATCACATGGTCGAGCAAAATATATAATTTTTTCAAAGCTCGCAACCAGTATCAAAGCAAAAAGCAAAGAGATGAACCGTTGTACTAAGGAGATCATATAATCACACTTAAATCTAATTTAATCAGATTAGCGTGAGCAAGATGTAGCTGAGCACGCTCAGGGGCATCCATAAGAGCACAGTCTGACCAGTTCAGTCGCAGCTCCCTGCAAGAAGGCACAGGAACATGAATGCAGTCATCAGTGCATTAGGCAATTGGGTATCAGGGTATCAAGTTGTACTCTTACAAGCATCATCCCCTTCCTCCAGACAGTGCAAGCAATTCGCCCTTCCTGGAGCAATAAAAAATTGCAGAAAAAGTACCTCAAGGCTTGGCAAGGAGATGAGGAGTGGGCTGTATTGGCTCCCCTTTCTGGATGCTGCAACTTGCATTGCAAGTAAAAAAGTGCACGAGTTACTCAGCAGGTCTGAAAAGGATGTGCAAGCTACTCCCTGTTTACGTGTGGCATTTCTTTTCTTTCTTTTCTTTTCTTTCTTTCTATGGCGCTTTTCCAAACAGGCCTGCTAGCTCCGTTTCTGGATTTCTCTCTGGCTGGATTCATCTGGTTTAAGTTTGTGGGCCCTTTAATGAACCTAGATCAGCATGGTAGTCAGGAAACCTCCTCTCAATGCACGCGGCCTTGGTCTTGGTTGACGAAACCAGTCCTTTTGCTTTTGTTACATTTCTAAATCCTAGCCTGCTAGTTAAGGGACCTTCCCTTAATGCACGCGGCCTTTGGCTTGCGTAGACTTTTCTTTTTTCTTTTTTCTAAATCCAAACCAGTGTTCCGTGCATCCATGCAAGCACTGGCTAGGATAAACACATCATGACTCACCTTTTCTATCTTGTAATTCCTTTTACTTGCTGTGCCCTTCCCCAAATTGTCAGCGTCCTCACATGCCTGCAGAACTGCAAAACATTTCAGTTTTGTAAGCAATTAGGATGAGCTTTATCTGAGCATTGGAAGACGCCACAAACAGCTTGATGCATCGAATGAGAGGTAAACAAAACTTTTAATTTTAACTTGCCAGGAAGCATGAACAAAAGTGCTTTCTTCCCAGAGAAGACTCACATCAACTCAGAGCCCCTGCTAGCCAAATTTGTCAGCCAGCCCGCGGCAGCAATCCAGCAGGCTCCGCCTCCCTAGAATGGGAACGAGCACAGGCACGACAACCACGGTCACCTCTTTGGGCCTGTTTTTCAACCAAGTCTCCATCAAGCTGTCAGGGGGAGGTGGTGGCTCAGGGGAAGGAGAGGCATTGCTGCTCCCATTGCCTGTGCATGTGAATGTGCATGCATTAACTTGTTTTGCTTTGAACACATGTATGCAAAAAGCAGTGCAAATTGGGAATGGAGACTTGCTTGAAAATGCCTTTGGAACAGTTGAACAGGCCACTGCTATCAAATTAATATATGAATGTCAAAAAGTGTGTCAAAAGAATGAAGAATCCACTTTGACTCCCAGCCTGCAGGCAGAGAAAGTGAGCAAGATTTACCTGCTCACTCACCAGGGACGCCCCCCATGCTGTTCTGCACTGTCACGGGGGTGTAGGTCTTGATGGTGATGCCGCCAGAGCCAGACGCTTTCTCTATTTGCTGGCTGGGCACGTGTGTGATGGAAGAGGGTTGACCTTGGCCCCCTGGCTGCTGCTGAGGTGCTGGGTAGTACTGCTGCTGGGGTTGAGGTGCGTACTGTGGCTGAGGCTGAGGTGCATACTGCGGCTGTGACTGAGGGTATGGTGCGTACTGCGGCTGTGGATGGGGTTGGGGTGCGTACTGCGGCTGTGACTGAGGATAGGGTGCATACTGTGGTTGCGGCTGAGGGTGAGGTGCGTACTGCGGCTGTTGCTGAGGATGGGGTGCATACTGCGGCTGTTGCTGAGGATGGGGTGCGTATTGTGGCTGTGGCCGAGGATGGGGTGCATATTGTGGCTGTGGCTGAGGATGGGGTGCATATTGCTGCTGAGGTGCAGGGCGGGGCTGTGGTTGCGGAGGGGGTTGAGGTGCTCCCTGCACTGGCACATACCGGATAGGCACGTACTGCACAGGTGGGGCACCTGGTGAGGGTCCTGGCTGTTCCTCGATTGGCACCACCTGCTCACCATTGTGCTGCACTGTGGGCACCAGTGCTTGCTGAGGCTCTGAGGACTGGGGCTGCGGCAGTGGCTGTTGATCCTGCATCCGCTGGAACTCCTCTAAGGAGATGTACTTGAACGGTGGTGGGGATGGAGCAGGCTGCTGCTGCTGCTGCTGCTGCTGCTGCTGCTGTTGCACGTTGTTGCTCACAGGCATGTATGTGACCTCCCCAGCGTGGTCATGTGACTGCTGGAGGCTTTGCATTGGGACAGGCTGGCCCTCTGGATCCTTCCTGTTCTCAAGCAGCTTGCGCGCCAAGCGGTTCTGGCTGGCTGGAAGCTGTTTTTGAGGTTCACCTGTTTTTGAGAGTAAAAGAGAGGAGATTTGTGCTTGTCTGGAAGAGGCCCAGTGCACATCTGTGCTTATGCCAGAGGATGTTGCCTTGTATTGTACACCATACAGCACGCATCCATGGGCAATAAGCAGAGCAAGGATTTGCAGCAATACAGCCTCACAAGTTGTAGGTTACTCTGTAGTGCACGATGCGTACGGCAGACCTGATCTGGTGCCTCCGAGCATCTGTATAAGCTGATCTGAAATGCACGCACGCAAGCGCTGTGTCAACTGCACCAAGAGCGCCCAGAATCTGCCCTGCTGCCATTCTTGCTTCCTATTCTTGCTGTTCCTGCTATCCAGGTGCAGTTCGCGCGCAGGTCCTTGGAGGAAGCTCCCAAGCTTGTGATCTTGGAAAATTGCAGGTGGTGGGGAGGCGCCCAGGCAGAGGGGACTGGAATTCAGAAACCATTTTAACACAGTAGTTTCAGTGTTGGGAGCTGTGCTTGTTGAAAACGTGCGCGTGCATGTGCGTATTACTGGCCCCACCTGCAGCTCAACATGCACGGGGAATGTTGGTTGCACAGGAGGAGAAGCAGCAGGGCAGTGGCGTTCAGGGCACCCCACAGGGCCAGGGTCGGAGGCGGTACGCGGAGGAGAGCTGGCTTCCTCCTTACATAGTCATGCAAGCGCGCACGCATGCTCTAGCCGCATGACTTTACGTTCAAAATTTTCATATTTATTTAGTAAAAAATTTTACTAAGGAATGATTTAGCTTGCGAACGTTTTCCTTGTTTGAAAGCTTGTGCGTGCTGGGATTTCGATTTTCGAAAAATAAATGAAATTCTTAAGATTAAATGCGGGATGTAAATTCAGGCGGCAAAGGGTTGCTGATGGCCCTGCCCTTGCTCTTTTCTCTGTCCTTTGCCATTTGCCATGCTCTGAACAGCCAAGGACCTGGTCGTGAAGCACACACAGACCTTGTGACAGGCGTCCAAGGCCTGTTTGGTGCCAAGACAAGGCACGCTTCTGTGCATGAGCTAGCTATGCAGCGCTGTGGTCATATCTCAAACGCAGCCTGTGATCCCGTGCGGCCTCAGCCCTGCCAGCCAGACCCAGCTTGCACATTCAACTGGCAGTGGAGCGAGCACTTGGAGTAAGAATGCAAGCGAGATCACTCTTGCTTGAATTGCCTGCAGAAGCTATAATGATAACCTGGCCGTGCTCCTGCGGCGCCTGCAAGGCTGCGATGATAAAAGCGCAAATGATCCAGAGACCAAGGGTGAGAGTGAAAGTGGAGCAACAAAGGCAGCAGAGCAACAAAGGCAGCAAAGCATGCAGCAGAGCCACCAGGTGCGAAGACCTTTTGAGCCGCTGGGCGTATGATCCAAGGAAGGAATGCAGAGCAAGGCAGGCATACAAAATGTTTCCTCAGTCAAATGCAGGACTCTGCATCCATTTTGCCTTCTTTCTGGAACATATGCTGCCCTGATTGGCTTGGAATGATGCTCAAATGAAGGTCTGAGCTTTCTTTGTCTGAGGCCCAGAGCAAGTGCAGGGACTGCCAACACGTAGCCAGGAATTTGCTACTTATTTTGCGTGCCCCTTTCAAGTCACCTGTCGCAAATCCTATCAACGCTTAGCTGTCCTGAGCGTTGCAAAATCTCCCCGCACTTGTTCTGTGAAGGCACACTGATACATTGAGGATTACATGTACTGAAAGCATTCAATTCCGTACACAATGCACAGCGCACTGTCTGGTCTCATAACTAAATGTTCGTGCTGCCTGCTTTGATGGCTTTTGCTTGTAGGCATATCCTCAGCAAGCTGGCTCCCCAGCTGCTTATGCGAACTCCCAAGCACCAACTACCCCAACAACGGTCGGATCGGGGGGAATAAGTGAGTAAATCAAGCCCCAGGGAAATGTCATTGCAGGCTAGTTGTCCATCTGAGGCCTCTAACATCCCTTCCATACCCATACACTTGTTGCATCGGGCCTTATTTTCAGTTCGAGCATCAGCCATACTGCACCACCAAACACTCAAGGAGTAATGAATTGACTGCAATTGGGCACAGCCAGTATCTGCACAGGACAGCAGGTGTCCCTAGCACCTTGTCTTGACCTCCTTTGGAATATGTTCCAGCAGCTCTCACTCACTCCAAGCAGCTGGAGAGTAGCCCATCCTGCCACCCAAACACACACACACGCGCATGCGACTTTTGCCTTGCTACAACATAGACGCTGGCACATGCAACAACAAGCTGCACAACGTCCATGGCATGTGCAGACGTGGTCACTTCCACCCCCAGTTCAGTGAGCAACCCGATCAAGATTACTAGTCCGTCATCCTCGGTAGGTTCTCTTCCTGAAGGGGCTGAGAGGCTCCATCTGGGAATGATTTTTTGTATGCTCACTGTTTTTAGTACCGCTGGTATTACTGAACCGCAGCTGGACCTGGCATTCGTAGTCTTTTCTCTTTTCTTTCACTGAAACCAATTGGAAAGTCTCAAGTTTGGCATGACTAGGGGCCCCCCTCCTTCCACCAATTTTCCCAAGTGCCAGTTGGGGCTAAGATGCCAACCAGCCATGGCGTAAAGCCCGTTTGTATTGAAATGTGCTCCCTACCAGGGAACCCATTGCACAAATTGGAGTCATGCGTCAATTTTGGAATGCATTTATTTCTTAAACTTCATTGCAAAGGAAATCCGTGTGATTGGTGTACGCTTGAATAGCAGAAAGTTTTCTAGAGAAATTCAGCATGAGTGGTCTTGTGGTGGAAGGGACTCACAGCTCTTCTAAGCTAAATTGTCTCCTTTTCCTCAATTGATGTAGGGAGAGTTTTCTCCTCCTATGTAGTTTTTTTCCTTTCATAACTTGTGTTTAAAGACTTCATTTGTTGGCCCCCTCGTAGCCTTTCATGGGCATGCAAGATGGTAGCATAATACGAAAGGTTCATGAAAGAAATATTGGGAAGTTTGAAAGGTCCAAGTGTAGAGCCTCGGACCTCCATCTATAATGCCAGGCTGGTGCCGTAATCCGGGCCTTTCAACTTTTACAATTTGGGGATGCAATGTTGTTCGTTCGAAAGACTATGTTAATGACATTACAGGTGTTCCAGAAATCCCAAAAGGGCATGCCCTCAAATATAGGCCTAAGATTAGCACCATGCTTGCACCTTTTTTTAAACCTGCATCCTTTTTGTCATCACAACATCTATGCTATCAGTTCTACAATTCTTTTCTCCTATGCAGTTGAAAGCTTTTCAGGTAGCCAGGAGCAGAATTTCAATGTAAGCCACAAGCATTTTATCTCTGAAGACCTCCTTTTTCTTCAGTAGTCCTCCCTTTCCTTTTTCGACTTGCTTAGATCCCCTCTTCATCTTACTTCTCTCTACACCTCTTTCTTTTCTCTGTTCTTCATTTCCTTCTCTTGCTCTTTCCGCCATATCACGCTTTGAATGAGTCCCTATCAGGCTGCAGTGTTGCCTTTAAGAAAAAGCATTAGCAAAATCAAACTCTTGAAATACCCTGTCACACTATGAGCAGATTGTCATGCAAGATCAGCGTCACACACACTCACCAACCTGGGAGCACATATCTCTAAGAGTGCAATAACAATGATTCAACATGACAAGATGCATCACGTCACGTCTAACTGTTCTGAAGAGGCATAATGCTACCATGATTCAGCAATACCCACGATTTAACGTGACAATTCAGCATGAGCAGATGCATCATGTCACAGGTTTCTGGTGGACTCGGTCTTGGGGTTGGAAGTGGTCTTGCTGGCCTGGCTGCTGGGACACTAGGTGAATAGAAATATTGTATGCATGACCTACCGCGCGCCTGCTAATAAGTCACTCAGATGCATGCTGTTACAGGCCTCTGGAGGACTTGGGTTTGGCTTTGGTTGAGGAGGAGGTCTTGCTGGCCGCTGGGATACTAGGTGAATAAACGTGCTGCTTGCTCAGAGGCTTGATAACTCGTAACACTCCCAAGGATAAGTCTGCCTGTAGGAATTAACAGGGTTCTCAAGTCATGTAGGTTACCTTGCTTCTCGATGTGTTGGGATATCCCTGTCTGTATGTCTCGCAAGTTGAGCCATTGGGGAGGTCCTTGAATTTACCCTTTTCATTGATGCATCCTTCCCTGCTTTTTTGTCACGCATCTCTACCTCTGCAGGTGGCATTGCGGGGGGACTTGCAACCGGGCCGTTTGGCTGATGTTCATGATAAGTTTAGACAGAGTTTTAGCATCGTGATGAAGTTGAAGGTGAACAATGGCTGTGATCTGAAATCAAAGTTCCCTTTTTGATGTTGAGAGGGCAATGAGTTGTTGTCTGAATGGCATCTTGCCTTGTCAGACGTGATATGCATGTTTCTTACAAGCTCTGCAAAACCATTTTTTTTGGGGGGGGCTTTCCAAATGCATTGAGCAGTTCCTGTGATTTTTTAGCAGACTGCAGAGACAGGGTTGGGAAGCACCTGGATACCTTTGATCAAGGAAGATACGCTTCAGGAGGATCCTGACTGCTGGTGACCAAGAACTTGTTGTTTCCCAGATAAGAGTAAGGATGGATTACTGTTTTGTAAGAGACAGCTTTGTGCAGTGACGGAAAGGGATGAAAACGTGAAAGACAAGGCCATCAGAGATTTTTGGCAATTGCTTAAATTCCGCTAACAAGGAACCAGTATGTTTTAGCTTTCCTGCATGCATTAGCTTCTGGTTGTGTTCTGCCAGAGTTATCCCTAGCATAACCAACCATAAATGCCCCGAGTGTTGCAAAGTCTAGCAGAATGTGTGCTAGACTGGAATTCTCACGGTGAGAAAAATCACGGTGTAATAGTAAGTTCATGCAGTGTATATCTTTTCAAAAGAAAAAAAAGACGACCACGCAAGCTTGGTCCGGCTGCATGTACTAAGGTTCCCTATTTAACTAGCAAGCTCACCAAAGAGGCTCACAGACCCAGCCTGAATTTATCTAGGAGCCGGCGGGAAGCAACTAGTGAGGGTCTGGCACATGGTTGTCAGCCACGTGCCTGCGGGCATGGACTCTCCTCCTGCTCTGCACTGTCTTGCCCCCAGTGACCCCCCTACCAAAAGAATCCTGCAAGTATAATGCGTGCCTGGAGTTAATATAGTTTTGATAAGGATTGGGGTGCATGGCAACTTTATTGAGAGGCTATTTTTTCTTCGTTATGTCTGGTGAGGCCCAGCTCAACCAGAGGAGCGATGGTGTAGTCATTAAAGATAGTGCCTGCCACATCAAGTTAAATGGCGTGCAAGGTCACTTTACACTTCCCTTGTATAGGGTATACAAAGACAGCACCGGGACGGCTTTAGTGTTGGGTAAAGAGGCCAGTACCATTGGGAAAATCCCAGTCAAGGTCATTTTAGAGGTGTTTTCAGGGACTTCAATGCCCTGTTCTTGGAGCTTTTCTCTGCAGCAAGCGTCCATGGCAACAAGGAATGAGCCATGTCCACCTTTGCTTAAAGCTTCCGAAGTGTGAGTCACAGCAGAGACTGAGGGCAGTTTTGTGCCAGTTTATGAATATTCCTTGGCATGTTGGGTGTGAGCATCTGAGGACAATGTAATTGATGCTATCCATTGCCGCATAGTGGCAGTTGGCGGAGCCAGATGTGTGATTCAACCTGATAGCGTGTTGTTTCAGAACTTTTCATGCAAACTTTTTATGCAAACTTCCCCATCTATTGAACCTGTCCTGTACCATTTTATTTTTATGCGCCAATATCACTGAGAAAAGAAATGGGAAGAAGAGTCCGTGCCTGCCAAAAGGCCGCTTGCATTAAGGAAAGAATCCCTAACTAGCAAGCTAGCAAGAATCTCACCAAAGGGACCTCAAAGCTAAACTAGACACAGCTAGCCCAGGAGAAAGCCAGAAGCAGAGCTAATGGGGATCTGGAGAGTTGTCCGCCAAGCTCCTGGACGCCCTGACTCTCCTCCTCCGGAGGAGCAGGATCCTGCTCTCCACCGCCATACGCCCAGCTCCCCCCTCTCCCCCAGAAGCCCCCTGAAAATGGAGAGCATGTCTGGCGTTAACAACAAATAGTCATTAAGCTACGCTGGACTATCGTGGATCCAGCGGGTTGTCAGCCGTCTGTCCAGACATTCGCCTTGCCTCGCCCTCTTGCAAGCAGCCCGTCCTGTTGTAGCCCCCACACCCAGTACCCCATTCTTTGGGTTGCTCAATTGGGTGGCATATATTTGGTGTTGTAGATTCTTATAAGGTCTTCACAGCAATGCCAGAAGGCCCATCAAAAGCAACAATGTTACAATGTTACAATGGGATCTAAGCCTTCAGCCATAAGGTTGGCTGCTCGGCATGAAGTCCTAAGTTGAGCACAAACACGGGCAACTATCAAAAGCAACTATCTGCTAAAATCTAAAATTTCCACAACTCCAACGCACTGATCACACCTCCCCACCTATGATCATCCCTGCATAAATAGTGCATGGTCTTTGCGGAAAGGTTCTCCAACCCTCTTGAGTTTGACTGTACCTGCAACACTCATCTTAGCACAAGTCACCGCAACCAGGTGTTTGGGATATGCACTGGTGCCCTCTCTGTGCGCAACTGCGGCTACTTGTTCTGCCATCTTCCATGATGAAATCATCTTCCAGGTCCTGCGCCACGCAGTGCACTCCTCCCTCCAAACTCCAAAACCAGTTGCCACCTTCATGCTCTTGCCTCCAAGGAAAGGCTTCAGTTTTGCAACGCATACACGAGTTGGCTTCACCACTACCCAGATCTTGTGAATGTGCTAGCCAGATTTCCCGCCAAAAACATCCAATTTAAAACCCACATGCCAGAGAGGCATTAGATAATGCCACAAAAACTGGTTTCGACTTCACGAAGAGGCCTTACAAAAGCTCACTGGCTACCCCTGCACCCTCTAAATATATTCCGTAATGCCACTGCACACCCATCAACGCCTAGCACCAAACAGTTGAAGAAAGGCATTTCACTCCCTTCCGCATGACATCCATTACTGCTCACACAGGTGCTTTCAGGCAAGGGCAGCCTTCCATCCTGACATTTACAAAAAGACAAAACAAAAATCAAAAACTGGCGAGGCACTGACTACACAAATGGCAGCGTGGTCAAACACAAACTTGAAGATGACTCTCCACCACTTGTTGGCTCAGATGTTTTCAAACAAGCAGAGACTCTACTCAGACCTCTTGGCAGCTGCAACTGCACATAAAGCCCAAATTGAAGTACAAATGCTATCAACATAGTAAAACCAGCAAGCATCCTTGTAGCACTCCAACAAGGGCACACTGAAAAGGAAAAGGAAAAGCTACGCAATTGGTGTATAACTCTACGCGTTGGCTAAGGAAAGGGGTCACCATGGGTGCAAACACTGGACCCCCCGTCCCCAACGCCACAAGAGCTCGTTCCTGGGTACACCTCTGTCTTCGGATGTGCCAAGGAGGCACTGTCTGCAATACCACGCAGAATCCTCTATCCCCAAATTTTTGGGGACCTCAGGTCTGACATAGCCTCTGATAGTGCCTCCTGCCTCTCTGAAACCTTTAAATAGGCCCTCAACCCTATGAATATGAGGACCCACCTCTATGCAGAACTCGTCCAGATCATCTCAAATGCATTAGAGCACTCCCCACGCCCTATGAATTTCTACAAAGTTTAAGCACACTCTAGTATTATTGGTAATGAGGGGGCTGACGCCTGCCCACGCACTGCAGCACTCATGGACGTTGCACTTGCAGTGACCCCTTTCACAACCTTTCCTGGCTCATTCAAGCCCTCACACGGACGCAACGGTGACTCGTATCATTCCCATTCTGATCCAACTCACTACCTCGCCAACCTAACAGACAAGCTTGAAACACGCATGCACATAAGGCACAAGCTCGGCTCTGCTGATATGTAGGTATACCTCTGGCTGCTACTACAATAGTCAGGGAACCTTTCCTTAATGCGCGCGGCCTTTTGGCTAGCATAGACTTCACTTAACTCTTTGCAATAGTTGGCACAGGCTAATTTATGCCATACAGCCCAATCTCTTAAGCAACACTGCCAATACAAAAGCTTACAACGCACCCTCTTAAACTTGCCATAAAAGATCAGCAACCTTCTCCTGGAAGAATCCAAAGATCACCTCTAAACATCAGGACAAAAGGGAAAAATGAATAGGAACAGTTCACACCGAAACACGCCATGTCATGACGAGAGTCTGCAGCGACGAGAGTGTGCTGCACACGGTTGTTGAATTATCAAGGTCAAGTGTGTGAGGTGTGACCTGTATGTTGTTGGGACTTTTCCATGGACTCCCTCTCTCTTATCTTTCTCCTGTAAAGCATCCCTCTGAGTATTGGCGCGTTTCCTTTCATCCCTGGCCATGTGCCAGGGGTGTTGCTTCTGATGTAATGCAAATATGGTCAGCTGGTCCGCCCTTGTCCCGCTCTTTCTCTCCTGTGCCGTACAGCCATGCCAGCACTCAAGCAACACACCTCAAACAACAGCAGCAAAGTGAGCATCAGCAGTGGTGCAGCTAACACACATAACCCACATTTAATCAGCCATCAGCATGCAGATCAAGCATAGTGTAGCGCGCTTTCCCCCCTTCACCCCACTTGTTGGTACTTTTTGGGAGGTGGGGCAGGTTGTATGAGACCTGCCTCCTTCAACCCTACACACTTTTCTTGAAAAATTACCTGTTCCAGGGTGGACTTTTCTGCCTCCCAGCCATGATTGGGCTTTGAGCCAATGTGTCTCCTTTTCCTTAAATGATGAAGGGAATTTTCTCACTGCCCACATAGTTTTTCCTTATTCTTTTTCTTGGTTGCTGATGTTTGAGGCTGATGCAGAATGGCCCTACAGATCCGGAATAGTCGCCCAAATCAGCCACTTGATAAGCAAATGCAGTTCTCTTGTGCTCTTGCACTTTACGCAATTGTTCCAGCTCATCAGGCCAAGAGGAAGAACAAACACAGAAGTCTACTCCAGCAAGTTGGCCCCCTCCATGGGACCTACGACACGACTGTCAGGCAGGCCCTGTCTAGCAAGCTCAAGACCCACCCCTAAGCTTCAAGCATGCTTTCCAACATCCCAGCAAGGGCCCCCTCTTCCCTATGAGAGCCAACTGAGATTAAGGAAATGATCCCTAACTAGCAAGGGTCTAACAGCAAAGGGCCCCCAATGAAGCTAACATCCTAAATGCATTTTCCCTCGTGGTTCTCAAACACATAGAGGCTCAATTCTGGTCACCCTGATGCAATACTAATGGTCTTTCCACACTACATCTTTCCTTTGCAATGATGATGAATGGAAAGTTCCCAAACCATCTGGCACAATTCACCTCAAGGTGCGCAGCAGTGGTGTGTAACAGATATTGTTGCAAAATAAATGGGTCAAATTGGTGGTCTGCCTGGACCAAGGTGGATGAAAACGTTGAGGGGTGGACCTCTAAGGTGGCGGTCACACACAATTTTTTTTCGACTTTTTTTCCGTCAATGTTGAAAAAACATTTTCAGTTTGGGCGAAAAAAATTGCGGTCACACACAAAAACCGAAATGTTTTTTCGCCCACCCAAAAATTTTTTCCGTTCAAGCCAGAAGCCACTAGTGACCGTGTTTGGGAAATTGTTTTCGGTTGGGGTCACTTTTCAGGAACCGTTTGGGAGTTCCCCCTGGGAGTGCCCCTTGCATGCAAACCCTAAAAAAACCAAAAATCTTCAATTCTATCTACATTTCACCATTTAATTCCTGAGGATACATCGATGCCCCCCAAAGGCAAGAAAGGGGACAATGTGAGGGGGAAGGGGCCAAAGCAGGCCAGCAAGCAATTATTGCCCAGGTCAGGTGAGGTGGAGCATAGGCCTGGCAGGGACTTGCACATGTCAGAGGCAGTGGTGGTGGGCAGCGGGCCTGCTACAAGATCAATATGGAGCACGCGAGCCATGTATGATGCAAGCTTGTCCCTGACTTGATAAGCACCCACAACATCAGGCCCGCTTCGCATGAGCCCAGCCGCACCAATGACATGAGAGGCAACACAGTCGTCAACATTTAGCACAGAGGGTTAGTAGATGTCCCCAGTACTCTCAATTAAATTTTGAAGTGCGCATAAAACTGTTGCAATGTTTGCCGCAAAGGTGGGGTTTTAAAAGCCTGCTATTTTTAAGGATGGGCAACCACTTTTTGAGCCTGCCAAATGAACATTCAACCACACGCCTCCTCCGAATTAGAGCATAATTAAATTGAATTGCTACTTTGTGGGATTGGGGGTTAAGGCAAACGCTGATTCAGCACAGATATAGGGCTTGAAAACAGTTCCATCTATTGTCATTTCTTCCATGCGAGCATTTGGCGGCAAGGCAAGCCAAGAACCATCATCTATCTTTGCATGCAGAGCACTACAATTCCATGTGTGTGCATCACCAACTTGACCTGCCCCTCCAGCACTAACAAATGTGAAGTTGCCATGAGCATCAATACATACAAAAAGAATAATAGCCATGTGCTTCATGTAGTAGTAATAGACATCACCCCAATGGTATGGTTTCTCAATCCTCATGTTCCGTCTATTGCACCAGCACAAAAGGCAAATTGCACAAGCCTCTGAAATCTCGCATGACGTGCATGAGTTCATGTCTGTCTGGAAAGAGCATCATGCCAGGCACAAATTCTTTGCATAGTACAAACACAACTTCACGGTTGACATTACACACTGCACTCTTACTAATATCGTAAGTCCGCGCAAGCATCTGATAGGGAGCACTTGAACCGGCCTAATCCAAAAATATTTCCTGCCTCTTCTCAACAGGGAATGCATTCCGCATTTGTGTGTCATGCTTTGCAAGAGTGGCACAGTGCGTTTCACACAGGTTTTTAAAGGCCGGCTTGCTCATACGGAAAGCTTGCTTGAACTAGACAGCCTCATATTCAGGCTGAGTCCTTCCAATGTTGGCCCAGTCCCCGAGCACTTGCTTCTCCCAGATTCCAAAAGAAGGATTGTATTTCAAGGGCAGGGCAGGAGAAGTAGAGTGTGAAGGACGGAAGGGAGGAGAAGAGGGATTGGGTCCCATGCATGCCCCATGCATGAGTGTAACAACTGTAACAACTAGTGTACGAGCAGCATATGAATGCGAGAGAGAAGCTGCTAGGACATCTGAGACCCAAATCCAGACGTGTGCAGAGAAGAGGCGACTAACACGCTCTTCACTCACGTGCTCGGGTCAGATACACCGGCTGAATAAGGTTTGATTAATATAATTAAGACTGGTCAGCCCTGCTACCCGCCCGGGGATTACTCCCTTGCAGTTAGATGGTTGGTTGGTCAAAGTTGACCCAGATGTGTTCCGTAATAATGTTACAGGCACTTGAAAAGAGGAAGCGCGCTTGCATGATTATGAAACAAATTCTCACCTCCCTTACGCTCCAGAAGCCCCTTGTTTTCCTGCCTTCTCCCACGTGCCCTGCTTGGACCATGGCAATGCAGGCTGCAAGCTGCGCTGTGTGGTTACTTCCATCCAGAACCAAGGTGACGACTGGAATCAGAGCTTTCAGGGCCCAAGTTGAGAAGTCTGACTGCTCAGTTATTAGCTGATGGCAGCCAGCCATACAGGAGAAGGGCAGCACTCATGGTCCTTATGTAAGGGCCTGCCAGAAACGGCCTGGAAGGGGCACTCCCAGGGAGGCTGAGCACTGAAGAAAACAATTTCTGAAAAAATCCCGTGTGGAAGCTTCAAATTTTTTTCCGCCAAGGTTGAAATTATTTTTCAGTGATCCGAAAAGAATTGTGTGTGACCGCAAATTTTTTTCACTTTCCGACGGAAAAAAAAGTCGAAAAAACCGAAAAAAATTGTGTGTGACCGCAGCCTAAGCCCTCATCCCTGAAATTTCATTCAACAAGGAGTACTTCCGGACAGTTTTTTATTATAAAGTGTAAGTAAGCATAAACGTTTAAATCTTAGAAGTGCTTAAAAACAACGTTTGGGGGGCAAATTTGAGATTGGAGGTCCACAGACCTGAGACATCCTATAAAAACACGTATACAACTAAAAATTTGAACATTTCTTCCATGCACCTCAATGTGCAACAATTTGGATGGGTTTGGAGGGCTTCGACCCGCATGGTGCTCTGCAAGTAATTTCAACGCCTTTAAGAAAATATAATGGTGATGAATAACAGGATGACGAAGGGGAAAGGCTCAACCATGCGAGTTGTCAAACGATTTTTTTGGCTATCAGAGTCCCAATTGGCAAAACCAAAAATATGTGTGAAATGAAGGTGCTGATTAGGCTGTATCCGCCCTTGCTGGCAGCACTCCTCCTCGTCCAGCCTTTTGGGGAGGGAGTGCGGGTCTCTGGTTTGGGTCTTACACATGCCAGCAGCAGCTGCAAGAACTCCAACAAGTTGGACACCAGAGGCAGTAATGCACACTCATCGATGTGCGTGCTGGATCAGTTGCTCGTGTATAACACTAGTACTTGCAAGCAGATCACGCTTGAAATCTTAAAGCTGGCATGCCAACAATGTATTGATGTACAGGCACTCGTCTTCTGGCATAGACACTGCTTCATCCAGGCGCAAGCTCAGGGATAAGACACAAACAGGAGTGGCAGCACAGAGGCACTTGCTGAACCATTTTGAGGTGAGGAGAACTCTTAGCACACTAGCAAAGGTGAAGCAGCTGTTCTGATTCAAGGAAAAGAAACAAAAGGGACCAACATGCTTGCCCGACAAATACTCTTGAACAGCATGCTTCTTTAGATGAATTGACTTCTGTTGCTTGTGATGCTTTGAGAAAAAAGGAAAAGCTACAGAGCAGAGGAAACTCTCCCTACTTTAATTAAGAAACCATTTTTCCACCACAAAGGTAAAGAACAAAATGGGCTAATGGGGATCTGGAGGATAACTGGAAGCACACGGCACCAGAACTTGGCTGTGAGGAGTAATTTCATGTTCAATTGCGCGCCTAGTGGAAACTTGTAACAAAAAAAGTTTTCACTCCATTCTTTTTGCAATGCTGTTCTTTTGTCACAAGGACCCCAAATGACTAAAAAGCATTTAATTTGGAGCAGTAAGTGGTCAGGTGTGGATTTTGGGCGTCAAAAGGTAGGGTTAACGCCGCGGCTGATTTGGCATGTTTATCGTGATTGGTAATGTTGAAACCTTAGTGTTGAAGAAAACTCCATGAAACTGGCTACGTGAGGAAGCCAAGTTTTAAAATTGCCAGTTACAGAGAGCATGCGTCGTGAGAATGCAAGCAACAGGCAATTCTAGGCCTCAGTTGACCCCCTCTAGTAAAGTTATAACTCTTGCACTAATTAGTTTACAGAGGTCTGCATGCTGCGCTGTGCCGCCTCAAACTGTGGTCCAGGCCTCGTGCCTTCATACTTGATTTTAATACATGGATGAATTATTACGTAATTTGACATTTTTTGCAGCACCTACAAAGCGCTGCATACTACCCTCCCTTCTTTGTTTTCCTTCTTTACTTGATGAAGGGCGCGCCTCCAGCTTTTACAGGGGGAGCACGACAAACAGGGGCTCAGCCGCGGCCTTCACCTAGCATGGCAACCTCAAAAGTTACTGCAGAGTCGACAAATCCCACAGTGCTAGGGGACAATGGGATAGGTGGGAACTGCTTGAATCTTGCTCAGCAGAATTGAGCTGTTGCAAATGTCTACTGGGTCCAGCACGAAGGATGTATGGGCAAGCATGCCGTCTCTCACAATGACTTGATAGCAATTATTTGAAGTCTTCTGGTGACAAAGTACCAAAGTGGCATAAAGCAACGTCTGCACGTAAATGGTTGAGTTTATTCCCTGCGCACCACAAACCTGTTCTTTCTGCCATCCACTTTTCCAGATGTCAACACGTCCAACCCCATTTCAGTCAGCAATCCCATTGAAGTCAAGAGTCCATCCAGTAGCGCCTCAGGAGGACTTGGCCTTGGAGGCGGTGGTGGACTCCTTTCCAGCCTTGTTGCAGGCACAGCGGGAGGTGTCGCGGGCGGGCTTGTATCGGGACCGTTGCCTCTTCCTTTTGGTCGCCGCATGTAATTTGAGCTGGTGAAAGGGTCCAGGAATGGCATAATGGTCTGAGGGATTGTCCAGGAATGGCATAATGATCTGAGGGATATTGCGCTTTGGGCTACTTGGGATGATGGTGATCCTGCATGCGTGAGGAGACCCTGATGCTATAATGCAAAAAAGGCGATTAGATAATGCTATGTTGCTCGAGCGTATCAAATTGTGGGGCTGCCTCTCAAGACAACAGCTTGCACGTTGGAACTTATGGCTTCCCAAGGCTTGTATGCTTGTGGTTCTGTTGTGCATTTCCTTTTTCTTAGTCTCCAAAGTGCATGTGCTGGGTTTACAGTGGCCCCAAATGGTAAGCACATGCATCTTGAGGTCTTTCAAGGAAAATCGCACAGCGTTGTCTTGATGAAAGCTCAAACGTGCCTACGCTTATTAGCCCACATAATGCACGTCTAGAAACCTTCGTTCATGGAAATTTCTCGTGCATTTGAATGGCTTTTTTTTTTGTTGCTCACCTTTATTGCGGTTGAAATTTCGTCGTACACAAGTTGCATAATAGATTGATGTAGCTTGGCCTCAGTGTGCCTAGCCGCATGTCTTCTTTGTAGACAAAGCTCAGTGTGTTTGCAGACATGTCAGTGCCAGGGCTGCACTTCAAAGCCTAGCAGTTGATTGTAAGCAAGATAAGTACACAAAAATGCTAGCATGAGTATTTACCCAAAGCCAGGTGTATGTGACTGCTTTTCTGACCCACTGCTAGAAAATGCCAAACCTGGTTTGGACACCTTCAGGAGAACGAAAAGAAAAGACGAGACAAGAAAAGTCTACGCAGACCACAGGTCACGTGCATTAAAGAACGGTCCCTTAAGCAGCAAGCTAGCAAGGGCCTCACCAGAGGAAGTCCCTGAAGCCCAACGGCTTTTTCTTTCTCGTCATGTTTCCCCTAAGAACCTAAGCTCCAATCAATTAGCACTGTTTTTGTAGCTTTGTGGTGGAGGGGACTCACAGCTCTTCTGAGCCACTGCCTCCTTTTCCTTATTTGATGTAGGAGGGAGTTTCCTCTGCCTACGCAGTTTCTCTTCCCAAATCAACAATTGGCATCAAACAGATGGAGAAGAAGGTTCATATACCTCCCTCTTGAGACTCCTTGTGATTGTTTACGAAGGCGCACATAGGCACACAATACGGCCTTCACAACCCAAATCCAGGGCTGGTGAGACATGACTGAAAAAGATATCAGAGTCATGAAAAAAAATATGACCCCCCCCCCCCAATCATTCGCTCATACATCTACAAATCATGCTAAGAGGGCGACCCCCCCTCACAGCAACTGTAACTGTACATCAAACTCAATGGCCGTGGACCAACAAACACAATCATCAGAGCTAGCATGCATCTTTGTGGCACTCCAATAAGGTAAAGAAACATAGCCACTGACAGTGCATCCTGCTCGTCCTAGATCTACAGGCACTGCAGGTCCGCAAACCAATCCGCACGAGGACCCACCTACCTGCAGAGCTCATTCAAGCTATTTAAATTATTGTGAAGCACTCACCAACTCCAGATAACGTATACGAGGTTAGAAAAGACAAAAAATAGTGCTTAGTGACAACACCCCGTGCGGGCCCTTTGGTCCTTTCTCTGCTTCATGAACGCAGCCTTTTTGGCTGGTTTATACTTAGCTTTATTTTCTTTCCTTATAAGATTAAAGCTTACTCTGGTGTCATTTGCAATGAGGGAGCTGATGTTCATGCATGCATTGCAGCACTAATGGATACCATGGATCTCACTCCCAGATGCTGGGAATCCTATCCAAAACTCCCTCTGGTTTTCTATAAAACCCCAAGAGAGCACGCTGGTGAGCATCTATGTTTTCAACAGTCTGAGAAAAGAAAAGAAAACAAGAAAAAAATGCAGGCAGTGAAAATAAACCTCACATCAATTAAGGGAAAGGGGATACCTAGGGCCGAGGCACCGTGTATCCCCTTCACCAGGTTCTCACCAGGGAAGGGGCATACTAGGCTTTGAGGGTTGCCGCATGCGTACGTACTTCATGTTTACCTCAGGTAAAAAGATAGGCTATCTTTTGCGGTACTTGTATGTAATTATTGCTGCTAGATGTTGGTTTTGATGGTTGCTACACACATATAATACGCGGTTTTATGACATTTTTTGCCATACATGTATGTACTCCAAACATGTATGGGTAGGCCCATACCTGGCTCTAGAGATCTCACACTGTTCTGCCCCTCTACCTCATTAATCTAAAAAACAAGCTCAATACCAAATGCATAGCAAACGCAAGCTTCGATCTGCAAATACATTAAGCTGCTGCTACGCAAGTTGACAGAAACATGTGCATTCTGTGCTTTCCTACAGCAACACAAAAACAGGCTCCTGCCGCACTTACTCTAAACTTGTCAACCAAGAAACCAGTAATTTCTTCTGAAACGATTCCAACGTCACCCAAATGAACCATCTCAAATACTGCAGCCACAGCCTACAAATAAAAATGTGCTATCAGGTTCAATCACACATCTGACTCTGTCAACTGCCATTTATCTGGCTGCACTCACATTGTTCTTTGGAGTTCGTACCTGAAATGCAACATGGCTCATTCCTTGTTGCCACGAACGCTTGCTGTAAGAAATATTTCATGAACAGGGAATAAAAGTCCCTAAAACAATCTCCAGAAAAATCCCTAGGATTATCCAAATGCTACTGGCTACGCTCTGCTAAACGCAGAAATGCCCACAACTCCAAGGCACTGATCACACCTCCCCACATTTGATCAGCCCTGCATTAAGGGTGCATGGTCTCCACGGAAAGGTTATCCAGCCCTCTTGAATTTGACTGTACATACAACACTTATCTTGGCACAAGTCACTGCGGCCAGGTCTTTTGGGCGTGTACTGATGCTTTTTCTGTACGCTATTGTGGCTACTCGTTCTGCCATCCTCCTCATGATGACGAGATCATGTTCCAATTCCTGCGCCACACAGTGAACTCCTCCCTCCAAACCATCGAACCAGTTGCCACCTTCGTGCTCTTACCTCACTGGAGAGGCTTCAGTTGCAACACCTACATGAGCTGGCTGAACCACTATCCAAATCTTGTGCAAGTGCTGGCCAAATTCCCTGCTGGCAACATCCAGTTCCAAACACCCCAACACTGTTTCAATACCAGTGCCATACCACTGCCATACCACTGCCATACCACTGCACACTTATCAACGCCTAGCATCAAACAATTGGAGGAGGAAATTTCAATCACTTCCCTATGACACTCATACTTGCTCACACAGGTGCCCTCAGGCAAGGGCAGTCTTCAATCTTGCCATTTACAAAAAGACGTTCACATCTAAAACCAAAAACTGGAGAGGAATCACCTACACAGATGGCAATCATTCAACACAAAGATGACTCTCCACCACTATTTGGCTTAGGTGTTACAAGCCAAGCAGAGACGCTACTCAATCATCCCAACAGCTGCAGTTGCACATTTTTTAGTGGACATGGACCTTTAAACACTATCAACAGAGCAGAACTAGCAGGCATTTTTGTAGCACTCCAACAAGGGCACACTGACATAGCCTCTGATAGTGCATCCTGCCTCTCTCAGATTCTTAAACCAATGTGCGTGAGGACCCACGTTCATGCAGAACTCATCCAATCCATCTCAAATATATTAGAGCACTCCCCGCACCCTGTATGTTTTTAGATCACCCTCCAACAGAAAAGAAAAAAGAAAAGAAACAAAAACTACGTAGGCAGAGAAAAACCTCCCTACATCAATTAAGGAAAAGGAGATACATTGGCTTCGAAGAGCCGTGAGTCCCCTCCACCACAAAGTTTTAGAACAACAAGTGTTAATGGGGGTCTGGTGGGTTACTGGAAGCACCCGGCTCCAGAACCTGGCTTTGGGAAGTTTTGTTCTCAATAGCACGCCTAGTGATAACAAGTTTACGAGCATACTTAACAGAATGGGCATGCAGACTGCGAGCAAGTTTCAAGGCACGCTGTTGGTCAAGTCCCAGTTGTTTAAACTGGTTTAGGGTATGCTCTCTATACTTTAGCATGAATAAGTTTGCAGAGGTCTGCGTGTTGCCGCTGTGCAAACAGATACATGTATCGAAAAAACGCGTGGTGTCAGGCTGAGAAGGTGACGCAGCCATAACAGTGTCTTAACATCCCATGACCAGTAGAGAGTAGTGCTGTACGCCACAGCATCAATATTATCTCTTATTTAAACGCAGTCACAGCTGCTCAATCACAGGTATAAATATCAACTGCCCAACTAACTCAACTAACTTGCAGATTCAAATACACAAATGCTGACGCTCAAAGCGACGCGTGTCAGCGATGAGCACACTCTTGTTGCAGCAGACTCTCGTCATGACAGCGGACGCAGTTTACACCTAAAGAATTGCCATCAAATTCAAGATGTCTTTCACCTCTGCCCAAAACGATGTGCAGGATGAACCGTTCATCTGCCGTTCAACCCAACACTGTTCAGCTGTGACAGCATGCTCTTTTCAAATGTACACACCCCCAGGCTACTATCCTCCTTCACCTAGATGCACCTACATCAAAAAAGCAGGGTGTGTGTCTGACAGAGCAGCCCATAACTTCACAGTTGCTCAGAGGAAACTCATGCTGTTTAATTCATCTAATTACTAATTCATTTAGGTGTCTTTATAACCCTGCTGGATGCACCATAGAACTAAGAGCTTGACTTTCTATAGCCTTCTCCTTCACCTAGGTGCACATACATCAAAACAGCAGGGTGTGTGTGCTATGCTTTTCTAAATCAAGTCTCGCACAGATTTTCAAAATTCTTGTCAGAATTGGTTTCAACTTTTGATGGGGGTGTTTACCGCTTGTGTAGCTTTTCCTTTTCCTTTCAATGTTTGATGCTGGATGAGAATGTTTCACCAGCAGCCGATCAGCCAAAGTCTTCAAGCTCCAAGTTGGGCTTCAAGCTCCAAGTTGGGCTGTAGGCCAACCCCCTTGAAACCCTTGTACACACCCCCAGGTCTGCTTTCTTCGGCTAGAGTATGCTTCCTTGTTCTCTGGTACCCTTCTTTCCCTCTCCAGTGCCTTTTCCGACGGTTCCATACCTGTCTTCTACTCACCATGTACAATTCTATGATGTGTTTACATTCATGTATCAAAACAACAAAACAAATATATCATGTTCTTTATGGACTTCTTTCTTTTTATGAGCAGGCCAGCAGTCAGTCGTTTTAACTGGAGGCCTTCTTTGCTTCTGTAACCTGTAAGGCCTTTTTTGCCTTGTAACCTGTAATCTTCCACCTCTGCACGCTGCCCATTATGCGGCAAAATGAACAGCGTTAATCACACTGCCCTTAGATGTCTTAATCCAACAACGGATGGGAAGTACACTAATAAGCAACATGTTGGCCTTAGCTTCTGTGCTAAAGCCCTCAGCGAAGGCAGATATGGCTCGTCCCTTATTGGAAAAGAAAAGTCTACTCTATTGGTATGGATGCCTGTCGAAATGGGAGACTTTTGAAGCAGGGTACAGAGGTCTCCGAAAACATCTCCCGAGCTGTCCTTGGCTGGGTCTTCCCTAATCTTCCCTCATAGAATTGTTCTGGACGATTCAGGCACTTTCTACTATTCTCAAGCTAGCTCTGAGGATGCTATTCATTTCTTGCGGAAGCAAACTAATGAGCTCCAGGAATTCCTCCTGCTGGACATCCCATCTATTGTCTGCCATGAATGGCTTGCATCACGCCCATCATTTCCAGCAAAAGACACGCTCTGCTGATCCTTTGGAACTGAGTCAGCTTGTTGTGGATCTCAGGTCTCGCCATCTAGCATATTGGAGATAATTTTCTGGTTATGACCCACAAACAGAGACACAAACAGCAAAAAATTTACTTATCATCACTGGTGTGCTCCTCCAACCAAGCCTGCACGCGTTTCATTTTCTCCTTGTATTCTACCCAAATATCTATACTTGTATTTACCCAAACACATTGTCCGCAGTGTGGCTCAACTTCGCCTTTGTGTCCATACCTTAAAAATCGAGCAGGCCACATGGGATGATGCTATTTCCCCTGCCTGTGATCTATGTGATGCCCAAGATGATGTGCAGGATGAGCAACACGTTCTTTTCAAATGCACTCATCCCCATGTTTGTTCTCTTCGGCTTAAATATGCTCCCTTATTTTCTGGTCCTCTCCTCTCTTTATCTCACTCTTCCAATAGGGTGGCTCCCTACGTGCCTGGCATTCACCATGTACAGTCTTATCATATCTCTTCTTAAACCAACAACAAGCTTTTTCCTTTTCTACATGAATTACTGCTTTTTTTATGAGCAGGCTAGCAGTCAACCATTTTGACTGGAGGCCTTCTTTTCTCCTGCAACCTGTAACCTGAAGCAAACTAATAAGACTTATCGTTTTATTTCTGATCTCATGGATGTTTTTTGTGCAGTTGGAACAGTTGAGCAGACCGAGCAGCCAAACTTCCTGGCTGAAGGTCAAACCCCATTGTAACTTCCCTAATGGTGCTGGCTCCTCTGCCCGGCACCAAAGCTGCCCTGATGCTGTCTTTGTGCAATCTGACCCAAACTAACCCACCTACCTTGATCCTACAAAGATCCCTCCTCAAGACAGGGACCATCCGTGTGACTCAATGTCGGACATTCATTTCAATCAATTCAATCTCTGCCCTGATAGCAACCTCTTTCGCACTCTGGAAGCCGCAAGTGCCCAGCATGCCAGCACTTTAGCTTTGTAACTTACCTTACCAGCACTCTAACCATGCTCAAAACTTGCAGCCCAAGAAACCCAAACAGGAACAAAGGGTGACCTTGCACATCATCTTAAATGGTGTGCAGGCATTAATGACTATACCATTAAACCTAGGAGAGGAGGAGAAGGAGAGCCCCGGCGCTCAGGAGCATGGCAGCCAACCCTCCAGATCCTCATTAGCTCTGTTTCTGGCTTTCTCCTAGGCAAGCTTCGTCTGGTGTAGGTTTGAGGGCCCTTACGTGAGACCCTTCCTAGCTTGCTAGTTAGGGAACCTCTCCTTAATGCACGCGGCCTTTTGGCTGGCGTAGTCTTTTCTTTTCTTACCATTAAACCTCTTATCAACTCGGGTTTGACCAGGCAAAAGGCAAAATCATTAGCATCCAAATTAGGATGCCATGCTATCTGATTAACAACTATTATTAACACCAGGCATGCAATTCATTTCCAGGGGACTTCTGGGAGGGGGCATGCTGGGCACGTGGCGGTGGAGAGCAGGAGATGGAAAATCCGGGCATCCAGGAGCATGGTGAAAAACCCTCCAGATCTCCGGTAGTTCTGTTTTTGGCTTTTTTTAGGCTAGCTTTGTCCATTTCAGGTTTGAGGGCCCTTTGGTTAGACCCTTGCTAGCTTGCTAGCCTAGGAGCCATTCCTTAATGCACGCAGCCTTTCCTTTCCTTTATATTTTTTTGTTTTTTCCCCTTCTTTCTTTCTTTCTTTCTTTCTTGAAAACAAATCGCTCAGGAAAACTTGTAAAAGTTCAAGTAAAAGAAAAGATCAACTTCATGCAGAGTTGGGTCCCTTCCCGCTGTTGCTCTTCCCCTCCCGGTACTTGGCGAATGCGTACCACACACCACCAAGGCAATTAAAAGTGATACCGACGATGTTCGTGGCGGTAGTTGGGCCCACCCCCCCAAGGAGCACAAAGCCCAGCGCTACTGCCAATGTGCCCTTGAGCACGCCCACCACTGCAGACATGACAACAAAGGAAAGAATAGAGACGCTTAAAAGATTGACACAACTTCCACTGCAAGCACTGCGTGGCAGGTGCAAGGTGAGTACACTTTCAGGATAGAAGTGCCCCCCCAACTGCATGCATTTTGAGAGTAACTTAAAAGGGTATTGTTTAGGGACAGCTGTGACAGATGGGCACATTGCCCCAGCCTGCATGGGTAGGGTTGAGCATTCCATGTACATACGCCATTCGTTTCACACGTCCCCTACAGACCAGATGTAATTTATGGCATACACACAGAAATGGCCAACCTTACGCAATACAGAAATCCTGCCTCAAGAGGGACTTTTTTTAAGGGGAGCATGCTCACCACATGGCAGCAGGAGTGCCCTCTGGCTTAGTGAGTCTCATACAAGGATTGGGCACTTGGTGCTGCAGATTATATTTTTGTACGCGTGTGAGCATACAAGCTAGCAGACATGTAACTGCAATGAGCCTCGGGGCATGAATGGCACACAGAAAGATCAAAACACAATGCTAGTGTATGTGCATGGTTCAATCAGCACGGAGGTCCCTATTTCATACCCAGGGTGAAAGCAAAGTGGCCTGCTATCGACTGAAGCGGCTTATAAGTCAGAGCATGAGATCATGACGCACAAAAAATGAGGTGCCAAACAAGCAGCTTTTTGTTTTCATTGATTTTTGTTTCAATGATTTTTGGGAGAGTAGCTCCTCTTGCCTCAACTGCTTCCGCAGCCAGCACCACAGCTAAATTTATTCGACAGCAACACCACGCACAACCTTGGCAGGGACACCATGCGCACCACTGCAATGAGTGGCCTTGCCTGGTCAATGAGCCAAGCTGGCACCCAAAACAGCAAAGCACAGCACCGCAATGAGTGGCCTTGCCTGGTCAATGAGCCAAGCTGGCACCCAAAACAGCATAGCACAGCACCTATTCTGTACCTAACTCCACTACTTGGGGCAGCCGCTTCCCTAGACGTGATTGTCCACTTCGCCTTGAGCTGTACATTTGTGCCAAACGTGATCCCTCCTTTGGGTCTGGGAGAGCCTCGAGCAACGCCCACATCGACACTGTCACACCGTGCATCTTCCCTGGGGCACATGCGCTACCAGAGACCGTTTCACCGCACGCCTTTGGCAGAGAGAGAGAGAGAGAGAGAGAGAGAGAGAGAGAGAGAGAGATAGAGAGAGTGCAGGGGTGTCCAGCAGCCATGGCATCCAACAGGCATACATCGCAAAGCCTGGATTACAAAAAAAAGGGTGGATTACCAAATCGCATCAGGCACCTGTGGTTGTGAGCGCGGAGTTGGTCTGCGTGCACAGCGTCAGCGTGCCCATCAGCAGGAGCTCCATGCAGGCAATGGCCATGAGCCACAGGGTCACTTCGTTCAACATGCCATCCGCGGCGTGGCTGTGGAAGGCCACAGTAATGGCTCGCGGCTGCATGCACACCATCGTTTGTGTTGGAAAGTCATGCAGGCAATGGCCATGAGCCTAAGAATACTTCATTCAATGTGCCGTCTGTGGCATGGCTGTGGAAGGCCACAATAATGGCTTGCGGCTGCATGGATACCATCATTTGTGTTGGAAAGGAGGCACTTCTGTGTGGAGGCAAACAACACAGACATACACAAACACACACGCACACGTTCACACGCACATGCACATATACATTTCAACACACATGCACACACACACACACACTTGCACACATACACGCATGCGTGCATGTTCAGAGCAGTCTTGACGCAAACACTGTGTGTCATCCATACCAGCTACACACATTGCTACGCATACCTCAAATAGTGTCGCACATCAGAAATGCATTTACATCCGCATGGGTCAGATCAATGCACACAATCTAAGCACAGCGGTCAGGCGCAAGTATCAACGCAATGGCAAAAGAATACTTTTGACTGCGATGTGCGCGTAGGTCTTGATGAACCAAAACAAAAAACACTCAAAACTGTGGCAGCTATGCTGACCCGACCAGTGACCAGCAACCTCAAAAGCAGCAACTGGAATACTTGCAAGGACTACAACGCTTCCACATATGACACCTAAAACCACACGTATGTATACGCGGAACTGTGGCACACCTATGTTCACCTGATCAGTGGCCAGCTATCCAAATAAGCTACCCGAACAGCAGTTATATATATGTGGTACTGTGGCATCTATGCTCACCTGATCAGTGACCAGCTTTCCAAACAGCAGGACTGGAATGCTTACGAGTGACACCTGATAATGTACACATGTACGTGGTACCTACGCTCACCTGATCAGTGACCAGCACCAAGAAAGCCAGGACTGGAATGCAAGTCAGAGACACATATTGCATGGCCTCTGCCATGCTGGTCAGCGCCTGTGTGTAGGTGAGAAGAAACCCTTTGTGCATGGCACCTGTTACGCTGGCCGGTGCTTGTGTGCAAATGCGAGGGAATGCAAGTGATGGACACGTGTTTTGCTTGGCATCTGCCATGCTGGCCGGTGCCTGCGCGCAACCAAGAAGGAAAACACATGAGGGGCAAGCTTTGCAAGGCATCTCCACAGTGGCCGGTGCCTGTGTGCAAATAGAGAAAAAAGGCACATCAGGGGCACGTGCTTTGCATGACCTCTGCCATATTGGCTCAGTGCCTGTGGGCTTTTGAGCCACGCATCATGCATTTTGGACACCACGCAGGCCAGTGCCTGTGCGCACATGAAAAGAGGTCAGGGAAGAGGGCAGGGCCTTGCAACCACAGCAACCAGAGCATCATGCAGGATCAGCAAGACGAGACATCGCAGCAGGTCAAGAGATGGAACTGCTGAACAACCATTTGTACAGAGGCATCCCTTACACGTTCCCTCTGTTTGTAATTCATAGGCGGTGCAGAGTTGAGCGCACTTATGGCAGGCAATGCATGTGCAATGCTTACCAGAAAAGGGACTGCCTAATAAGTTACTGCAGGTGCTACGGGCCACAAGGACTGCAGATGCTTTGGGCCACAAGGACAAAGGTTGCCCGAAAAAGGATCACTTCTATAAGCACCGCATGGGAGCAAGCCAGAGAAACAGCCACCGCTTGCATCGGTGGCTGCTCGGAAAAAGCCTTCATGCCTTTCCTCATTCAATGGCAAGCCCTTGCAGTGCAACCTCAGTGCAGAAAGCCATGAGCCTCCTTTGAAGATGAACAACCTCAGTAGGCTTGCAGCTGTTGAAATGAGTTGGGTACTCTACGTGTAACACACACATGAGCTAGGGGCTCGCAAAGCCAGGCACACTGCCTCCAAGCCAACCTCCAAGTAGCACCTACATGACGAAGCTGCAACCAAAAGGGCAACACAGCAGCAGGCTGTGCTCTAATCTGCAAGCAGCACCTACGTGACGAAGCTGCAGCCAGAAGGGCGATACAGCACTGAGCTGTGTTCTCTTGTCATCATGGTCAGCTTGGTCCCCCGGTTCCCCCTTATCCCCCAGCCCCTTATTTTGCCCAACCCCTGCATCATGACACAAAAAGGCAGGAAGCAGTGTGGGTGAGGGATACAAGCATACTCAATGTTTGGTAAAGGATGTATAGAGCATGTATGGCAAGGTTGCATCACGCTCACTTTGTTGACATGAGTGCCTGTGCTCTGCAGAACTCACGCGAGTCTGAGTTGCTGCCCATGCCCTTTTCTGCATGCCTGCCATTCTTGTCCCAACATGCTTGTTATTACTGCCCCCATGCTGCTTCGCACATTATCAATCATGATCTATTCATTTACTTGTGCCCTCATTCTGCCTCACGCCTGTTAGCCCTGCCCCCACATACCTTTCCCCCCCCAGCTTGTCACCTAATTCATGTGCCCCCCCACACCTGTGCCTGTGCTCCACAGGACTCACTGCCATGCTGGCTGAGGCATTCAGAGGCTGTCAATTATGAGCCGTAACTGACTGCAAATTCATGGCCCTGATCGGCTGCAAATTCATGGCCCTGATTGGCTGCAAATTCATGGCCCCTGTGGGCTGTGAAGTAACGGCCCCTAGTGGCCTCGATTGATGGCGCTGTGAGCCAAATCTGTCACCTAATCTATGCGCCCCCACATGCTGCTGCTCTTCAGAGCTCACAGCCAGGCTGGCTAAGGCACATAGCGGCTGCAGTGTGATGACACCTTATGGATGCAAACCAATGGCCCTGAGTGGCTGAGGCAGCCAGCTTCTGCAAATTGAGCCCCCCCCTGTTGGCAAAATGTTTACGGCCCCTATTGGCTGAATATCGATGGCGCTGTGAGTCAATTCTGTTACCTAATTCATGCGCCCCCACATGCCGTTGCTCTGCAGAGCTCACAGCCAGGCTGGCTGAGGCACCCAGCGGCTGCATAGTGATGGCACTGTGAGCCACAGCATGCAGCACGGGCGGTTCCAGGCTAGGGGGAGGCAGGTACTCCGTGAGCAGTATGTAGGCTGCCTGGAAGGTGTGTGTGTGTGTGTGTGTGTGTGTGTGTGTGTGTGTGTGTGTGTGTGTGTGTGTGTGTGTGTGTGTGCGTGTGTGTGCGCGTGCGTGTGTGTGTGTGTGTGTGTGCGCGTGCGTGTGTGTGTGTGTGCGTGTGTGTGTGCGTGTGTGTGTGTGTGTGTGTGTGTGCGCGCGTGCGTGTGTGTGCGCATGTGTGTGTGTGTGTCCATGTGTCACAAGAGTGCTTCTAAGGTACTGAATGAGGAAGCAGAGTCCTGAATTACTTAGCAAAAGAGGCCCTTGTTGTCCCTATCCAAAGGCACATGTGACCAGGCGTCAAGCAGAGACTGAGGAGAGCGAGCATCCTCCCTGCAAAACAAAACGGTCCCAACTCTCGAGTGTAGGCAGATAAGGCCACTTGCTCTGTTTCACAGCGGAAATGGGCTGCAATAATGAAAATGCTCCCAGATGTGGGGGTCTATAATGTGGCAAGCAAATCGAGATCTAAGGAGACGCACCTGAAAAGCCGCACATAATAAGGCCACACAGTAAGCAGACGGGTTGAATCCAAGATCTCCTTTACCTGTGTGTATGAGCAAGGGTTTTGGTTCTTAAGTCCTTAACAACAATTATAAGCCTGTAGTTTAATCAGGAAGTGCTCAAAAGGGGAAAATTCAGCAGCTTGAGCAAAAGCAGGAAGTCACATCATTTGTTGCCCCAGCATTGTAAGGCAGCTTTTCTCACAATCACAATTATGGCGACAAGCATCAACAAGCATCCCTTTCAGGGGGGAGTCCTGGGGTAGTCCACACCAAAGCAACACATCAGCCTACTGTGAAAATTGTTGAATGCCGTGAACACGCACCGGCTATCACACACCCTGCCACTACCACTACAACAGAGGCCGCAACTTGAGGGTCGGGTGTCCTTCTATCGATGATCCACTGCAAGCAAACAGCAGCAGCAATACAGTATTCCAGCCACTGCAATGTTTAGAATAAAGAACAGCAGTGTTGCAGCTCCAAGTAGCATCATCTTCACCATGTCAGCAGGCTCGGTCCTTGTGGATTTGATGCGTCTGAAATATGGGCTTGAGTTATCCCGTACGACATCAGCTCACCTATTCAATTTTTTGCAAGAACTCTTTTGTTGCGTCCTCCCTCTTTGATACCTAAAAAGACATTTCGATGCTTCTTTGGATCCTTTCAGTGAACATGAAAGTTGATAAGAATATACAAAATTCTGATACTTCTCTGGATCCTCCCAGTAAACATGAGAGTTGATGAGGACCAACTTGTTAAAAGGGAAGCACGTGAAAAATGGCAAGGGGTTTACCTGTAAGCACAAGTTGGCTTTGGTATACAGGACACTGAAACGCATTACCAGGCAATATAACTTATGCCCTAGATGAAGGTGCAGTAAGTTTTTCCACAGTGCAAATAGCCTAATGCAGGTGCGCATTCATGCAGGCACAACAAGCTTTTCGCCACACAGTGCAAATAACATGGATGCAGTTGCAGAAGTCTGCAGCCACGCAGCACAAATAGCTACAAGACGCACCTCGCAAAGCATCTGTTGTGCTCACCTTGCATATGAGGACTATCATGGGAGTCGTTCGCTTCAGTGTGTTGTACCTGCAAAACAAGGCAGCAAGTCCACCCAAGCAGCCCTGAAGGCCATTGAAATTCCCACACCTGTCACAACCTAGCTTCTTCACAGGTTGGACGGGGATTATTAGCCCAACAACGAGGGTGTGATCCTCCTGATCATGAAAAAGGGGGCAAAGCCTGTGCTTCCCTTGCATGCCATTGCACCTTAACAATATTTCCATCTTAGATATTTGCTTAGTTGAAATGTGCTATGCAGGGGGGGCTGCGCATGCGCCCCCCTGCACCCCGGAACCCCCTGCTCCTGTACTTCATTAGCACCTCTGGCTCACAAATTCAAGCATTGGAACATGTCACCACCATGCAGGATTTCTGGAAGAATTCCCGTGGGCAAGTGGAGGAGATATGCACACAGATTGTGAGGGTTTGACCCTCAAGTGCATAGTCAAAGGACATTTGATTCACTTGGAATCGTTAATCTTCCACCCAGCTTCACCATCCCACGACACCACATTTCCATGAGAGTGCCTGCTGCAACAATGTCCACCAAAGCTCACGCCGCTTCATGCCCACTCTTTGCAAGACAACAGGCAATATATCAATACTTTCATCAATATCACAAAAGCGTAAAATAAAACCTGAGTCTGCACGGACGGAGTGGCTCATTTTGTTAGAGAGTAACCTCGGCTTGCAGGGTGGCTTGATCGAGAATCCGAGGCCTGCTCTGGAATCAGCACAAAGTTCATTTTCCAATGGTGCGGTCCTTGTGACATAAGGTAGCCTGGTTGACTCACAGCTTGAATCTTTCAGGGTCAACACCCGTAGACCGCCTCAAACAAAAGGGGAATACACCCTAGGGGGCTCCGCCCCCAAAATATCAGTGTACTGTACCTGCAAACCAAGGGAGCCAATCAACCCAAGCAGCCCTGAAGGCCATTCACCGTCCATGAAAGCTTTCAGATACCACTCACCAGAGATCTCAGCGTGCTCATCTACCCTGCCCAATCTGTGCAGGAGCATTCAATCAAATGGCTTCTCTAACTTGTATATTCATTTTTTCAGTTTCTAAAAATTTCATGTAAAGGACATGCTGTGTCCTTGATGGCATAGCATATGCTCCATCCAATATTTAATACATATTTCTAAAAGTCCATGGAAAGCAGACTCTATTCTGCACAGCACACCTTTGCGTAATGTTGAAGCTGCAGTTTGTCATGCATTCAGATGCCCAAAACAAATGGACACAATGAAGGAAGGGGTGGACGTTGGCCTGTCAGTCCATTTGTATGTCTGAAAAGGTGACTGGTGATGCATCCTTTCCCTTCCAGACTTTTTTGCTTTGCTGCTGCCTGCCTACTGTGCTCCCTAAGTCACTTCCAGGGAGCACATGCTTCCACACCTGCGCTTCTCTATATTGATACCAGGGACCAAATTCCCTCAATCTGCACTTCTCTATTTTGCTATCAGGGATTGGACACCCTCTACATCTGCACTTCTCTTTGTTGCTATCCGAGACCACTTCTTCTACATCAACTTTTCTCTTTTTACTATCCGGGACCAAACATCCTCCACATCTGCAATGAAGCGCCCAGCTAAATGGTAAAATGTGCTCATCCTCAGATCATTTTTGCCGGCGCAACTTAATGAATTGAATTTATGAACACCATCCCATTGGCATCAAGTACAAATCACTGGCGTACACCAAACCTCAAACCCTCACACGAAGGTCAGCTTTCTGCTGAGCATTTTTTGCTTGTAAAGTCACAACCTGCACCCTCAACCATCAGGCTTGCTTTCGGAAAGCAAACAATGCATACTGTCCTTCAACCTCTTTGAAAGCAGCTCCTCGTGGACGCACAAGGTCTGGAGACGCGTGCACCTTGCACTTTCCATGCTTACGTTGGCACATCAAGGGCCCACATGATTACATTGGCACATCAAGGGCTCACATGCTTACATTGGGACATCAAGGGCTGCACGCTTACGTTGGCACATCAAGGGCTCACATGCTTACATTGGCACATCAAGGGCTGCGCGCTTACGTTGGCACATCAAGGGCTCACACGCTTACATTGACACATTAAGAGCTCACATGCTGACATTGCCACATCAAGGGCTGCACGCTACATGAAACCAAACTTGGCAAGTGTAGGCCAGAATCACTGCCTGGTGTGCAGGGTGACTTTGCACATCTATGCTCTATCCATATGTTTTTTTTTAAAGACACAAGCAATTGCACAAGCATTCCCACACATTTTTGCTTTGCTCAGGCTGAATGCATCAACTTTCAACACTTGGTCATTATTTTTGTTATGCTGTGTGGATGTGTATCACCAGTGCTTGATCAGCCAGGATGATGCTGCGTAGGTTGCCAATGTGAACCAATGCAATTGCATATACTTGTATGATAAGTTATACGCTTACATTGGCACATTGAGGACTGCCAGGGCTCTCAAAACTAGGGCCGCGTGAAGACCATAGGCAATGGACATAGGGGCCATGGCAAGCCACCTGCATGGTAATGGGAGCGAGCCATGCATTTTAAAGACCACAGGTACTGGACATGGGGGCTATGGCAAGCCACCTGCATGGTAATGGGCAGCGAGCCATGCATTTTAAAGACCACAGGTACTGGACATGGGGGCTATGGCAAGCCACTTGCATGGTAATGGGCAGTGAGCCTTGCTTGTTAGACACCATGGGTTATGGGCATAGAGGCCATGGTGAGTCACCTGCAATATAATGGGCAGTGAGCCTCGCTTGTGAGACACCATGGGTAATGGGCACAGAGGCCATGGTGAGCCACCTGCACGGTAATGGGCAGTAAGCCTCCCTATCTACAGATCATAGGCAATGGACAGAGGGACCATGGCAAGTCACTTGCTTGGTATCTGGCAGCGAATCATGCTTTTTCAAGTAAAGTTGATGCTGGAAAGAGTGCACAGATAGGAGCATCATCATCAGCATAACAAGCAGCAATAGCAATAATAACAAGGACTACAAAGAAAAGCAAGAGCAGCAATGAAAACAAAAACGACGGCGGCAATAACAGCAGCAACAAGAACGTTAAGAGAAAGATAGTAAGGAAAGGTTGCAAGAAGAATGGAAATTCAAGGCCAGCACCTGATGTGACCCCACATGCACAAATGAGCATGCTTGAGGATGGGCAGACCAGCTTGAACGGCATGCTAAACGGCCCAGGCATTCTGGGACAGTCGAGAGAATGCACGGCGACAGATACTGTTAGTTACAACCTAAAATAATGCGTCAGTTCATCGACAATTCAGGTAACAACCAATTTCAAAGTATTGAAATAGAACATGAAGATAGAAAATATCGACAATAGAACGTAATCATAGCGCCTGCACTCATGAATGGGGATAAGATAGAGATTTGCCTCCTCCATCTGCACTCCTCACATCCACGGGCGCCAGACTATCCACACTCTTCTCCACAGCCACGGGCTGCATAATATGTATTAGGGACATGCATCAGCCCCTCATTTGCACTAGTGCGTTTCTCACACATTTTATATGCAATCTATGAATTCTTCATGCACCTGCTCCTCATTTTCATGAGTGCATTCCAGACTCATCAAGAAGCTGGGGTTTCGGCTTCTGGGATTGAGTGGCCCAATCAGCCAGGTTACCGGGCTGTAGGCCTCTTGCATTCCATTCCCTTACAATCGTTAAACCCTTCAACTCCTGGGAGGGAGCGTTTCACCTCATCTTGACTTGCTTCAGTTTGCACTCCTAGGCTAGCTGTGTGAAGTTCAGGTTTGAGTGCCCTTTGGTGAGACACTCGCTAGTTTGCCAGTCAAGGAACTTTACCTTCATGCACGCAATTTTTTGGCAGGCGTAGCCTTTCTTTCCTTTTTTCCCCTTAAAGTGTTGAATGATGACCCTTTTCTCTGGATGGGACACAATAAGGTTTGTTGAAGTTGCTATTTTTTTCAGGGGGTGTCGCCAGCCATTTTGAGGGGGCCTGTTCCTGGAAACTTCTCAGAGCCTCCCTGGCTGCAACATCCCCAAAACTTCTTTTGTACACCTGTTCTGTGGCTATAGATAGACACGTTTTTGCATTGAAAGTGCGGAAAAATTGTCTCAGTATTGTGTGCCAGGGTGCTCAAAAAGGGGGGAAAAAGGGCAATGTGGTGGGATTTCTTCTCAACATTCCCCATCTTGTCAAGTTTACCCACAGATGTGTAGCAGACACATTGCAAAAGACATGGGGAAATATGGTGGAAAATTGGCGGACTGGCTGGGTCAGGGTGGGCAACCCGTCTTGGGGTTTAGGTGGACCTCTGAGCCCTGACCCCTGTTTCCGCTCAGGGAGCACTCTCCAGGAGCTGTTTTTCCACCCCCTTTTTTTTACATTAAAACCTACTTTCTACCATGATTAGGCCATACACATATTTCAAAAATCGGGGTTGGAATTACAAGGTATACTCAGATGTCCAGCCAAACTTTGACCTGGCACATATTGCCCCCGGCGTAAAACAATAGAACCATTAGTGCAGCAGATTGCAGCTTTCAATTGATAAGTTTGGCCAAGCATTCCCTGCAGAAGCATGTTTTGGGGCGTTCAAAATTCCAAGCACTGGTGACACCCCCCTGTATTTCTCCTTTGAAAGAAAAGCTTAGCTTACCCTTGCTCCTCTTGCAGAGCAGCCATCAAAAGACCTTAAGTAAGGTTGAAAGTTTGTGTAAGGTATATTTGAAAGCTTACACATGGAACGAAGTGAACAGACTGTAGCCTAACCATACCGCAGCTGCGCACCTTCTGAGTGTCAAAGGTGGCAACTCCACCAACCCCAACACGTGTGCCCCATGCACAGCTCCCAGCATGACTGTCAGCTGCCCAAGCAGGACCACATCAGGGGCGCCAGGCAGCAGCTGAGTGACGTACTTAGTGGTGAAGTTGGCTGCTATTGCAATAAACGCATCTGCATGTAGATGAGTACGTGCGTGTGTGTGTGTGTGTGTGTGTGTGTGTGTGTGTGTGTGTGTGTGTGTGTGTGTGTGTGTGTGTGTGTGTGCGCGCGCGCGCACGCGCGTGCATGTTTGACCGCTTGCTCATTTGCACGCTTGCTGGATTATGGTGACTCACATGAAGCTGCTGAAACGGCCCCTAAGAGCATGTTGCTATGACGCGAGACTTTGATCATCCCATCACTGGTACCAGACTAAAGTAAAACGATATTGTTGCACGTAAAAGATTTTAATTTCATCATGCGTAATAAATTGTGATGTAAACGTTATAATGGACAAGCTCTTTGGTAGGCATCAGAAGAGTCACAT
Organism: Dunaliella primolecta; assembly: GCA_914767535.2. Taxonomy (NCBI): domain Eukaryota; kingdom Viridiplantae; phylum Chlorophyta; class Chlorophyceae; order Chlamydomonadales; family Dunaliellaceae; genus Dunaliella; species Dunaliella primolecta. Next base: position 11,531,392 of record OU611756.1, on the reverse strand, counting down.
TAAACCCCACACAGTTGTGTCCCAATACATTGTTGTCAAGCACAGTTGGTGAGTTGCGAGTCTGGAAGGACGGTTTGATACACAGAAATTCCAGCACGTACTCTCATTTGAGCACGTGCGCGCGCGCACACACACACACACACACACACACACACACACACACACACACACACACACACACACACACACACACAGGAGGGGCAGCTACAGCAGGGTCCTGGTCATCAATGCAGATGGGAGGCTTGACACGCTTGATCCCAGCAGCGGGTTCAAGCTCACGAACAGCTACAGCTTTGCAGAGGTACGGTGTTTTCCTACAAAAGGGCCTGGCTTGTGTTTTTTATGTGCACTGTGAGGCTTAATTGTCCAGGACATAAAAACAATATGTTCAGTCACTGAGTGATAGTCCAAGAATTCACACTGATGGAAATCAACTGCTGAACGGAATCAGTTGTCAATTTTAGAACAGTGGAAAACCACTCCTCATTGTATCCATGTGCACCGGACCATTCTCAATGTTCACTGAAAGCATATATTCTGCAAACAGGGCTCCTTACACGTACACACGCCAGCATATTAGTCACACAGTCAAAATATGGATGTCATTTAGCATCTGATATCCGCTCCTGAAAACCCTGGGGATTCTAAAGGCTCACCTTCTATTGTGCAATGATACAATGGAAAATCAGCTCAATATTTCTTGCATCTGAAAGCCGATGCGCATTAATGCTCATTAGTGCTTTGTTGCTGAAATTGGATTCGCGCTTGAGCCCCTCGAGCATGTGAGGGTACCATGCAGAGGAAGCCAGTCCAGGGCTCGTGATGCGCAATAAAGATCAACCAGTAAGAGCTTTGTTGCTGAGGTTGGATGCGCGCTTGAGCCCCCTGAGCTTGTGAGGGTACCATGCAGAGGAAGCCAGTCCAGGGCTCGAAATGCGCAATCAAGTCAACCTCCAACCGTTCTTCTGTAAAAAAAACGACGATACTAGGTTGGAGGGGTCTTATCCTGTTTTTGCGCGTGGCGCATGTTGCTGACTTTCAAGAAGCTTTGCGCGTGCACACACACACACACACGCACACACACACACACACATATACACACATGGATGTGCAGGATCCTGACATAGATGGCGTCACAGTGGGCCCGGGCCCTGAGGAATTCACTTTGTCCTGCCGCGCCGACAAAAAGACACGGAAGTTCAGCCCCCTGAAGCTTGCATGTCAGTGGCGAGCATCACTCCTCACTGACCTGTACCAATGCGTGGCCACACTGGCCGCATGTAACAAGAGCCCTCTTGCATTCAAGCTGCTGGGGTAAGTAGCAATGCGTGACCGCACTGAACGCATCTAACAAAAGCCCTCTTGCACTCAAGTTGCTTGGGCAAGGAGGCCACGAGAACCGCTTAGTGTGAGCGTGTTGCGGTGTGGTGAAGATGCTACCAATGACATACATGCACTGATTTAGACAAGAAGCTGGGGGAAACTGTACCTGGCAAGCTGGTGAATGAGCAACGCCTCCTGCCTTAGTAAAGGCGTCTGAATTTAAAGGGAGCGCACCCAGTGAGTGCATGCTTGGCTATTCTGAGCTCACAGGCATGTTGCTCACAGGCATCCTGTGTGTGCACTGCACGGCTGTTCTGAGCTCACAGGCATGTTGCTCACAGGCATCCTGTGTGCGCACTGCACGGCTGTTCTGAGCTCACAGGCATGTTGCTCACAGGCATCCTGTGTGCGCACTGCACTGCTGTTCTGAGCTCACAGGCATGTTGCTCACAGGCATCCTGTGTGCGCACTGCACTGCTGTTCTGAGCTCACAGGCATGTTGCTCGCAGGCATCCTGTGTGTGCACTGCACGGCTGTTCTGAGCTCACAGGCATGTTGCTCACAGGCATCCTGTGTGCGCACTGCACTGCTGTTCTGAGCTCACAGGCATGTTGCTCACAGGCATCCTGTGTGTGCACTGCACGGCTGTTCTGAGCTCACAGGCATGTTGCTCACAGGCATCCTGTGTGTGCACTGCACGGCTGTTCTGAGCTCACAGGCATGTTGCTCACAGGCATCCTGTGTGTGCACTGCACGGCTGTTCTGAGCTCACAGGCATGTTGCTCACAGGCATCCTGTGTGTGCACTGCACGGCTGTTCTGAGCTCACAGGCATGTTGCTCGCAGGCATCCTGTGTGTGCACTGCACGGCTGTTCTGAGCTCACAGGCATGTTGCTCGCAGGCATCCTGTGTGTGCACTGCACGGCTGTTCTGAGCTCACAGGCATGTTGCTCGCAGGCATCCTGTGTGTGCACTGCACTGCTGTTCTGAGCTCACAGGCATGTTGCTCGCAGGCATCCTGTGTGTGCACTGCACGGCTGTTCTGAGCTCACAGGCATGTTGCTCACAGGCATCCTGTGTGTGCACTGCACGGCTGTTCTGAGCTCACAGGCATGTTGCTCACAGGCATCTTGTGTGCGCACTGCACGGCTGTTCTGAGCTCACAGGCATGTTGTTGTGATGCAAAGGGTGCCTCGTCTGTCAGAGCTTGTTCTCTACAGTTGAATGGGACAGTGAGAGGCATCAGCTGCCTGCAAACAAAGTAGCTGTCCCAATATGTGCTCCGCTACCAATCCACGAGGGTTGATGATCCTGGGTTCTTGCCTCATGTGCTTGCACCTTTTCAGCCTGCAGCCGGAGTCTTCTTCTGCATCACGTTTCGTAGCAAGCTATGTCCTTCAACGAACAGCAGCGGGAACTTTTTGAAAGGGAACAGATCGGGTCTTTGCACGTTTTCTGTCAAAAATCGCGCCCTACAACCTGCAACACACTGCGACTGTACTCTGTGCAAACACGTTTCTTGCGTTCATGAGCCTCAAAAGCACGTGATGCTCTTGTTCTGTCCCCTGTAATGCAGCTGAGCAAGTGACTGCTGCCAAACTGGTCGCTGCACAAGTGCGTTTTTTTTTTTAGTCCCTGCCTTATTATTGTCTCACGTAAAGGGCACACTTGTTGGTTTCTGATGGACGCCTGAGCAGGTGCCTGCCGCCAAACGGTCACACTCCGAGTGCACATTTTTCAGTCACTACCTTCTCATGGTCTTACAGCGAGGGCGCATGTGTTGGTACTTGCAGGACGCCTGAGCAGGTGCCTGCCGCCAAATGGTCACACAACAAGGGCAAGTGGGTGCCTATAGTCCTGCACGTGACAGGCTACTGCCTGGAGTGCCGAGATACGACCAAAGGCAAGTTGGGGGGGCTGGCTCAAATGCCTCGGTATCCCAGGCAGGAACTTTGGAACTTGGTGTTTCAAAGTTCCTGTAAGCTTCTGTGATTTGCAAGCCAAAAGAGATGCAGTTGGTCAGCATGCAAGTGGCCCTGGCGGAGGCACGGAAAAGGTGTGTGCACAGAGAATGCTGCCGCGTTTCATGTTTGATAAATGTGATGAGTTGTGTTGTGTCCGTAACCTTCTTGCCCTCCGTCTTGTCAAACTCTTGCTGCTCAAGGCAACACCATTGTGTTTTTCTAAAATTGCCATGGTGGTTGATTGTCCCAAGAATGTGCATGCTTCATTTTGCAATTTCCCTGTGCAACTCTGTGCTTTGCATGCACTGAGGATAAAAAAGCATAGCCGTGCCGTGATTTGGCGTGTGCATTATGCTTCCCTGGGTACACTCACGCTATCGCTGCTCAGCAGCGGGGCACCAAAAACTCCTGAATCACCACCAGATTCCACGTATCCTATGTATATGCGTGCATGCAGGTGCTGTGTTCTGGCGTGTGGATTATGCTTCCCTGGGCACACCCGCCCTATCGCTGCTCAGCAGTGGGGCACCAAAAACTCCTGGATCACCACAAGGTTCCACGTATCCTGTGTATATGCGTGCATGCAGGTGCTGTGATCTGGCGTGTGGATTATGCTTCCCTGGGCACACCCGCCCTATCGTTGCTCAGCAGTGGGGCACCAGGTGCTCCCGGCAGCTTGCCCCCAGGAATCATCTTAAGCGGCAGCGGGAGTGGCGGTGTCAGTGGCGAAGTTCTCTGTGTGGATGCAAGGCCCACGTTCCACAGACCCAAGGTATAGAAATATGATGTATGTTAACTCATGTTCCACTGACCAAAAGGTAAAGAGATAAAATGGATGCAAGGATACCACATTCCACAGGCTCAAGGTACCGAGGTAGAATGTACCTCTGAAGGACTGCTGGAGAACGTAAAGGCATCCCCTTTCCAACCACTTGAACCATGGTAATCACACAGGCAATTGTGGAATTTTGCAGTGGAAGAAATGTTTTGCAGCCAGGCGTCTATGACCATCCCTGGGACGACCAATGTGACGCAATTATTGCCGCGCTGGCCTAAAGTTTGTTGCATTGCCTTTCATGAAACAAAGCAGGAAATAAAGCAAAAAGTGCACTCTTGCTCTTTAGCTTTCTATCCACAGGCTTCAATAAAAATGTGGTTGAGACTCCTCTTATCCATCCGCTGTTTGTAACACACAGAACCTTTTGCCATGCCTGTGGCCACCTCACTTGAGTCTGTTTCGTATGTGGAAGCAGGGGCACACCCTGTTGCTGCCTCTTTCTTTCATCTCATGTCTTAACTCTTATCAAATGCTTGCTGTGGAGCCAGAAACGCCCCCGTGGCTGGCAATTCATATAAACCCATTTTTCCTGATATCATCCCATCTCATATCAGCTCTTCTTTTTTCCTTGTCAGGTGCTTGCGTGTGGAGCCAGAGGCACCCTGGTTGCAGGCATCCAAAAGGCCGCTGCACAGAGGCTAGGGCTTTCGTTGCTGGGTAAGTGCCACCAAGCAAATAACGAAGATATCACCCAGTGATTTCTTGTTTGCCTGAGGACCAATTTTTAGTGCACTTTCAGTTTGATATTAGGGCATTGTTGTAAACATTATCTCATTTTGTCAATGCGTCTTTCCGTGCATGCTACTGACCGAATGCCGATGAACAGCAGGGCAAAAAGTGCACGTTTTTTATGTTATTGTATCAATGATTGTGTGTGCGCGTGTGTATGTGTGTGTGTTTGTGTGTGTTTGTGTTTGTGTGTATGTGTGTATGTGTGTGTTGTGTAGGTCATAATGCGAAGTAGCAGTTGCAAAAACACACACTTACAATGCAGTGAATATCGGTCAGCAGCACCGCGCTGAAATGGGCAGATCATTTTTGTTCATGTGCTCAATTTGCCTTTGAGTAAAGGCATTCCCGCATTGCTTGCTCTTTGTCTTTTTCTCTCTCCCGTTTTGAATAGAGGCGGTCGCCTTGCAGCTGCACCCTATCCCAAGGGCTTCCTTGCTTTTATTACTTTTACTCGCTTTCTACCCTTTCAAATTGCAGTGGAAACCTCACAGCAGCAGCGCACCGGTGCTGAAGTGCTCAATGCCCTGCAGCAAATGGAGCAGCAGGCAAGTACAACACAAGTAATGCACTGGCTGGCAAGCAGGGAGTGCAGCATGGCTTGTTTGTAAGATCTGATGTGATTGCTGCATGTGACTGCTGCATTGTTTGTAAGATCTGATGTGGTTGCTGCATTTGGCTGCTGGATTGTTTGTAAGATCTGATGTGGTTGCTGCATTTGGCTGAGCTGGCAATGCGCTTATTCTTCCTAACAATTTATATTCAGCCAGTTCAGGCATGTTACTTGACAATAGCTACAACTCCTGCGTGTGACTGAAATTCATTTCTTGTTCTTGCGATGGTTGCACTGAAAGCCAGTTCAGGTAGTTCTGATTGCCCATAGCTTAGGTGCAAACCAAGTTTAAAATGGTTCCACACACAGCAGCAGCGCACAATGTTTACAGACTTTGTAAAGAAGCAGTTGCTCGGGATCGGCAGCTCCTGCAGCTGTCATCTTTGCTTTGATCATCATCTCTGATGGCGCAAATCAACAACTCTTTCTCCCACACTTGTACTACTCGTCCCGCGTCAGTGTGGTGCTGTGAGAGCAAGAAGCCTCCGCAGTGATGTTTATATGCAGTCTTGCAATAGATCATATACAACATTGGCGGAAAACTGACCATAAAGCTTTGCGGAAAATACAGTAGAGACTGATCCAGATCCAACTTGCATCATGTGAGCCAAACCTCTCTCGGGGATGCATACAAAGTTGTTTCCTGCCTGCACCTCTGATGCACCTCGTCCCTGCTTCAATTGTGACCGCATTAGAAGCTCACCAGATTTAAGGCTTAGGCAGGCATATTATGGGCAGGAAGTATGCCGAAATGAAATGCGCTTAACGTCATGCCAATGTCCCTCATCCTTCATCAATTTCTGTTTGGGGCAAGGTGGTTGCCAGGAAATGTGAAGTGCTACAGTGTGCTCATGTGTGCAGTAAACATCCTCTGTGCATGCAGGCTGCTTCCTCTGTGCGCGAGATGGCCACTGGGGAATGGGAGGTGCAGAGACTGAAGCCATGCCACCAAACAGGGGCTGCACTGTTCCTGTTGGCTGCACCTCATCTTGGGGCACGACCGCCCATGCCAGTGCCATCCTTTTTGACCCCCAGCAGCCCGAAAGCCCAGGTGTGGCATGTGGGTGTATTGCATGCATTCTATCCTATCCATCCTTTGCAATGCATTACAAACACATGCGCCCGCAAACACACACACACATACAAGCCCTCCGTGGGGCTCCCATTTAATGTTGTCTATCTCATGCATTCCCCAACGGTTTCATCCTTTGTATCCAAGGGTGGGCCCTTTGCACTCCCTGCCTCTTATTTGATCAAGAGGCGTGGGCGCCTGGACATTATGGTTTCAGCTCTCAGAATCTTAGACTGACACACGACAAAGATGGTGCTCAGCTCCCACAATCTTGGACTGGCACTTGATAAATATGTTGTAAACATAACGAGAATGCTGGGACATAGGCAGCTTGGATCTCCGGAGCAGCTTACAGTTCGTTGCCCGCCCCTCCACAGGCTTAAATCACAGACTACAAGCAGAGCAGCCCCCAAATAAGCACAGAGACACCTAACACTGGAGGATGAGGTCAGACACAGGTTTTTGTCAGCGAAGCGAGAAAATGCAACGTAACGCATGTCATGGCCACGTACAAGCACAGGCGGCCTCTGCCAACTGGCAGTGACCCAGTAAGAGAGCCAGCTGTGAGCATGCAAGCGTCCGCTGACTTGCACAGCTGGCCCAACACCTAGAGCTGCAGCACGTTCATTTTCGGACCAAAGTCCTGAGAAGCCTACTTTATGAATTGGAGGCAAAGCGGTTAGTGGACCCGGTTAAAGCTGATGTGCACTCAGAGCACCAGAATCTCCTTCATGAGCAGCCCGGTTTCTATGAGAGCGTTTGTTTACAGAGGTTGTTTATTGGTTCTCATACAGGGCAGATCCATTTTGTATGCACAGTTTTAGAAGTGCAGGTGGTCCACCGTGTAGCGGTACATGTGGTCAAAGAATGCTGGCTCTGCCATCAAAATCGTATTCACTTTTATGGGCCCTTGCCCTGTCACATCGAGCAGCAAAGCTCCAGGGATCAATTTCCACTGAGTGCGATGATTGTGATTGTTGGAAGGCATTGTCTTTGTGAAATTGTGGAATATCTTGCACTATTTATTGTGCCTGTGGGCCGTTGGTTCTAACAGGGGGGGTAACGTGATGGTATATGTGGTCAAAGATGTAGGTCAAAGATGTAGGCTTCACCATTGAAATTATATTATATTCGCTTTATGGGCCCTCACACTGTTACGTGCCGCCTGGCCGCGATCAGGGGCAAACTGATAGAGCGCCATGCACCTGTTCATGTCCAAAGCAGATCTGCCGATACATATTGATTGTATGCACACATGTGAGTGAGCAGGTGGTCCGCCACCTGCCTGTGACTAGGAGTAATCTGAGAGCTCCATCCACACAAGTGCCGAGCAGTGGTCCGCCAAACAGACCCAATGGGAACGCAAGTGTCCAAATGTGCAGGTGGCCACTGCCTGGCCAAGATCAGGAAAGCCCGATAGAGCGCCATACATTTATTTTTGTTCAGAGCAGAGCTATTGATATATTGATTCAATGATTGTACGCACATGTCTTGATGTGAAGGTGGCCCGCCGCCTGGCCGTGACCAAAGGCAGCCTGATAGAGCGCCATGCACACAATTACCAAGCAGTGGTCCGCAGACCTTTGGCAGCATTGGCATCCCTCGCGCGCTTTGAAGAGGTGTGTGCGGTGTGTGTGTGTGTGTGTGTGTGTGTGTGTGTGTGTGTGTGTGTGTGTGTGTGTTACCCAGGCTTGGAGGACAGGTTGGGCCGTTATGGTTTGTGCTGCTGCTGTTACACTTTGGGGCAGCTTGCATGCTCTTCTTTGCATTGAATGAAATGCAAATGCAACCACACATGACAAGTATAGATGCTCTTTGGAGCATTTGCATTATTTAAGCAAGTATCATCCAAGTTTTTCGAAAGTAAGCAATGTGCTCATATCTTCTGCTGTCTTCCCCTCCAAGCTTGTTGATCCAAGCTTGTTGAGTTTTTTTGTTTGAAAGGTCTGCTAAACTCACTCAGAGTGAGCTCCCTTCATCCTCTCCATCATCGTTGTCGTCGTCGTCGTTGTTGTCTTTTCCATTTTGTTTGCAGAACTGAAACTTCATTCATTATGCAGGAGTGATAAGAGGAAAGCTTTAGTGTCCTCCTCTCCTCATGCCTCCTGTTTGGCCCCTTGCACCTTAAATGTTTGCGCTTCTGTTTTTGCTGCAGGAACCAAAGCTCCTGGGTGTAGAGTGGACAGATGGTGCCCCCCCCTCACTTTACCTCACCCCTGCAAGAGATGAGGTCCTAGCTGCCTTGTTAGATGCAGCACAGGTATGTAATTGAAGAGGTAGTTTCCTTGCTGCCTTGCTTGAAGAGGTGGTTTCATTTCTGCCTCACTTGAATGGGTAGTTTCATTGCTGCCTTGCTTGAAGAGATGGTTCCCTTGCTGCCTTGCTTGAAGAGGTGGATGCCTGGCTATTTTGCTCGGTGCAGATTTAGACCGTGCTCCAGGAGGAAGAAAAAGAGGGTGCAGGCCAAAATGCGCAGCCACAGCGTGCGTTTCCCCATACTTTTGCATCAGAGGGAAGGGCATGGTGTGACTGCTGCACCCGTGCCTTTCCCATTGCTCTTCCCATGACACCGCGCATCTACATATTTATCGCACAATGTGACTGATGCACCTGTGGCATCGCGCCATGTGACTGCTGCACCTGTGGCATCGCGCCATGTGACTGCTGCACCTGTGGCATCGCGCCATGTGACTGCTGCACCTGTGACATCGCGCCATGTGACTGCTGCACCCATGACGGCCAGTGCGCCCCTAGGAACCTGCGTTCATTTTTGTCAAATGCACTGCAAAATATTCATGGGTACACTTTGGCTATGTTGCCCAAGCCTCGGCAGCATTTCAAGAAAGGTACATCAGTAGAATGGATTGGGCATTTGAAACTGGTCATATACTTGAATGAAGACTTCTTAAATCATCAAGCACTGCTCAAGCCTGGGTATTACCTCACCTCCCAGTACATCATCAAAAACAATGTACGCTTCATGAGTCTAATTTTGCAACAAAAGAGAACACTCTGGGAAAAGGAATTGAACCCTGTATTGGCATGATATCATGTCAAGCTGATCATAATGCTAAACACTTTGGGGAAAGCACTGCGCACTGAATTGGCATGATATCATATGCTGATCATAATGCTTAACACTCTGGAGAAAGCACTGCGCATTGGATTGGCTGAACACATTATACGGAACGCTCTGGGGAAAGCAACATGCTTGGAAATGGGATGAGCTTTAAATGCAGGATGCCCTCAAAGAAATAATCTTCCCTGACTGCTGCATGGGCTTGATTTCACGATGATGCAGAGCCCTCTGGAAAGCTTGAGGTTATGCTGATGGTCTGAAAGCTGGGCACATCTTATCTTGTGGCAAATGTTCTGAGAAACGATGATATATTATTTGATGCATGAGAATTACAATAAAGGAGCACACGGGGCTTCACCTCATCTTATGGTGCATGTGTAAGATGCTGTGAAATGCTTTGATGTGTTCGTTTTGAACATAAGGCACGCTGAATACTCTCACGATGCAGAATGCTTTGGGAAAGCCTGTGGCTGTGCTGCCTGGTCTCAAGAATCGTGGGGATGGGCTGATCATGGGCCGGGGCTCAGAGGTCGAAATGCAGCGATGGGCCCAAGAAGAGCTGGTGGGCAGAGCCAAGGAGGTGTACCCAGCTCTGGTCCACTCCAGCCGCATGCTATTTACGGTAAGAGCATTTAGTTTAACTCTTAGATTAAGGTGGAAGGCGCACCGATGGGACCAAGAAGAACTGGTGGGCAGAGCCAAGGAGGTGCACTCAGCCCTGGTCCACTTCAGCCGCATGCTATTTACGGTAAGAGCATTTAGTTTAACTCTTAGATTAAGGTGGAAGGCGCACCGATGGGACCAAGAAGAACTGGTGGGCAGAGCCAAGGAGGTGCACTCAGCCCTGGTCCACTCCAGCCGCATGCTATTTACGGTAAGAGCATTTAGTTTAACTCTTAGATTAAGGTGGAAGGCGCACCGACGGGACCAAGAAGAGCTGGTGGGCAGAGCCAAGGAGGTGCACTCAGCCCTGGTCCACTCCAGCCGCATGCTATTTACGGTAAGAGCATTTAGTTTAACTCTTAGATTAAGGTGGAAGGCGCACCGATGGGACCAAGAAGAACTGGTGGGCAGAGCCAAGGAGGTGCACTCAGCCCTGGTCCACTCCAGCCGCATGCTATTTAGGGTAAGAGCATTTAGTTTAACTCTTAGATTAAGGTGGAAGGCGCACCGACGGGACCAAGAAGAGCTGGTGGGCAGAGCCAAGGAGGTGCACTCAGCCCTGGTCCACTCCAGCCGCATGCTATTTACGGTGAGAGCATTTAGTTTAACTCTTAGATTAAGGTGGAAGGCGCACCGATGGGACCAAGAAGAGCTGGTGGGCAGAGCCAAGGAGGTGCACTCAGCCCTGGTCCACTCCAGCCGCATGCTATTTACGGTAAGAGCATTTAGTTTAACTCTTAGATTAAGGTGGAAGGCGCACCGATGGGACCAAGAAGAGCTGGTGGGCAGAGCCAAGGAGGTGCACTCAGCCCTGGTCCACTCCAGCCGCATGCTATTTACGGTAAGAGCATTTAGTTTAACTCTTAGATTAAGGTGGAAGGCGCACCGATGGGACCAAGAAGAGCTGGTGGGCAGAGCCAAGGAGGTGCACTCAGCCCTGGTCCACTCCAGCTGCACGCTTGTTTTGCTTGTGTTTACTCCGAATCTAAGGTGTTGTGTGGCAGTTTTCCTGAGACGTCTCCATTAATGCTTGCTTGGTGTGTCTTTTCTTGGTCTTTGCGAGCGCTTGGTCACCTTCCCAAATCGTTTGTCGCTGCTTGTTTTGTGCTGCAGGTCCATGCAAACCACATGATCCTTTTGTCATCTTGGTGCACGTTAGATCCTGCCACCTCGATGCACATCTTGATGTCAGTTTCTGACATCTTGTGCTGCAATGCCATGCGAACCAAAGGATTCTGTCGTCGTGATGGATGCCTTTCATGTTCCTGTAATCTTGTGCTGCAGGTCAATGCAAGCCAAAGGACTCTGTCATCTTGTGCTGCAGGTCCATGCGAGCCATATGATCCTTTTGTCGTGATGGAAATGTCTCTTATGTTCCTGTCATCTTGTGCTGCAGGTCAATGCAAGCCATGATGCTCCCTCCTCCCCTCTACCTAAGCCACAGCCAATTCCGAGACCGCAAACACCTGATGGTTCAGGTAAAGAGAGTGGATCCAAGAGTGCCAAATGTTGTCCCGCTTGTAACTGCTCAGCCTGATTGTGCTGTGCATACGCATGAGGCAAGCCAGAATAAACAAGCGCAATAGGTGCAGGCGTTTTGTGGTGTGGTGCAACCTTTTTATGGTGTAATGTAATCTTTTTGTGAGCTGCTGGCATTAAGGGGAGGAGATGAATGGGGAGCAAGTTATGAGGCATATCTGCCTTTTTTTTGCATAAATGTTGCTTTTGTTGTTTCCCAGTTCGTAAGAAGGTTGAGAAATAGACTATAGCTAGCCAAAATGGCCGTGTACATTAAGGAAAAGTCCCCTTTTAAAGCCTGTAAGATGAGTACACAAAGTCTATGGGTTTAATCACGGTGCTGTGTGCATCCATAGTAATAGGCCATTGAACCGGAATGAAACACTTGAACAAGAAATTCATGCTTTGTTATTGGCCTGCTGTGTGCTTTGTTTGCCACAAATTCACGTTGTTTGCCATGGCCGCATGCCTTCTTGCCAAGTATTTTTTGCCATGTATTGACCAACGCTTTTTGCCATTGGTTTGCTGTGTGCTTTGTTTGCCATGACGTAATGTCATCTGCGTGGCTGCATGTTATTTGCCTGCCTTGGGTCAAAACCATACTTGTTGTCATCGGTGTGCCATAAAACCCTACGAGCATGCAGATGCTCAGCACAGGCATTTTGCTGGAGTACATCCTTGTTGTCAGGGATGCAGTTTGGCAGCTGCAGTCGGGTTGCGTGGACCAAAAGTGTGTGGTCATGTGAGACACTGGCCTTGCGTACTGTGGTCATGTGAGACGCTGGCTATGGTCATGTGAGATACTGACTTTGCGTACTGTGGTCATGTGAGACGATGTGAGATACTGTGGTCATGTGAGACGCTGATTGTGGTCATGTGAAACGCTGACTTCGTGTACACTGTGACAAGCACTATGACTTACCCTTTGCTGTACACTGTAATCACACACGAGTGTTATGCACATGTGAGCCGCTGATCACACACGCATTGCTCCTTGCAGGCGCTGCCACGCCGTCGGAGGGCTCATTACCTGCTGGCATGCTCGCTGCAGCCCAAGGAAGCCCCACGCAGCCTGGCTTGGCTGACCTTCAGGGCAGTGAGTCCCAATGGGCTGCAACACCAAACTCTCCTGCATCATCCTCTGTATCGCATACCGGGGAGATGGAGGGGAAGACGCGGTTGGCGTCATCGCCAGGTAGATGTGAATTCCCGCGTCCACGCTTATTTTCTAGCACGCTGGCTTGCTGCTGCCTACAGGGTGCAAAGTATGTTCAGTTTTATCTATATCAAAGTATCATCTATCAGTTGTATAGCCCACCTGGTTGCCTGCACTGTGCAGGACCTATAGTATGCCATGCCTGAATTGTGCAGTAAGCTGCTGTTTGCCTGCTTGTGCAGAATGGCGCATTTTACCTGCCTGCCACAGATCACTGACTGCCGGTGCAACAGGTGTCCAGTCAAAACGCCTCACTCCAGCATATGCTACGCACAAAAGCTCCCATGTCTGCACATCCCATCCCATGGTAGGGGCGTGCTTTGGTGGCCTTCCCATACTGTTTTTCTGTGTTTCATGGGTTTCCTCTCAGGACCCTCTGCTCCACAAGACAGCCCAGCAGTCACAGAGGCCGTCTCCCTGCTCATGGACACAGTGTATGATTTCTGTGCGTGTGTGGCGCCATCTGGGGTGCCTCTGTTCACGCGCATAGATGGGCAGGTGCGTGCTGGGTGTTATAGCTAGAATCGTCATGTCTGAGCATGTTTCCTGCCCACTTTTTTGGCTGCTGTGCGAGCCTCAACTAGTTTGTTGCCCACTTGTTGTTTTTTGGCTGTAAACTGACAAGCCGCCCATGCACGCTTCCTGCACGTGACTTCCTCTTCAGCGGCCTAGGTGCCGCATGTTTTTGGACACTAAATCAAAACTTCCTGCACGGGGTCAATGATCTTTTGCTGTCGTTGCTGCTGCTGCTGCTGCTGCTCCTGTGGCTGCTGTGGCAGTGGCAGCAGCAGCAGGTAGCTGCCTCATCGGTGGCATGGGTGGCACCTGTTTTCTGGCACTACACCTCATTGAAAAGCCCACGAGGACATGTTTCCTGACGAGTCCATGTAAAATTGCTGCAGGTGGCTGCCTCATTGGTGGCACTGCTGCCCATGGAGCTGCAACAGGGGCTGCCCCCCCCTGTCTGCATGCCCACTGTTGAAGTGAAGCAGGTGGGCAGTGTGCTCAGGCAGGGGGTGGAGTGAAGACGCTCAGGCAGATGAGGAAGTGAATGTGCTTAGGTAGATGATGAAGTGAACACGCTCAGGTAGATGATGAAGTAAATGTGCTCAGGCAGATGATGAAGTGAACGCGCTTAGGTAAATGATGAAGTTAATATGCTCATGCAAACGATGTAATGAACGTGCTTAGGTAGATGATGAAGTGAATGTGCTCAGGCAGACGATGAAGTAAATGTGCTCAGGCAGGTGATGAAGTAAACACGCTGAGGCAGATGAGGGAGTGGAGCAGGCGCGCAATGTGCTCAGGCAGGCAAGCATAGAAAGGATATGAAGTCTGAAGAGCATTAACTTCCTGGATTATCAACGGAAACCTGTCAAGGCCAAGCAGGTTCTCTTCAACTTCCAGTCCTCTTTACTGAAGTGGCGCAAATGTGGAAACCCTTATAAACAAGCACACTTTTTATGGTTTAGTCAGGTATGCATGGTGTGACCTACTATACCTTTTAGTCAGGTATGCATGGTGTGACCTACTACACCTTTTAGTCAGGTATGCATGGTGTGACCTACTACACCTTTTAGTCAGGTATGCATGGTGTGACCTACTATACCTTTTAGTCAGGTATGCATGGTGTGACCTACTACACCTTTTAGTCAGGTATGCATGGTGTGACCTACTATACCTTTTAGTCAGGTATGCATGGTGTGACCTACTATACCTTTTAGTCAGGTATGCATGGTGTGACCTACTATACCTTTTAGTCAGGTATGCATGGTGTGACCTACTATACCTTTTAGTCAGGTATGCATGGTGTGACCTACTACACCTTTTAGTCAGGTATGCATGGTGTGACCTACTATACCTTTTAGTCAGGTATGCATGGTGTGACCTACTATACCTTTTAGTCAGGTATGCATGGTGTGACCTACTATACCTTCTAGTCAGGTATGCATGGTGTGACCTACAGAATTCAGGTGTGCTTGACCTTACTTTCACACAAAAGATGTATGCAGGACATAAGTGAAAGAAACAAAGCAATTTTCTTAGCTTTCTGGTTTCGAAGAGGCAAACAGAGGTGTGAGTTGGTGCATACTCACTCATGCGCTGCCCCTCACGCGTTTCAAGCCAGCAGGCAATCATGGTGCGGCAGCATTTCCTGCAGCACCTCATTCCTGCCTGGATTGCATGTACACACTCCTCGCTCTGACAAGCTTCCTTGCCCAGTTTAGCTCTTCACACTGTGCTCCTGATGCGTGCCCCTGCCTGCAGACAATCATGGTGCTGCAGTGCCTGCAGCACCTTAGCTCTGCTCCGGAGCGCATGGACACACTTCATGCTCTGATAAGTGCAGGGTTTCCCAGCCTTGTTCAGTTACTCACAGCCTGCCCCTAACATGCTGCCATGCCCGCAGGCAATCATGGTGCTGCAGTGCCTGCAGCGCCTGAGTGCTGCTCCTGAGTGCATGGACACACTGCTTGCACTGCCCAATATAGCCTCTCGGCTGTGGGCCGTGTATACTTGCGGCAATGAGGCTATAGCAGCTGAGGTTGCAAAGCTCCTCCTCAGGTGGTGGTCGCCTCACACGTCGCGCAGAGGCACAGGTGTGAGTCTGTACGTGAGAGCGTGTTTATCGGGTATGCAAACGTGATTCAGCCTCACTCGTCATGCAGAGGCGCAGTTTTGAGTCTGTGTGTGAGGGCGTGTTGGTCAGGTATGCAAATGTGATTCAGCCTCACTTGTCACGCAGAGGCACAGGTGTGAGTCTGTGTGAGGGCTTGATGATTGGGTATGCAAACATGATTTTGCAAGCATGCCTTACGGACAAAGCAGATCAGAAGTGTTGAGTGGTTGCCTGTTGCGGTGTTGCCATTATGATTGCTGGACATTTTGCCATTTTATATGCTTGCCATTTACATTGGGGAATGTCCTTAAGGCCAGGAATAAAAAAGTGCAAGGGCCTGATCCTTCTTGCAGTCTTCCACCAGTGACTGCAAGAACTAAATGTTTGCACATTTTTCAACAAAAACAACATTTTTGTGAATGTGATCTCCTATAACAATATGCCTAAGAGATTTTGTGTCCGCATGGGTGATACATGGTTTCGTGCAGGTTCTTTTCATACTCTTGCATTCGCTTCTTATTGCGCCTTTGATCACAACCACGTTGAAAACCTGTTCTTTTTTACATAGTGCCGTGGAAGGCCTGGCCACCAGGGCCATGCTTTCCTTTTTATGGCATTTGATAACGTTTTCCTTCAAACGTGTTCTTGTTTGACCCAATGCTGTCGAAGGCCTCGCCACCAGGGCCCTTGGGCACCGACATCAACAGCGAGCCATCAGGGCCATGCTCCCCTATCTGCAAGCATTTGATCCCAATTTCCTTGAAAAATGTTTTTGTTTGACTCAGTGCCGTGGAAAGCCTCGCCACCAGGACCCTCGGGCACCGACATCAACAGCGAGCCATCAGCAGAGGAGCTATCTCTTTCAAAGGCTGCAAAGGCGCTGTGCTTCAGCCAGAAGGTCCTATCTGAAAGGTGACTGCTGGGCAAGGAGAGCAAGTTTCTGCAGCTAGATCACAAGCGAGAAAGAAGACATTTGAAGGCATCTTTATCACACCTTGCATTAATTAGCAAAACGGTAAGACCTAGGGCGGAGACAATAGAGTGCAACCGTTTTAATTGCTCAACGTCTACTTAGTACAGGCAGGAGGTTGGAGTTCTTGCAGAATTTCGATGTGTTAATCCATTTAGCAATTCTACATCCAAAGTCCTGAGCTCAAGACCTGTCGATTGGCACCTTTTGGTGCAAATTGGAGGAAAAGGGGGTCGGTGTTCCATAACTCAGATTTGGTGCCACATGCGCATGGGTATGGGCCGCGGGGAGTGTGGAGGCAAATGTGCAGCAAATCAAACCAAACTTCAAGGGTATTGACTATGCACTATTCATTATTGCTTGGTGAATTAAGGAGCGCAGTTTGTGGACTTGCAAGCCAAGCATTTTGTGGACTTGTGGGTGCATGGCAGGGCAGGTGCGTCTGCTGCTAAGTTTTTGTCCCACAACTCTGCTGACAACTCACCTTTTCAATGCGACAGACATGCAGATAAATGGGGAATTCAGAGAGCAGATAGGCAATCGTATTGTCTGGGTAGGGGCACTGGAAGGGGGGTTTCAGGTGGGGTGGTGGGTCCAGCTCAAAGTTTACACGCAAAAAGACTTCTAGTGTGCTAGGAGAAGAAGCTTCAGAAGATAGACTGCCCTTCCAAGCTTTTGCAGAATGCATGCCACAGCAATCTCGTTGTCCCCCTTGTTTTGGATTTATAATCCCTTTTGTAGTCATATGGGGACCTGTTTGTTATCTATCGGCTACCCGATGATTGCCGTATATTAGCTACCTTTTGCAAGGATGCGTGCGCACTACTCTTGCTCCTGCTGGCATTTGTTTAAGGTACCAACATTGCCTTCCACCCACTCCCTCCTGCCTTGAAACTAAACCGCTTGTGTAGGAGGATCCTTGCCTAAGCTACGAATGAAAAAGCAGCCGGCAAAAACTGTACATGAGTTTCCTGCCTGCACTGCAGGTGTAAACAGCTGCTCGCCCCACTCAAGCGTGCGGCGCCCAACACTGCTGCTGGAGCAGAAGGCTTAGCAGATGCTCGGTTTTCTGGCATGGCCAGCTTGGGGTCTGTGCCCAGTGCTGCCAGTGATGTTGGCGGAGCTGCGTCCTCTGTGCCCTGTTCCCCCTTACTGTCTATGGCCGTGGTACGTTGCGTGGTTTAAACAATGCATTGAAGGGAGATCACAGCGCTCCAGCCCAAGTTCAAACTATGCATTGAAGGGAGATCACAGCCCTCCAGCCCAAGTTCAAACTAGGCATTGAAGGGAGATCACAGCCCCCCAGCCCAAGTTCAAACTTGGCATTGAAGGAAGATCACAGCCCTCCAGCCCAAGTTGTCCTCTTTTCTTTGATTGACAGAAGAGCCGTCTCATTGCCTTTGTACGTTTTCTCTCTATGTCTCTGTCGTACGTCAAGTGTGGGCTGCCCGCCATAGGATATGACTTCCAACCTCCCTTTGCTTGCTTCGTCTTTGTCCTGGTACCCTTTGCTTTATTCTGTGACTGTGGTATGTTGCTTGTGGGCAGCCATTGGTTGTGGCTGACAATCCCCCATTGCTTGTAAAGCTGCACCATTTGCATTGCTTGTTTTGCTGCAGCACTTTGTGTGCTGTCATCCCTGGCTGTGGCTGTTGCAATGTGGGCTGCTGGCCATTGGATGTGGCTGAAAATCTCCCATTGCTTGTAAAGCTACACCATTTGCATTGCTTGTTTTGATACACCATTTGTGTGCTGCCATCCCTGGCTGTGGTATGTTGCTTGTGAGCAGCTGAACATTGGATGTGGCTAAGAATTCTTATTGCTTGCAAAGCTACACCATTTGTATTGCTGGTATAGCTACCACCAATTGCGCTCTGTCATCCTTGGCTGTGGTATGTTGCATGTGGGCTACTGGCCTGGATATGATTGTCAAACAATTTCCAATTTCTTGTAAAGCTATACCATTTGAATTGCTTGTTTACGTAAAGCTACACCATTTGTGTGCTGTAATCCCTTCAACTGACCCATGTGCGAAACAATGCACCTAACTATGCGTTCGCTGTCAAATTGACAAAGCTGCCTCCACAACCCTGCCTGGCAGCTGCCTGCACAACTACCTGCCTGCACAATTGCCTGCATAAACTGTATGGCAGCTGCCTGTACAAATGCCTGCATGGTAGCTTCCTGCACACTCTGCATGGTAGCTCCCTGCACACTCTGCATGGTTGTTTGCGCACTGCAATTAGTGCCTTCTCCGTAGCTTATGGCCTAAGAGAACTTGGCTCGGAGACGAGCAGAGCTGTTCCTGATGCATACAGACTGACAAAGAAGATCACACATGCAGAATTGGCCTGCTTGTGCTGCCCTTGCAGGTGGAGGCTGCAGCACCAGTTGCTGTGGTTCCTTGCAGTGCCACCATGAGTTATCACGCTACCCCCCTTGAACCTCAATGCTGCAGGTAGAGGCAGCAGCAGCAGTGGCAGTGGTCCCCTGCAGTGCCACCACGGGTCCCCGCCTTTTGCAAGAGCTGTTAGCAGAGGCGGCAGCGCTGGGGAGGCCCCTCTTTGCGCTCTTCCACCACCCTGCAGGTGTGTCTCCACACATAGTCTTGGAGAACTTGTTTATTTGCCTGCCAATTCTTGCTCATGCGGCAAAGAGCATGTGGACGGTGTGTGGACCTGTTAAGAAGTTGTGGCTGAAACTTAACTGCTGGAGCAGTGCTTGAATCATAACTTTGTACAAAATACATTTTAACTGTGTCTTCCGCAGACGCGTGTTCTTCCTCTGACAATTTGAATTCAGCATCATCCTCATTCCTCTTTTCTTGACGTTTATGCTCACAGACCCTTGCATGCATTAAACAAGTGCACTCAGTCTTAGAGCTCTGCCCTCTATCCTCAACACACACTTACACAATTATTGACGCAGCTTTCTTATGATTGCATATCTTGGATCATGTGCACACTGGATTTTCATTCAGATGTGCTGGAATTTGGCTCAAAAATGATGGCTGAAGCTTGCTGCTTGTAAGGAGCATTGGGGCATTGCATTGGAATTCGGAGTTTGCTGACTGCGGGAAGACATAGGGCATCATGTTGGATTTTGTTCATACTTTACATCAATTTTGATTGCTGCCACCTCCATGTTGTATTCCATGTCTTGCTGCAGGGCGTGTCGGGCCAGTTCTTGATTGCTGCCACCTCCATGATTCATTCCGTATCATGCTGCTGGCCATATCAGGTCAATTTTTGATTGGTGCCACCTTCACCTCTATCTTAATGTCATGCTGCAGGGCATGTTAAGTCAATTCTTGATTGCTGCCACCTCCATGTTGCATTCCATGTCATGCTGCAGGGCGTGTTGCTGATGGGGCATCCCTCCTGATGAGGGAGATTGCTTACAGCGGGGCATCTGCGGCAGCCCCGATGCGCCATGCAGCACTCCGGGAAGGTGTGTTTGCTATGCTTGTTTTATGCTTTGTGTAGTGTGCAATGTGTGTGGTGTGCTCTATTTCTGCTCTGCTCACAGCAATGAGGAGTGTATACATGATACTTTGTATGATATGATGGATGAAGGCTAAGTTTGTCTGCACAGTACTTGATATGGGCATCTGCACAGCTGTACTTCATCATGCAGTTGTCTGCACAGCTTGACATGGCCAATAGTATTTCCTGGAAAATGACTTGCCCCTGCACTGGAGCAGACAGTTGGGGCCATTGACTGCTAAGCCTGCTCATGGGCTTTTGCTGAGGGGTTGAGAAGCTTCGACATGTAATATCTGGGGCAAAATGAGATCTTGCTGGGCACAATAAAAGAGAGCTTGGACATGTTTGAATTATAAAAATCAAGGTGTACCACTCACTGCCCTCCTCCGCTTGCCTCAGGAGACAGCACACCACTCTCTGCCCTCCTTCACCTCCAACACTGCACCCATGGTGGCATGCAGGTGCTGAATCAGCCCTCTTTGCTCCAAACCACGTGTGCAGGTGCATTCCTGTTCCACCTCCTGCGTGCGGTAGATGATGCTGATGCGCGCGCCGCTGCGCTCCATGCTTCAGAGCTTGCAACACTGCAACCGCAAGCCCTCTCGCCAAACTCAGCTGCCAGCGGCATAGCCAGCTCTGGTGGTTGGATGGGTGATGGCAGTGGTGCAGGAGCTGATGTGGGCGTGGGGACCTCAGCCGCTGCTGCGCTCAGCCGGGAGTTGGTGGCCTCCTGGGCAGACCAGTACGCGCCAGCCCTGGCCCTTCTCAAGCGGGTGCTCCCCCCTGGTATCATCCGGTGCCTCAATGCTCCTCAGGTGCCTTAATGCTTGATGCACAATGCTCATTGCTCGATGCTCGATGCTCAATCTGGTGCCTCAATGCTTGAGCTCAACTCTCAATGCTCAATGTTCTATGTCTGGTGCCTTAACGGTGTTGAGTCAACGCCCGGTTTGTGCTTCATGCTTGATGCTCAATGCTCAATGCTCAATGCTCAATGCTCAATGCTTAATCTGGCGCCTCAATGCTTGTTGCTCTGTGCTCAATGATCAACTCAACGCTTCACTGCTGACTGCGTAATGCTCAATGCTCAATCCGGTACCTAAATGCTCCCCAGGCAGCTGCTGCCACCCCTCCTGCTGCTCCTGCCCCCCAGCCCACCACTGCCCTAGCAGGAGTGGCTGCTAGTGGTGGGGTGGTAGGTGGGACAGGCAACATTGCTACCCCCGGATTGCTTGCACAAGGAGTTCCGCAGCCGCTGGCTGCACAGCCTGCGCAAGGAGGCACAGGTACTTGCATGTGTGTGTGAGAGTGTGTGATTGTGTGTGTGTGTGTGTGTGTGTGTGTGTGTGTGTGTGTGTGTGTGTGTGTGTACGCGCGTGCGTATGAGCTCACCAGCAAAGGCAAAAAGGTGCACTTGTTTTCATACATTTGACCTTCTTGACGTGTTTTCGTGACATCCCTCGGCTAGCAAGCATGCTTCCTATAGTCAGCAGTATTTATTACTGTATTGCATGTGGAAGAGCCAACACATACCTCACGTGTATTTGTGTGCACTGCTACTGTGCAGGGTATGCCGGCAGCGGAGCAGGCATAGGGGGTGGCCACGCGCCCCTACTCCCCGTAACTACTGCGCCACACTCAGCTGGTATACAGCAGGGTGGGGGACCTCCAGCAGCACCCATAAGCAACACTGCACACCCAGCCTCTGCACCTCAGGTGATGGGTGGTGCTGCTGCTGGCGCTGTAGCTGGTGGTGGCGCTGAGCACTCCGTGCTGGCAGGAGGGGCAGGTGCGGTGCAGGGAAGCAGTGTCAGCTCCACCGGGCAGCTGCACATGCCAGCACAAGTTGCTAGTGGGTCAGCGCAGCAAGCTGGCGGCGGGCAGGCAGCCACCAGCACGGGTGTGCAGAGTGGTGTTGGTCACAGCAGTGGGGAGGGCTCTGCAACTTCTGCTGCTGCTGCAAAGCTGAGCGGGGGAGGGCTACGTGGGAATTGGGGGGCGTTGTGGCACGCCTTGGCCATGGATCATTACCATGCAGGGCTGATATGGAATGAGGCGACGCGCGCGGAGTTGCGGGGGGCGCTGGCCAGGGAGGAGGCGGCACTTAGGTGGGCCTGGCTGGATTATTATTCCTGTGTGTGTGAATGTGTGTGTTTTCGTGTGTGTCACACACACATACGGTGTGTGTGTGTGTGTGTGTGTGTGTGTGTGTGTGTGTGTGTGTGTGTGTGTGTGTGTGTGTGTGTTGCGTGTGTGTGTGTGTGTGTGTGTGTGTGTGTGTGTGTGCTTGAGTGAACGTGCATCTCAGTAGGGTGGGGATGCCATGTTTTGTCGCCATAGCCTTTGTGCTTCTGCATGGGAAAAGTGTTTGTTGCACGCTCTAATGCTTGCATGAGCATGGACGCGTTAACACGTGAAAGAGTTGTGGTTGGCCCAAGCACGGTGTGCATCCTGTTGTCAGCTAAGTGCCGCTGTGGAACGCAAGGGCACAGAAGCGCACACCTAGGTAGAACCAGGTTACCCAGTCAGCGCACATAGAAGCTGCTTGCTCGCAGGAAAAGTGCTGCCTGGATCTGATCAGCCTAAGCAGGGCATGCAACCTGCTGTCAGCAACAGCTGTGGGCTCACAATTTTCCAATGGCGTAGCACCTTTGACCTCACTGTACCTTGCCATCTTTGCTTTCGCAGGTCTCGCCGTCAGCAGCTGCTGCACCAGACCGTAGAGGGGCGGCCATTGGTGGTGATGTCTGCTTGGAACTTCTCAGAGTTTGAAGTGGTCTATCCAAGCTTGCAGCAACACCTCTGCGTGGGTGGAATCTATGTCAGGCTGCTGCTGGATGGTGCCGATTCAGGTATGCAGATGAGAGTGCATGCCAGGCTGCTGCTGGATAGTTCTGAGTCAAGTATGCAGATGGGGATCTGTGCCAGGCTGCTGCTGGATGGTGCTGACTTTGTTGTACATATGGGGATCTGTGTCAGGGTGCTGCTGGATGGTGCTGGCTTTGGTATACAGATGGGAGTGTATGCCAGACAATTTTTCGATGGTGCCAACTCAGGTATGCAGAAGGGAATGTATGTGAGGCAGCGGCTAGATGGCACCGACTCAGGTATGCAGATGGGAATCTATGCAAGGCTGCTGCTGAACGGCACCCTCTGGTCACCCAAGGGAGTAATATCAGGCTGCTGCTGGATGGTGGATGGTGGATGACTCGGGTGTTCAGCTGGGTGAAAAGTGCGGCAAGGTGCGTGGAGGGTATGACCTGCCACGGCGAAAGTACAAATGAGAGTCTAGGACAGAGAACAGCATGCCTTGTTCCCTGGTGTACCCAGCCTTTGATACTCTCGTGCCCATGTGCTCTTGTGCCTTGGCCCCTGAAGCCCTTAGCCTGTCCTTCCCAGAATGCCATTCATATGCCAGCAGCGCCTATTTCTGCTCCTGGCCTGCTCCCTAAACCCTAAACCCTGCCCTCTTGTTATGCATATGATACTGGAACCTGGAAGCCACTGTCGAAATGCACAGATTTCGTGTGAAACCTCAACCTGGCGCACACTGCTTATGGCGGTATATCCCTTGACCCCCCCTGTACGCATCCCATCAAGCTTCTCACAGTGTTTTCTTTTCCTATGACCCCTAGAGTTTTCTCCTTCAGTCAGTTTTGTGGATCCCCTGATCCTTAGGTGTGCGTATCTATCATGTATATTCTGATTTCAACACTGCATTGAGCCCTGCTCCTTTGTGTGCATGTTTGACATATCATTTGCAGTCTGAGTTCAAGAGTGATATTGAAATTTACATTACTGGGTTAAGGAGGAACTGGATGATTCCGCGCAATGGATGATTTATGGACAGTGTTTGTGGTGTCTGCCCTAGAGCCGCGCTCATCCTTGGGGGGTCAGTTCTGTGTGGCGGGCAAGCCAGCGCTTGTAGTGCTGCAAAATTATTCTCCTAATCACTGCTTCATGTGCTGATCACACACTCCTCACAATCACGTGCAGCCGCTGCCTCAAATCTCACGCAGCCCAGGGAGCTGTTCAACCCCCTGCACCATCACCACCTTGCACATAGCTTTTCAAACCCATTCCTTGCACTCAAATTCCTCATTAACACTTGCAGCCGCTGTCTCGAAGCTCCCGCAGCCCAGAGAGCTGTTCAACTCCCTGCACCACCACCTGCTGGCCTCTGACAGTCATCTTTTGGCAGCCACCACCCAGTCGGCCATGCAGCAACCTTCCATCCTCGGATCAACAGCAGTCTCAATAGCTGAAGGACGAGGGGGAGGCAGCCCTCAGGGCACAGAGGAGATGCAAATTTTGTGTATCCGTGCGATGGCAGCTGTGTACCATGCACATGCAGGTGCGGATCCTCTGCACACGCATATGTTTGGGCCGCATGCTGCGTGTCGCATGCAGTGTAAGGTTGACCAATTGTGCACGTACATGCCGCGTGTCTCAGCTTTTTGGCAGGGACAATCTGGAAGGAAATGGCGCCTATTAACAATTGGTCATGGTGTGTAAATCAATATGAAATTGGCTGAGCTTATGCATGTGGCTATGCATGGGCGTTGTTTTGGTTTGGTTCTGAGGATGACAGAGGAAAACGCCGTGCTGCACCCTGATGCTGCCAGCCAAGTAAGAGTCGTGACTACCCCTTAACCAAGGCAAACGTTGTTTCAATGCAGTGTTTAATTCTATTAACAGCAGCATGTCAGCTTGCGGACCCTTTGTGCTTACTTTGAGGGCATGTACACACAGTAATCATTCAGCCCAGGCATTTATTTTGTGTGGTGAATTTCAGCGGCACATTTGTTGAAGACATTATTCATGTGCACTTGAAGCACAGAAAGCGGCCAAAAGGGTATGAAAGATAGCTCCGATGCAAGATAATGTAGCACCTTAGCAAAGAAGGATAAAGGCTCTCTGCTTCAGCATCTCCGCAAAGAAGGGTGTAGATTCTGCGTCAGCATCTTAGCAAAGAAAGATGAAGGTTCTCTGCATAAGCAGGGTCACCTTCTGTCCACCAATGAATGCACTGTGAGAAGGCTGGGATGCATATGTGTTTTCCTCGTCACATTGCGGCAAACAAAAAAATAGTGCCGTTGGCCCCAATAAATAGAGGTACTCTGCATCAGGAGGATCAGCTTGTGTCTTCTACGCATTGTGAAGAGAAGTAACGTGTGTGTCTCCCCTGTTGCTGTTGCCAACATGAAGGTGCTGTTGGCCCCTGTGAGGGCTTGGAGCACCTCCTGCGTATCCTGGACCACACCACACGGCGCCCTGTGCGTAACCACCTCTTACTGCTCATGGCGGCTTTGCTGCAGCCCAGATCTGCACAACACTTACAGCAGGTGAGCCGTGTACAGGCTCCCAACTAGCACAGCTGGGTGTCAGTAAACGAGGATGTCAGTGGATCCCATGCACTGCGGCGCTTTGCTTATGGGGTGGCTTGGGCTTGACCTAAATTGATGGATAATCAACCAATACTCCCAGGCCAGATAGGAATACCAAAAAATAGTTTTGTGT
The DNA here is from genome assembly GCA_914767535.2 of Dunaliella primolecta. NCBI lineage: Eukaryota > Viridiplantae > Chlorophyta > Chlorophyceae > Chlamydomonadales > Dunaliellaceae > Dunaliella > Dunaliella primolecta. The sequence continues at coordinate 11,505,782 of OU611756.1, read as the reverse complement.
GTTTAAACCATATTGGTGGTGGTGGTGGGGGGGGATGTCTGGGAGGGGGGTATTTACATGTGTCCTGCCTTTTGATACTTGGGGCATTTTCTCCAAAATCCTTCAGTAGTTGTTCACCATGGATGGCATCCAAAATCAGACCATGGTGGATAGCACACTGGTAAGTACTACTTTGTCCATGGGTACCCTTGGATCGTGGATTTTATGTATGTCGGTACCCTTGCATCGCATCTGACCATCCCCTGCGACATCTGCTGACCATGTGATTGTGGGGATCTCCTTGCTTTGCAATCGCATGTGCGGACAAATACACCGATGCCACACCCTTGAAACGGCTGTGGTGTGTGGTGAGAGCAGAATGATCGCATCTATGCACGCAGGCACAGCGAGTGGCGCGAGCCAATGGCTACGCAGTGCACAACGCTGGGGGCACTGAGCTGCTGGTGGACATGGCGGCAGCTGCCCATGAGTGCACGGAGCCTTCCACTGCTGCAGGCGGTACCAACCAAACCACCACCATACACTCCCACGGAGCACACAGCGCTGGCTCTGGTGCGACAGCCCTACCTGGTACAGTTATGTCAAGCGCTGCTCATGGTGCGGCTATTGATGGGGTGACCATGCCTGGGCTTACTAGCGCTGGTGCGGGAGGGCTGGGAGGGTTGGGGGGAGGTGGCAAAGCGGGCATGGTAGGGGGACCGGGTGCGTCTCCACAGCTGCTGACAGCAAGGCCGCATGCGGAGGCACAGAAGGACAGTGTGTGTGAGTGGTACTGCTACCTGCCCCCTCACCTGGTTGGAGATGCCCCTGTGGCTACTAGGGCTTCCACAGACAGCCCTGTTTCAAACGAGGTCTCCCATCATGTGGCCGGCGATGCCGCCAGCAGCAGCACTGACAGTTGTACTGCTGCCACTGCAGGTAAGCGCGCAGTTTTGTGTGTTTTTCACCAGTTTATTACGAGCACGACATCTAGTTAGGGCAGTGGGCGTCGTGATTCTCACAGATGGGCAGCAAGTGTTCCGGGCCGGGCTGACCTGGAGTGCTCAAATTGACTGTCATCCTATTGTTGCATAAATTCCTTCTTTGCTGACAGCTGCCCATGTTTCCAGAAAAGGGAGGTTCTAGGCTGCTAGGGAAGAACTTTTTGCTTCAAGCCTCTTGTTCATTTGGCCATACCGCGATGCATATCGGTGTACCTAGTCTATCTGTCGATTTGTAGCAGCACATCTGAAACTGACTCAATCCCAACTTCAAGCTATCACTGTCCTTCCTGCTTTGTTCCCTGTTCTGACGCAGGCACACCGAAGCCCACCCCTCCCCCTTGCCCACAACCCCCTCCTGGCCTGTCTGCTGTCGGCCCTCTGTCGAAGCCAGATCTGGCACGGCTATTCCTGGCAGGCAGTGTGGCGTTGCACACGCCCTGCTGGGCTGATGGGCAGGGAGGGGCAGGTGGGGCACTGCCTCTTCCCTTGGCAAGCATCAGGGAGCTCAGGTGCGGCTAAGGGAATTTATCAGGGAAATCATTAGAGAAAGTGTTGGGGGGAAAGCATCAGGGAGCGCAGGCGTGGCTGTTATCTGTTCTGTTTTGGTGAGGTACCTGCTAGCATGCTAGTTAGGGTACCTTCCCTGAATGCGTGCGGCCTCAGGCCTGCGTATACATTTCTTTTTTTTCTTTTTTTCCTAGGCTGGCAAGCATGGCAGGAAATTGAGCATAGTGTTCACTTTTTAAAATTGGAGGAATAATCCGCAAAATGATGTTCATCTGCTGATCGTTGCTTGACGCCCTGGACTTCATTGCAGTACCATTGTACACACTCTACAAGGATGATGGCCTGCACAGGCTCTTTGTGCTCTTTTCACTGCTTTCCAGCTCTATATTCATCCTCATCCAGATTTACACTCACCGTCAATGGTGGCATCTTACTTGCTTGATAATTTATATGGGAGTTGGAAACACATGAAGGTGCAGGTGGCCCTGTCTTCCAGTCCCTTTTTGCTTACGACTGCGTCAAATCTTCAATAAGTTGCTGCTTGTTTGCTTCCTTATTTCATGAGAGTTGGGAACATATTAACATCCAAGTAGCCCCTGTCTTCGGGTACCCTTGCGCTCGATACCGTGGTTGCTGTTAATTGTTTGCAGCTGGATGCACTTAGTTGCTGCTTACTCGCTTGCTTGCTTGCTCCATTTAATAGTTGAGAATGCACGGGAACGGAGGTGGTTCCTGTTTCCAGGCACCTTCGCGCTCATTACTCATGGTGCCTTGCGCACCGCCTTGTACCTGCTGCACACTTTGGCAATGCTCCAGCCAGCCTTTACAGCAGGCTTGATGGATTGAATCGGGTACATGAACATATGAACACGCAGGTGGTTCCTGTCTTCAGGCGCCCCCGCGCTCACTACTCATGATGCCTCACGCACCGCCCTGCACCTGCTGCACACGCTGGCGACACTCCTGCCAGCAACTGAAACAGACGAGAATGGGGTGGAAACCGTGGTTGAGCCCCTGCCCAAGACCCTGTGCACCTTGGCTTCGCCGCGGTGCCTTTCACGACTCAGCCAGGTGTGTGTATGTGTGTGTGTGCTGTATTTGAGGAGCACCTGGATTCACTCTTGTGAGCACACAGCATGCTTTAAACCTTTGCATGCATGCATGAGTGAGCAATGGGCCTGGCTGAAAAGTTCGCATTTGAAAGATGATGGAAATTTCACGCCTCTTTTTGCTTTTGTGCAGATTCTGCTGACGTTTGATCCAGAGCTTGTGCCATCTGTTGCTTCCCTGCTGGAGCTGGTGCTGAAGCACAATGAAAAAAGGCTGAGCAGACTCTACAGCACAGGTGTGCAATACTGTGCGCGTGTTTCATCGCTGTTAAATGCGTCAGCTTGCTTGAGATATTTTTTGGAAAAGACACAATTATGTGTGTGTGTGTGTGTGTGTGTGTGTGTGTGTGTGTGTGTGTGTGTGTGTGTGTGTGTGTGTGTGTGTGTGTGTGAAGGCATTTTGTTATCTGTGCACCCGTGTAATTTGGTTCCTTGGTATTGAGGTTATCTCTGCATTTGCCTCCTGAACTTCGTGCAGTCGTGCTGTGCCTCATTCTAATGTATGCTACCAGCATAACTAACCCCTTATTCATACTTGCCAGTCAATGTGATTCCTCCTGTGAAATCGAATGGCAGTGGTGATGCCATTTCCGTTCAAAACAGGGGTTGCCCTCGCACTCTTGTGCTTTGCCCAAGGCTCTTCAATATTTTTTTGCAAGCAGGTGCTTTCTACTTTGCGCTGGCTTACCCGGGATCCAATCTGCTGGAGATCGCACGCCTGCTGCAGCTGACGCACCTCAGGCAAGCCCCAAGGTAAGCATCAACCTGCAAATCATCATTTGTCGTAGCAAATTGTCATTCGTCAGTGTAAAAGCAGAGCTTAGGAGCTTGCCTGCAAGCATCTATCCAATATTTCCACCAATTTCCAGCTCCAAAACACCTTTGCTCCTGGTCACAAGGTCCCCTGAAATATTGCTTTCTCCCAAGCTACCACCTCTTTGTTGTCGGAGGACATGCACCCTTTTCTCTCAATCGCATGCAAACTCCTTGCAACATGCTGCTTGCAGGCTAAACTTGGGGGCAGCTTATAGCTCTGCATCTTTGGCGCACCGCTCTTACTTGGGGCATGTCTTGCCCGAGTCTCTGATATACTGCCTGGAGACTTATGGGCCAGAGGTGAGTGAGTGTGTGAGTGAGTGCACAGATTTCCCGAGCCAGAAGTGGGACACAAAATGCCTCTGGCTGTGATGTATGGCTTGGGCATACGCTTGTCAAGTAACCCTAACTATCCCTAAACCCTAACAAACCCTAGACCCAGAGACTGGGGCTGTGGAGACAGCCATTTGAATGGTGCCAGCTTTAAACTTGTGTGGCATGTCAGCATGGGCCGAGAGGAAAGACTCTGCAGGCATCAAAACTCTGCAATGGCGAGCTGACTTCCCTCAGCTCCTAACCCAGATCCTTATGCCCTCAGTCACGTTCTTTGCAGCCCAAACCTTTTTTCAGCTCAAAGCTGCCTGGCAAACCCCCGCAACTCAGGGTAGGAAAAGGATACGCCTCTCCTGGATACGCCTCTCCTGGATATGCCTGGCCTTAGGTGTTTGCTTCGATGCTGAGGGGCAACAATGACACCCCTGAGCTACTGTGGACGCACGCCATGAGATACGGGCGGCTGCTGCCTCAGTTGTCCCAGCACCTTGGCAACCTCAGACGGTGAGCGCATACTTCTTCAATTAATGAGAGTATGGGCGCTGTTTTTTGTAAGCTCATATGGGAGGTTTTCTCCTGCGTCCTGTTCCAATTCACACAAGTGTGCTAGACATGGTGTCTTGTACCTGCCCCTGCTGCCTGTGTAAAAGACAAGAACAGGAGGGTAGATTTTATGCAGATTTTAGATGGCACATGTCATTTCAAGTAAAGATTTATATCTAGGATCCTGAGTTAAAGAGCAAAGAAATAAAGACATTGGTTCATTTGAAGGAGTTGGAGGGGGTTGGGTGGCTCTGGGGGGTTAAGAGCTGTTTTGGACTTCCCCTCCAGAATCTTCCTGACGTATTCCTACATCATTCAAAACACATCTAACTTCTTGACAAACCCTGACGATCGGCAACCTTTTTGTGCAATTTGGAAAATAAGGGGTTTCCTTGTGGGTGACTGAAGCCACTGCAGCAAGCACATAGTTGTGAGCCACGCGGGGTGTGAAGGCAAAAATGCAGAATCTCAATCTTACTTTCCTGGACAGTGACAATACAACATGCTAAATTGGGTGATGAATTAGGATGGCAGTTTGTGGGTTTGCAAGCCAACTGTGGGTGCCTGGCATATAGGTATGCTTAGGCATTTGCAACTCACTTTCTGGCCCATAACTGCTGATATTCATCGTCTTTGAATTAAGTCTGCAGATATACAGGAAATCCAAAGGTAAGTAGGTAGTTTCTTTATTTTCTGGGTAGGGGCGCTAGAAGAGGGAGTTAGGAGGTGGGTCAGGGGGGTCCAGTGCCAAATTTGTACATACCTTCCTAGAAATATTGTTTCTACCCTCCTGCTCAAAGGAAAGAAAAAGAATAAAGGATTGAGCGATCAAATCTAAAAGCATGCACATAGAGCGACTCAAATCCCAGCATTCTTGAACAAGTGCTTTTTCCCCATGGCAGTCAGCAACTCACGTTCACCTTTATGTAAATGCTTCTCCTGTGTCCTTTCTTTTCCAGCACCTGTGAACTCTTTCATGCCTGCATGCATGGCAGGCGTCTGGCACATAATTGGGGCGGCATTGTATTTGATTACACGCCCGTGCCTCCACTGGCTTACCCAGAGCTGCAGGTGTGTGGGCTGATGCTTATTTTGGTTATTGCTTTGCTGTGTGTTGTTTTGAAGCCGCGTTTGCTCGGTGTGTTTCACTCAGAGCTGTGTTTTCTACCCTCATCATTCCTATGAAGCATACACATCTTTTGTGCACACTAGCCCAAGCCCTGCAGGTGACATTGTCTGTTAACAAGAATGGCCTTTTGGAGAAGGTGTGAACATGCTTGCAACAGAGCATGTGCGCGCGCACACGCACACGCACACGCACACACAAACACACACACACACACACACACACACACACACAGGAGGAGCTATGGTGCCACCGCTACTACCTGCGTAACTTATGCAACGAGTCGCGCTTCCCTGGCTGGCACATTAGGGACCATGTGCAGCTGCTGCAGGTGTGCTTCTAATGACCTGTTTTTCATCCATTTCAAAATCTGTCATTTATAGGCTCATCACTGACCAGGCACAATGACTGCAGGCTTGCCTTACATTGAGCGGCGTGGTCTTGTTGGCTTGCTCAGTAACCTGTGAACGTCAAAGTCAAAAATGGACTCTGTGGCATGGTTAAATCCTGGATTACGATGATAGATGAACAAATTAAAATGAGTCGCTGTGCGGCATGATTCTTTACTTTAAATGTGATGATTGAGCCTTCGCCATTAGTGGGCGATCAGGCAGATAAAGCACTGACAGTTGCTAAGAGTTCTGTTGTGATAAGATCCCGCTATATGATGGTGGGAGGATTCAGCCCATGTGGTGAAAATTCCTTCCTACTCCTCCCCATCCTCCTACTCGTTTTCCTCCTCCTCCTCCTCTTGTGTGTGTATGTGTATGTGTGTGTGTATGCGCGCGCGCGTGTGTGTGTCTGTGTGTGTGTCTGTGTGTGTGTACTTGAGGCCTTTCAAAGTGGCAACAATTTGCGCAAGCTATGATTTTAATTTTGCATAAGTATCATGATTTACTCTGGCTTTGTACCTATCTCTGTGCTTGCCCTGATGTTGGCTAGCACCAAAAGCCAAGTTGCTTGGGTGTCAGTCCTCTATGTCTGCGTTGGCATGGCTGCCAATCTATTCAATCTTCTGTGAAACCTTTATGTCTGCGTTGGTCTGGATATGATGTGCTGCAAAACCTCTTCTTCTGCCTTGCTCTGCCAATCTGTTCAATCTGCTGCACAATTTCTTTCTACCTGGGCCTGACTGTCAATCTGTTCAGCTATGCATAATGCAATTGTGCTGGACATTGTGGTGGAATAAATCGCGCAATCATAAGTGCACGGATGCAAGGTCTTCCCCTTGGATACTCTCCCCATTCTGATGTCTGCTTTTATGGCCTTGTGTTTAATCCCTGCCAAGAGCAGGCTCTGGCTTGCTGGTGACCTTCCAGACCTAGAATCGATTGGCAACTTTACAATCTGGCTGTGCAGTTTTTTTGGTTTTACAGTTTATGAGGTCAGCCTCGCTTTTCACGGTATCTGTGCAATGTGTGTGTGTGCGTGTGCAGTCCCTGCTGACGGAGTGGCGTACGGAGCTGGCACGGCAGCCGCTGGCGATGAGTGAAGCCGATGCCTGTGCTGTGTTGGGTCTGAAACCTGGTCCTGATGGTCAGGTGGCCGAGGATGAGCTCAGGAGGGCCTACAGGTGTGTTCATTCAGTTATGCAAATGATGATATGCAAGATGCATGGATTTTTCTGGGTTTGGAATCTGGTCCTGGTGGTTGAATGGCTAAGGACGAGCTTAGGATGGTCTGCATGTGTGTGTATGTGCGTGTGTGTGTGTGAATGGACCTGCAGCTGTTTTTGTGTTTGGCTTGCTCATGGAAAGTTGCTTACTATTGCTTCAAATGCGGATCTTGAAACAGGGTTCTGTACTCTCTGAAAAGTTGCACTGGCTCAGCATTAGTCTTGCTGTCAGAGTGGACAATTTTTATGGGCCCTTGAGCCTGGGTCTGTGTCCTGGGTCTGGGCTTCGTCTCATGCCTTATAGGTCGTAATGGCTCTTGCTGGGTCCCTCTCTTCTCCTGCAAGCTTGCTAGTATGAAAAAGTTGAAAATATGAGCAGGTTCTCATGGCGTAATGATCTATGTTTGGTAAAGACATGCTGAAAGACTACTTGGAATGGAAAGAAGTACTGCTGAGGCGCCACTTGACAAAATGTTTCTACCTATATGCAGGGGTGTCTATATTTGTATGGAAGGTTGAGTGATTTTTAGTGGTACTAATGGCAAATTCAGTGGGGAAGGTAGGCCTTACAAGAGGCGACCATATTTGTTGATATGCTACTAGGCAAGAGGGTGTCACATGGCTCTTTTGGGGGTTAACATTTAGGGAATTTGTTATAGCTTCCCTGGCTGCACCATCTCCAGAACTTGTTTTGCAGCCCTGTTCAATGATTGTAGAGGCACAATTCTGCTTAAAGGGATTGGGAAATCGGCTCGGTAAGTTTGGCAAGGGGCTCAATTACTAGGGTTATTTTGGGGAAAAGGGGGCAATGTGGTGAAACATCGTGGTGAAACAATGTGGCGAGAAAGGGGGTTACAAGTAAGGTCGGCCTACAGTCCAAGACTCTGGCTGATCGGTTGCTTGTGAAACTTTATCAACCAGCATCAAAAATCGAAACCAACTCTGACAAAAACTTTGAAACCTGGACAAATCTTGATTTAGGGAAGCTTTGATCTCAGGATAAGTTATGAAGCTGGCCAAAAAATGATTTAAGTCTGTGATTGGAAACCGGGCATAAGTATCTGGTGAAACATGAGAAGATCCTCACCTATCCCATCTTGTCAAATGTACCCTCAGGCGTGAACCAGTGGTATAGAAGGCACCATGGCAAATGGAATGTGGTCAAATAGTGCTCTTGGCTAAGCTAGGGCAAGCAAGAACATATGGGGGGGGGGCGGTGGATCTTTGAGCCCTGACCCCTGTTTTCACTCAGGAAGCACTCCCCGGAAGCCTTTTTTTTTACATTCTTTACATCAGAACATCATTTATATCATAACTAGCTCTAAATCAAAACTTCAAAAATCCGCGGTTTGCTTGGATGTTTTTGCCAAACTTTGACCTGACACAGATTGCCCCAATCGAAGAATGCCCAAAACATTTGAACAAGAACCTGCTGCCCGAAGTTTGGTGGGGTCCTAGCTAGCTTGCTAATTAGGGAGCCTTTCCTTAATGCATGCAGCCAGATCTGGCTTGCTTAGTTTTCCTTTTCCTTTCCAAGCCAGGTTTTCCTGGCAGGACAGGTAATCAAGAAATGCACTCATATGATTTGCCATCTGCCTTGCTTACCCAGGGCTATGGCACGCGCAAATCATCCGGACAAAAACCCACTCCCGCAAGCCAGGGCCGCCTTTCTGGCAGGACAGGCTGCGTATGAAAGGCTGTTATCTGGGGCGGCCGGGGGTCAGGGCCCTCAGGTGAGTCATTCATCTACAGTACAAGGTGCCATTCAGTCTGTAGTGAGGGCATGCAGGTATTGAGGCTGCTGTTCAGAATGTGCAGCAAGTCAATAGGTTGTCATAGTTCAAGTGGACAGACTGTGGGCATGTTAGCAATTGCATGTTTCAATATTTCTATTGCTTTCTGTTGTGTATGGACTCCTTCCAAAATGGCTATTTTAGCTTGCTCTGGCTTGTATTAGTAATGCATAGAATGTTTTGGACGCAAATTTGGCCCCTTTCACATTCTCTGGGCCATTTCTCGAAACAAGGACGAGCAAGAAGTTTTTTGATGCAATTATTCAACCTCATGCCTTTCAAAAGTATAACGGTTGCATCAATTTATCAACATTTTCAGAAATTTCCTGGACCAGCAGCTGAGCAATATTACAAATGTTCCAGTCCTTTTGAATCCAATCAGTGGTATTCTCCAGCTCATTCTCGGAGCATTTCCTGGCCTTTAAGCATTCAGCAAAGAGGAAAATACCTGACGCAGCTGACTACATGATGCCTTTTTATGCATTAGGGATGGCTTTAGCCACTTGATTGCGCAGGTCTATTTTTCAAGAATTACGATGTTGATAGCGGGGGAACTGGAACATTTTAAAGAAGAGCACCATCCTCTCAACAGATGAGCCTCCCGTGGATGTCGCTGCCACATCATTCACGATGAAATGAGACAACATGGTTATCTGAGCTGTTCGTCACAATTGTCAAATTATGTATGCCTCTTCCTGACCAGGTCTGGCGTTTGCTGCTGCTGCTCCGAGCTCAAGTGCTGCTCTTCCGCCGATACCCAGAAGTGCTCGCCCCCTACAAGTGGGTGTTGGTTGTCATGCAGTTGCACGATGCAGATGTACTCAACCAAGGAGTTACAATTTTATTTTCGTCATTCTTGCTCCCTATAGGCTTTGAGTGGCTTCTGGGGCGAGCGATAGCTTGAAAGACTTTGCAGCATAATAGTGCTTGCAGCGTAGCTTTGCCTTGTCTATTTGTTGTTTTGGTGAAAACATCATGGCAATGCTTGGGCTTATCCAGCCTTCTTCATGGCACGCACGCCCAGGTGCCCAGTGCTTTGTGTTGCTGCTTTGATCATGTTGCTGGCTGCGCGTCTGTTGTGCTTACCCCTTACAACACTTGCATGTCATGCATTTTCAGGTACCCAGGTTTCTCGCTGCTGATGGAAGTGCTTCACCAAAAATCTTCCTCCCACCGTTGGTCTGCTTCAGACCAGGTCCAGCTGACACAGGTAATGAAATAAAAAAGTTTCCCGTGCGCCCACGTATCTGAAGTCAAACTTGTCAAAGCAGGTTCCCTCCCTAGGTTTCTTGTTGGAGATATCCTCATATTATCGAGTCCCTGCAGGCACTTCGTTTGCTTTTTGGTTCCTGTGTGCGCCACCACAAATAAAGAGGCTTATTTAAAGTTTTAAGTGTGGAGCCTCAAAGACACTTGCTTCTTTGGCTTTCAATTTCCGTTAAGGGAGTGTGTTACCCTTGTCACCAATGCTATACACTGCCTCCCCTTGGAGCCAAAATAGAAGGGTTCCAATGGAGTGTGATCATAATTGCTTTCCATCCATCAAGGCTATGAACATATGTCTACATTTGACATATCTTCAAAATCACCAAAGAATCCCCTGCATGGGAAGTCCTCCTCTTAGATATCGGTTGCAGAGTTGATGGGCTGGTAATCCTCCCCACTTGCTCCTGGTACCTGTCCTCCTGTCCCACCACTCCTACAATGTATCGTCTGCAAAGCATTCAAGATTGAATAGCTGAAAGTGGCAGTTACAGCTCCCCTTATTGTCCTGCTTTTCATTGATTTTGCCGCTGCCTTGGTCGTCACCTCAATGACCCCCTTTTGCACGGTTTCTCCCAATACTCCTCACTGCAGGCTAGGAGAGAGCTGAGTTGGCCGTCTTGCTGCTCCAGTGCTCTAAGATGTTTCTCAATGTGGTTCTGCTCTGCATCTATTCCATGCAAATGTGTTTGGATCAGTTTGCATCACTGCAGGCAGGGACTGAGCTGCCTTGGCTGGTGTGTTGCTCCAGCGTGCTCAGCACTGACTTGGCTCAATGTGGTTCTGCTTTGAATTTCTGCCATGCTAATGAGTACTTTGATTACGTCTTTGATTATGCCTTAGAATATGTCTGTATCACTGCAGGCAGGAACGGAGCTGGCTTGGCTGGTGTGCCGCTCCAGCGTGCTCAACGCAGAGGAGCTTGCACGCAGTGATGGGCTGAAGGTGCTCGGCCGCCTGGTGCAGCGCTGGATAGACACGCCTGCTGCGCGCGCGCTGCTGTCTGCAGGTAGCTTGCATGCAGGAACCAAAACATTTAGTGATAGGCTACCTGGTGCAGCGAGTGCAATATTGTCAAGATTGAGTTCTACCCTAGTGCTGACTGCAAGTAGTAGCTCGCTTGCAGAGACTAAAAGCGGTGTGAAAGGCTGCCTGGTTCCTGCTGCCTGCTGGCTGTCAGATTCTTGTATCAGATTTTGCAGGGTATAGGTATGCAAGCATACGTTATTTACAGGGGCTGCAACAGAGGCTTCCTGGTGCCTGCCGCATGGAGGATTTCAGATCTTAATGGAAGGTATTGTTTATGTGATGACTGCCTGTTGCTTTGGCATCGCTGCTGTTGGGGCCCTGCTGCATGCTGCTGAGGCGGTGGTGACCCCGTGAGCATATGAACTTGCTAGTGCTGTGTTTGCTGGATGACTGCAGCATCAGCAGGTGGATGGATGAATACTGATGGAAGAGTAAACGCCTCAACAGCAGACAGCAGGGCCCCAAAAGCAGTGATGCCAAGGCACTTTGGTGACGGTCAATACACTATGGCAGTGATACCAAGCCCCCCAAGGCAGTGATGCCAAGCGCCCCAAAAGCCGTGATGCCAGGGCACTTTGATGACGGTCAATACACTAGGGCAATACTGTTCCAAAGGATTTTTGTGTGAAACTGATAAAGGCAGCATCAGCAGGTCGATGCTCTGAGGTGAGAACCGTGGTTGGAGAGCACCTGCAAGGACAGTGTGAAGTAGGGAGAGACAGGAGCCAGAATGCCTCTGTGAAAGGTATTGGTGCAGGAGTGTCCACACGCATATCTGCCGGTAAGGGCCAATGGGATTTGCTGTGACAGTAGGAGGCACTGTGAGATTCAAGAAGGAGGCATTGTGGAAGTAGGTTAGGGACAGCGGGAGGCTTTGGCATATGCATTTTGAGGGACGCTGCAAGCAATGCAAGCGACACTGGAGGCACTGTGAGACATAGCAAAATGACTTTTAAAACTGTGTTTGGGGCATTCGGGGACATTGTTATGCATAGCAAGGGAGGCTGCAAGGGTTTGGTAAGGGACACTGGGAGGCACTGGGAGGCACAGAACAGAGGGAGCATTGCAAAAATAAGCAAGGGGCACCTGGCCTAGTTAAGGGCATGCATCTGGGGTGTCTGCTCTGACACGGTGTGTACACATTGGAGCTTTGGAATGTCTGTGCTATACCCGCAAACAGCGGCAGCCCATGTCACCAAAGTGGTAACTTGGTGCCCATAAAGCTTTAAAGCTGTACTCGCAAAATACGCTTCATATCATGTAGTTCATATCATGTGTGGCATATTGAATTTTGAGTTGTAGCCCATATCATTCAGCCCATACTGCAAAACCTATACTGCGCCTCTCATACCTCCAGCGCTGGGCTCACAATACAAATGCTTAAGCGTTGTTTGCCCCCTGTCTTAACCTTTGGTAGATGCAAGCCACATCCTCACACAGCCATGATTCTTCTCAAGTGGAGCATGCAGCTCATTCGCCCTTGGCAGCGCCCGCCTCCCATTCCCCACTCCCCTTTTCTGCTCAGGAGACTCTCCAGTTATTACCCTGTCATAACATGAGGTCACGGCCACCCTGGTTATGTACCTAGCTTGGATAGTAGGACGCAGATCTCGCCCTCAGGCAGAGGCCAGCACACAAAAACAGCACTCAGAGTCTACGGCGGCGTGCAGCTGGTGCCCCCTTTAGCGGCCACACTGCTGCTCCACTGAGACTTGCTTTTACATTTCGCACATCATTCCCATCACAGGCAAGGACAGCACACAGATCCAGAGTCACTTCATTTTCACTTTTGTTTTACGTTTGCTACAGGCTTGGGCCACAAGGATAGCGCACAGGGTCTTGATGGCGGTGTGCAGCTCATGCCCTTTGGCAGCAGCCACCACAGAGCCCCCACCTTGGCTCTGACCGCTGGGGATGGCAGCGGCACCAGGGGTAACAAAGCAGAAGGCAATGGAATAATGGGCCGTGGATCAGACCAGGCTGGCATGGCACTTGGTGTGGGCAACACCAGTGATGGTCTGAGCCCAGCACAAGAAGACGTCGGCAGTGGAGGTGCGGAGGCCGATGCAGATGCAGCAGCTAACGCGGTGGTGGCCACACATGCGCTGAGGGGGTGTGCAGGCCTGGCTGCAGTGGCCACTGGAGCCGCGCAGCTGCTGGCGTGGCCTGGCCTGCTGCTGGACCTGCTGCAAATCGCGGCCATGCCTCAGGTGCGTGGGCTGGGGGTGTATCTCTTGGGCAATAACCCAGCGTCTTGCGTCACAATGTTTCTGCTGTATGCCAACGTATTTGCTAGTGTGGCACCGGGCGTGCTGCGCATTGCAACAGGCAAACTTGCATCTTGTGCCACAGAGTGAGCTGCACACTGCAGCTGTTGGTGTGCACTGCATCTGGGTTTGCTCCTTGTTGCAGCCACGCTTAAAGTTTGTCGATAGTTTGTGCTCCTCTCTGTAATGGTTATGCGTTGTATCCACAATGACCAGAATGGTTATTTATAACTTGCGATCATGCCTCAGGTTTTTTGCGCAGACATGCCCACCAATTGGCTGCTCAGTGACTTGCGTAACAAAGCACAACAAAACATATAGCACAGGGGTGCCAATTGATCGGCGTGCACTGCTGATAATGCTGTCATAAGTCCTGAGCAAGGCCCCAAAACATTTGCAAGTCTGCAACCTGTTGCTTAAAGGTCACGAGGCCCCAACCTGTTGCTTAAAGGTCACGAGGCCCCAAAGGATCACTTAGGACTGTACGCTCCCCCTCTCTTGTGGAACAAGCAGTTCAGCTGGGATGGTACAGCATAATCCCACGAGCGTTGCACGCATTGTTGGCAATTGTCTTGTGGATCCAGGCTTCCAGGTCTGAAATGGATACAGCACACCTTAAATGTGATTTCAGCAAACCCCATGCTTGTTGTACTCTTTGATGGCACTTATTTTGTGGAACTGGTGCCCCAGACCTGGGTAAGGGTTTAGAAAACCTGACGTGCATGTTGGCGCAGCATTCCTCACAATTGCTGCCCTCCATTGCAGGCACATAGTGCTGCAAGAGCAGCTCTGCTCACGATTGTTGACCTTACAGCCTACCCCAAAACCTTGCGTGCGCGTGGAAAGATGCAGGATTTCTCACAGTTGCTGCTCTCAATAACAGGCACATGGTGCTGCAGAAGCAGCTCTGCTCATGCTGCTGCTCTGCTCACACTGCTACTCTGCATATGATGCTGCTCTGCTCACGCTGCTGCTCTGCTCATGATGCTGCTCTCTGCTCTCACAGGCACATGGCGCCGCAGAAGCAGCTCTGCTCACGATTGCCAACCTGGCGGCCCATCCAGGGGCACAGCAGCGCATGATGGAGCTCGGTGCCCTGGCGTACTTAGTGCCCCTGCTTTTCAGGTGGGCTTTTTCGGACTGATTTTGTACCATTTCGAGGCCACTTGCTTTCCCATTTGCAACTCTATCCCAGGTGCTTCAACTTCCAATCCCCGTTGGGCATTTGGTGCCTCCTTTGGGGTGCCAATCATGCGGATGCAAATGCTGGTCGTGCTGAAAGACCGTCTGTATTGGATGCTTTCACATGGTTTTGCCTACAGATGAGGTGTAGAGCAGCCTTTCTGATCCCAATTGAAACTTGATCATCTGAACACCAGCACACCTGGTGTGTGTGTGTGTGACTCATGAGACTCTATTTTCTGTTTCCAAGCGCCTTCCCTCATCCTATGCATCACTTTCAAAGTCAGGATAACCCCCTTTTGTGTGTATGCTTCAAAGCCACCCTTTTGCATGGTTTTGTGCACATGCAGATACGATGCCATGCTCAGCCCAGCCGCGCTGTCCTCCTTCAAACTGCCTTTTGGCGCTGCCAGGCACCTGGACTCCGCAAGCCCCCCCACTACCACACCAGGGGCGCCCTTGCAGCCTTCCAACACCGCACCAGGGGCACCCCCGCAGCCTTCCAGCTCCCAAAGCGGCCACAGTTCACAGTTAGGCCATTTGGACGTCTTGGATACATCACCATTGGGCAGAGAGGGAGGCGAGCAGGAAGCCCACAGCTACAGAGGGCTGCTGGCGGCACAGGCGCTGGGGCGGCTAGCAGGTCTGTGTGTGGTCACAGACACACTCCTTCGTTTTAGTGGACCACTCATTTTCAGGACAAGCCATTCGGACAACATTCAGCAATTTTGCACTCCGCAGCCCATTCCAGCACTTGCAAAACAAGTGGGCACGCCCACATAGCTCTCCGTACCCTGCTCATCTGACAGCTGCATTCAGACTTAGTCTTCAGATTGATCACTCTCTGCCAATGCCCCACCACACACCTCTGACTTTTAGACTGAAAAGGAAAGGAAAGTCTGCACCAGCCGCAAGAGGCCGCAAGCAACAAGGACAGGTTCCGGAACTAGCAAGCTAGCAAGGATCTCACCAAAGTCTGTACATAGATGTTTGTATCATTGCTTTTGATGCAAATTAAGATTTGAAAAACTTGGATGATGCGCTGACTTGCAGGGCTGCTGCCGGCGCCCCATCAGACACCTCGTCATGCCCCGATGGCCGCCGCCCTGGATGCACTGCTCACCCCGCCGCTGACCTCTCGCCTTGCTGTCCCAGATGACTTGCCGCGTCTCTTGAGCGTGCTCAATGGCAATGGCATTGAAATGGCGAGGGTGAGTAATGAGTTGTTTCTAATAACCAAACAGCTGGGCTGCACTGTGGACAAAGTTATGATGTCCAGGATGTGTCCAGCTGCTGGAAGAGCATAGGCGCTGCTCACTTTACTCAGGGTTGCTCAGTAGAGCAACTAGCACCCATGAGCAAGCATGTTTGGGCATATGCTTGTTAGGACACTTGTTGTCCTCTGTGGTTCAATCTCTGCCAACTCACGCAGGAACAAAAGTGTGCCCCTCATTGGCTTCAAACAACACCCATGACGTTCCCCTTGTGTGAATTTTGCACTAAGGGGACCTCTGCACGCACACTACAATCGCGTGAATCAATGTATGCCTTGAGAGTTGTGTCGTGCACAGGGAACCTCTTCATGCACATCGGAGCCGCCTTAACAGTATGCACCTTCACAGCTGGGTCTTTCATGTGCCACTCGCTCTCGTGCTGTGCAGGTGACCTGGAGCCCCGGCATGCGAGCTGCAATGGTGTGCGCCTTCAGAGCTGGACCTCTCATGAGCCACTCGCTCTCGTGCTGTGCAGGTCACCTGGAGCCCCGGCATGCGCGCTGCAATGGTGTGCACCTCCAGAGCTGAGCCTCTCATGTGCCACTCGCTCTCATGCTGTGCAGGTGACCTGGAGCCCCGGCATGCGCGCTGCAGTGGTGTGTACCTCCAGAGCTGAGCCTCTCATGTGCCACTCGCTCATGCTGTGCAGGTGACCTGGAGCCCCGGCATGCGTGCTTCAATGGTGTGCACCTCCAGAGCTGAGCCTCTCATGTGCCACTCCCTCGTATTCTGCAGGTGATCTGGAGCCCCGGCATGCGTGCAGAGCTGCTGGCTGGCTTGACAGGTATGCGGGAGGCCTTGGACCACGGCACACCCTCCACACAACCGCCGCTGTCTCCCCCCGCTAGGCA
This sequence comes from Dunaliella primolecta, assembly GCA_914767535.2. Taxonomy (NCBI): domain Eukaryota; kingdom Viridiplantae; phylum Chlorophyta; class Chlorophyceae; order Chlamydomonadales; family Dunaliellaceae; genus Dunaliella; species Dunaliella primolecta. Next base: position 11,489,091 of record OU611756.1, on the reverse strand, counting down.
TCAGGACCAGCTGCACCAACCCATGATGGAGCAGCCTGCATTGCCCTCCTCTGTTTCATCCACCAAGTGTGTTGCTAGCGCAGTAGACAAACAAGGTGTCCTGGTGGCAGGAGGCGACGATGGGGTTGTGCAGGACAGAACTGCGCCGAGTGGCATTGCACAAGGAGGTGCTGACAGCGCCAGTCTTGATGCAGGTCAGGGGCATCCAAGCGCAGCAGCACCTGCTGATGTTAGTAGCGGTGGTAGTGCTTCTGCTGATGGGGTTGCGAATGGCGTGGGTGCGGGCGGGGAGGCAAGCAGCTCAGCCGTCAGAGCTCCCCAGAGATGGCGAGGCTTTTCTGCTTTAACGGGAGAGCTGGTGGTGGGGGGCGTGTTTGTGCGCGTGTACAACAGCAAGCCTGCGGCACTGCCGGCCGATGCGCCGGGGTTCTGCAAGGCCCTAGTTAGGTGGGTATGGGCTTGTGTGCGTGTGTGTGTGTGTGTGTGCGTTTGTGTGTGTGTGTGCGTACGTGCGTGCGTGTATGTGTGTGTGCATGCGTGCGTGCGTGTGCGTGCTTGCTGCTGCAAAACTGTGTCACTGATTGGCAGAGCGCCAAGCTTCTGCAAGACACGTCATGCTACAACAACTGAGTTCTGTCATTTTTGAATTTGCTGTACCGCGCTGTTTCTGTCAACACATGCAGACCTCAACTGTTGCCGTGCTTTGTGGTAGTTTCTTAGGCACCTGTCATTCTTATGTTTGCTCACGCAGGTTCCTGTATGATGAGCTCGTACTGGCGCCGTCCAAGGAAAGCCAGCACCACCAGCAACAACGGCAACAACAGCAACAGCAACAACAGAGCAGGGGCAATGTGTCGCCCATGTTACATCCTCCTCCTCCATCCTTCCTCCTCTCTCCACAACTGACAAACTCGTGCTGCTCCGTCATGCGCGCCTTGTCTGGTTTGATGGAGGTGAGCTCCAACTATGACTAATGCCCCATTTTATGCACAGGCACAGCCTAATGTAAGCAAGGTTGCTTGTTTTGGGAAGGTCCGCAAGCAATGAAGGAAGATGATTGCCTCAGAGCAGCGTGCAGGAGCGCCTTTTCAAAGGAAGGGAAAAAAAGGGCTACGCACGCCAGGTGGAGCTGTGTGCATTAAGGACAGACTCATTTTCCTAGATGAAAGGCCCTTTGCATGCCCATAGAGCACACAGGGGTACCCTCTCATGGGTGTGCTGTGCATGCAAGCAGACCTTGCTGTAAATACCTTGCTGTAAATACCACGTGGGAATGCTGACCTTGGTGGCTCCCATCGCTAGTGCACTTGTGTTGTATAGGAGACGGGAGGGCCCTCCCTGCCTCTGTTATGGTTCTGAGCACACTGCACAGGCAGAGCCCCTACTGCATGCATTGCTGCAAGCATCCGTACTGTGACCATCTCTGACTGTTGTTTGGTCGATGCTGTGTATGCTGCACAGGCAGAGCCTCCTCCGCATGCAGTGTATGGAGCATTCAATGGACCCCTCTCTACCTGCTGTCTGTTTTCAATGCTGTGCATGTTTCACTGGTAGAGCCCCCTCTGCATGTGGTGCTATGAGCACCCAAGGACTGACCCTTCTCTGAGTTGACAACGAGATGTCGTTTACACCGCACAAGCAGAGCCCTGTGTGTGTGTTCCTGTGAGCACCCTTAACCTAAGATACCCCTTTAACTGCTGATCACTGTTGCTTATGTTGTGCAGGCGGAGCCCCGATTGCTAGGCCTCTTGGCTTCTCGTTCTGCCATGGCGCCTTTGCTGGCCCCCCTGCGAGCATCTGCCACAGCCACCGCTTCTGCGATGACTGCCGCAGCAGCTTCACACCGCGCATCCGACCAGCAGCACCATCAACACCACCAACGCTCAACGACTCCTACCAGCCCCGGATCCGCTGCGACTGAGCTCCAAGGCTCCTTACCATCCGGATCTGACACGCATGACCACGTAGGCATGCATCTGAGTGAACGTGACACGCAGCATAAGGATGTGTTCCAAGCAGCCCTGGCGGCTGCCCCCCTTGTGGAAGCAGCCCTGTCAGTGCTGCGTCGCCTCGTATCACATGCTGGCTGTGTGACAGCCTTGACGTCCTCGCCGGCTGCTGCACATGCGACAGCCATGCTCCTCCATGCACCACCCTCAGCAGAGGCGCTGCTGGCGGCTCTCAGGCTGCTCAAAGCCCTCGCAGGTGGGTGCGCGTGCGTGCGTGCTTGTATGCGCATATGCGTGTGTGTGAGTGTGTGTGCGTGAGTGTGTGTGTGTGTGAGTGTGTGTGTGTGTGTGAGTGTGTGTGTGTGAGTGTGTGTGTGTGAGTGTGTGTGTGTGTGCGTGCGTGTGGTGTGTGTTTGAGTTTGCGTGACTGGCTTGTTAATTTTGATGCTCCTGCAATCATACTGCCTCAACTGTTTACCGCCAGTTGGCCAGTTCTCTGAATTTCATTTGCATATTTCTGTTCTGGGGTGGCTGCCTACAGAGCAAATGCCTACCTTACCTGCTTGCTGTTTTGACCACGTACTCTCTAAACTGCGTGCTTCCAGGGCTGCATGTTGCCTAACAGTCTGTTGTACACATGTTTGTACAAATGTCTGACAAAAATGCCTGATGTCCGATGTTTCACCAAAAAGTCTGATGTCTGATGTTTGACCATTAAGTCTGATGACCAAACTTCGACCAAATAGTCTCATGTTCAAATGACCAGACGGTCTTATGTTCAAACTACTTGCTGCCCGACTACGAACCAAGCACCGCTGCCAAAGCCACAAAGCACCTGCTCCTACAGGCTGCCAAAGGGTCTGATGTTCTAAGTGCCCACAGTGTTGAAACTGCCTGCTGACCAAACTTCAAAGTGCTGCCCAACCTACCCATCATCTGTGCTCAGGGCTGCGTGCTGCCGAACAGTCTAAAAGTATTGAGTACGCTGCCTGGTGACCCAACTACTTGCTCCCAGGGCTGCATGCCGCCACACACTGTGGTGTCCGAATGAACTTCCAAAACTCCAAATCCATGCCCATTCTGCCAACCACCTGCACTCAGGGCTGCATGCTGTCGGCAGTGTGGCTGTGGACTATGGGGGCGCAGTCCTCCTCACGGATGTGCTGCTTGACCTGGCGCTTTGCTTGCGCCCAGCAGCCCCAAACCAGCAGCAGCAGCAGAGCACGATGCAACAACAGCCCGGAGTAATCCTGTCAGATAGCTGGCTAGATGGCTTACCGCATGGCTGGAGGCTGTGGGGCTGGAGGCAGCATGCCCCACCTAACTCCCAATCCCATTCTTCCTCTGTGCCGCAGCCTGACCCTCAACTCAGGAGCGGAAGTGCGCAGGGCGAGGGTGCTGCTAGTGGTGTGGATGCCGATAGAGAAAGTGGTGCTGAACTTGGTGTGGGCATGACAGCCAGGTCTGAGGCACACAGGCGAGCGGGGGCTGAGGGTTTGAACAAAAGAGAGGAGGTGGGCAGCGATGGGTTACGGAGTCAGCATATGGCTGCAGTGGCGCAGGAGGCTGCATCCTTGATGGCCCTACTCTTGGGGTCCCCCTCTCATGGCACGGCCGTCGCGCTGCTCATGCAGGTGCGCGTCCCAATGTCCCTCTCCTTTTCATCTTTTCCAGGGTTGGGTCATACGCAAGTTTGGGCTTAACAGTACGCGTATATACGTGTAAAATACGCGTATGTCACGTATATACGTGAATTGGGAGGGCCATTTTGGGCCGGGAGGGTCTTGGGTGGGAGGGAGGGTCCCAACTACCCCCCAACCACCCCCACACACCCCCAAGGCCCACAAACACTTACACATGCCAAAATAGAAGGGTCCTGAGTGGCGAAGTGCGCAGCAGCTCTCTCTAGAGGTCTCTCGAAGGTCTGTCGAAGGTCTTACAGGGCATGTCGAGGCGATTTACCTACGTATTTTCTGAAGTTTAGCAAAAAGCCATTTTTATGATACGCGTTTTTTCATCAATTTTTACGATACGTGAAAATACGCGTATCCACGTATGCCCCATCCCTGATCTTTTCTATTTTTTGATTTTCTTTCCTTTCCTTTTGTTCTCTTTCTTTTTTTCTTTTATATTTTCTGTTCAAATGAGCACGCTGAGCAGCAAGGGCATCTTGCTGTGCAGTATGGATGCTTTGCAAAGCGGCAATGATGTTTGGCATGCATGGGCGACTGGGATCCAGGCAAAACATGTGTGTCTTGATGTTTTGCTAGTCTGGGGGTGGGAGCAGGGCATGCCAAGTTGCATCCCCATCTTTGTGTGAGGTTTCTGGGAAAATGTTGTTTTCTTCAATTGAAGCCTTCACTTGTTACTGCTGCAAGTGGGAGCAATTGCTACAAACTCTGAGCCAAGTCAGATCCTTACCGTTCTAAAAAATGACCCTCTCTGAGAGTCCAGGATTGCTGCGAGGCAATTTTCATGAAGAGGTCTGAGCATTCTTTCCAGATTTTACTATTCTTTCACACACACATGTCTGCATGCTGCATGCAGACATTCCTCTATTTGTACATTCACACGCCTTGTTCGCATACAGCCCCCTTTCCTGCTTACGCACACACATACACACACTCTGCAAAATCCCTGTCCGCACGCAGTGCATCTTGGCCCCTTGGCTCGTGGCAACCCTATTTTCCTCTCTCTCTCACACACACACACACACACACACACACATTGCGCACACTCTGTCTGCGCACAGCGCATCTTGCCCCCTGGGATGGTTGCAACCCTGTCCTCTTCGACCCCGGCCAACGCCCTAGCTGCACTTGCTCCTCTACCTCCTCCTGCTCCTTCATCTGCTCTCACCATCTCTACCCCTTGGAGCGCCTCTAGTGCAAGCCAACCCTTTGGAATCGAGGCAACCGCCCCAACAGCAGCTGCCCCAGGTACGGCCCACGTGTGGAAGGACTTTATGTGTTCTCTCATACTAAGGAGTGTTTGCTTTAGAAACAAGTGCTCAAGGAGTGTCACTGATGGGCAAAAAAAAGGGCTTCTTGGCATGGATTCTAGCGTATGCACGAATGTGCACACTCCAACATGAATGCGCAACGTGCATTTTGCAGGTAGAAATGAGATTTTAGTGAGGCAGACACGTGGGTAAGAGTGAATTATCTTGCAGGCAGACGAATTGAGAGGCACATGGATGGTCATGTTGTCGGTGTGGACATGAGGGTTGTAGTACGTGTGGTGGCATGGTACCACATGTACCACAACCCTTATGTGTCTGCATGCTTACTACATGTGATAGTAGAAGTAAGATATGCTTTGGGGCATGTTGGAGGATAGGTGCAAGAAGAGGTCGCAATATTGTTTGAGGGAAGCTGAACATTTGGCCATACATGAGCATGTGTGGTACTGCACTGTACTGTAGCAGTTGCAAGAGAAGAGTGCAACACGATACGAAGGAAACTGGACATGCAGCCACACACGAAGACAATGGTAAGCACTTGTAGGAAAGCAGGAAGGATCCCCGTCTGAATGGCCAGGCTGGGACCCTTTGGAAGGACACCTGGCTGACATACCATGCCCAATGCCCCCTCACTCAAGGTACCAAGGCCACATGCTGGGGTCATTGTACACCGCGCCATTCAGAGTGGCATACTTATTACAGACAAGAGCCATGGGTGCCATGCTGGTGTACAAACAGTGTCTTGGGTGCCTCTGCCACAGGAGCTGTGTTGCTGAGTGGGGGCATCGAGACTCCAGAGCTGATCTGGGACAGGGCCATGGCAGAGCACGCAGCCGCGTGCGTGACCCGACTTGCCTCCGCCTGCTTCCGCCAGCAGCAACAGCAGCAGCAGCAGCAGCACCAGGGAGGCGGGGGTGGGCTCATCGTGTGGGTACCACCGCCGGGGGCTTTGGTGCAGTATGCGCAGCTGGAGGGGGAGGTCATGGTGGGCGGTGTGTACTGCAGGTAGGGTCACAGGCAGTGCGTAATTGGGGCTATGCACCTTTGAGGGGGGGCTTCGGTGCAGCACGCGCAGCTGGAGGGGGAGGTCAGGAGGGGGGGGTGTACTGCAGGTTGGGGCGGGCAGCATGTCATTGAGGCTTTACACGATTGGGGATGTGCACATTTGGAGCTTTGCATTTGAAAAGAAATTACCATTCAGTCGCACTTATAACAATATAGCACATTCTACACAGCAGTCTGTGCAGCCAACAGGGTGTCAGCCTGCACACACAGGGCGTCTTGCTGCTTGTTTTTTACTTTGCATGTCTGTGTGAGTGCATCGGCGCTGAGCTGCGGGTTGAAGCAACTTTCCTCTCTGGCGGCATGTGTAGACGCTGTGGTCATTCCCAACTGTATGTTTAGGTTGTAGGTCCTTGTGCCTGGTCCTGATGGCATGTGGAAAGCACTTCATTGGAGGCGTATGCATATACTGGCCACTTTTGATTACAGGCATTGATCATTACCGATTGGAGGCATGTGCAGACACTGGCCATTGTGATTGCTCCTCAAGAAATTTTCTTGAAGCACCTGATTGGAGACACATGCAATAATGGTCATCATCAATTATAGGCACTGATTATTTACCTATTGGAGGCATGTGCAGACACTGGCCATTGTGATTGCTCCTCAAGGCATATTTTGAAGCACCTGATTGGAGACACATGCAATACTGGTCATCATCGATTATAGGCACTGATCATTACCGATTGGAGGCATGTGCAGACACTGGCCATTGTGATTGGCTCCTCAAGGCATTTTCTTGAAGCACCTGATTGGAGACACATGCAATTCTGGCCATCATCGATTATAGGCACTGACTTCTTACCTATTGGAGGCAAGTGCAGTCACTGGTTGTTACTGATTGGCTCCTCAAGGCATATTCTTCAAGCACCTGATTGGAGACACATGCAATACTGGTCATTACCGATTGGAGGCACACGTTATTACCTATTGGAGGCATGTGCAGGCACTGTTCGTTACTGGTTGGCTCCTGATGGCAATGTTGGAGCACCCTCCCTCTCTATTTGGAGGCTGACTAGCACTGGTCGTTTTTGTCTTGTTGCGTTGAAGTAGTTATGGACCCCGGAAGCCCTGCCTTGTCACCTCAAAAGCTTCTGGAGAGGAGCTTCCAGAGAACATGCAGCACCCCCCTCTCTGTCCTCTGCTGCCTCAGGCACTTCCTCAAAGACCCCTCCTACCCGCTCCGCGACCCCCGCGCCTTTGCCAACAGCCTGATCGAGGTCGTGCTGGAAGAGGCACGAGTTGGAACCCCACACCAGCTGCAGCAGAATGGGCAGCAGCAGCAGCAGCAGCAGCTGCAGCCAAGTTTGCACCGTCTGCTGCTGCTGTGCAGCTGCTTGACTGCGCTGCTGCAGCAGCACGCCCTGCTTGGGGACCACCTCACTGCGACCGGATATGTGCCAAAGTAGGACGCTGCCCTTCTTCAGCTGCCATGCTCTTTGTGTTTCATCAGTGTCCCAGAGAAGCAGCCAAGGAATACACTGCATTCTTAGGCTGGCCATTGTTGTTTGAACCCAGCTTGCTTTGAAAGCCGTGTTTCATTCATGCTGCAATTGAGCCTGTTGGGATTAGGGTCCCTTGCTGCCTGAAGCAATGCAGCATAGCTCATCTCAAAAGACTATCATTCTGCAGCCAATACAGGGTAAGAGTAGCATTGCTCATCTGTATTATTCTTCCAAGTCTGTGTGTGTGTCTGCGCGTGCGCACTTGTTGCTGCATTGGCAGCCATCTGCACTGCATTGGTATTTTGCCTTGCTTGCTGTGCCAAAACCCCTATCAATGTCTCCGCTGGGCCTGGCTGGCCCTACTTTTTTAAACCGCAGGCTTGTTGCCGCGTTGGCAGCTCATCTACCTGACTCTGCTACAAATGCCGGTGGAGGTGCAAGCAGTGGTAAGAGCATGAAAGGAAAGAAAGGAATGAAAGGAAATAGTACGCCAGCCAAAAGAATTGTGTCCTTTAAGGTAATGTTGGTGGAGCTGCAAGCAGTTTCAAGAGCATAATCTCAGCAAACGAAAGTTTATTGAACCACCTCCAAAAACTATCTGAGCTTTCTTTTGATACACATTTCGAACCAGGGTCGAATTTCGACCTTGTTTGTTCCAGGGTTAAGTACATTGGTAGGCAAACACCTGTGTGCATGGATTGCAGCTAGCTTATCAGCATCAAGAAGCACCAGTGCTTGTTCTTGGGTCCAACCAGATATCAGAAAATGCACAAATACACACACATACACGTGCACACAAACATACATACATACACACAACACACACACATCCACACACACACACACACATATTCACACACACATTCACACACACATTCACACACACACACACGCATACACACGCGCATACACACGCATACACACACGCATACACACGCGCATACACACACGCATACACACGCATACACACGCATACACACGCGCATACACACACGCATACACACACACGCATACACACGCGCATACACACACACAAACACACATACACACACATAATTTTCTTACCCTGCTCACATCCACGCAGAGCACCAGCTCCAATCAGCCTGCGCCATTCTGCGTGTGCTCCACACGTTGAGCTCCCGCCTGGTAGCTGCCCAAGCGCTGTCACATACCAGCACCCCTGAGGGCTTTGTGCCCCGGCCAACAAAGCCCTTACCATCCGGCCCACCAGCAGCACCATACCCCCAGCAAATGGCCACAAGTGTCGGGGTTGGAATGCCCCATCAACACATATCCACACACATCCCAATGGGAGGAGCCCCTGCTGCTGGATCCAGCACCACACCTGTGCAAACTGTTGGAGGGGGCATTGAGCAATGGGGGACTGCTTCTGGGAATGCCATCCCTGGTGCTCTGCCTGCTCTGTCCCCCACTGCTCCTGCCTACACCCCCATTGCTACCCCTGCAACGACCCAACAGCACCCTGCAGCTCCTGCACCAGCTGCTGCCGGTCTTACAGCTCCAGGGCCTTTGCCAGGTGTGGAATGAATGTGTGATCTCTCAAGGGAACCTTGGGCAGGGTTGGGTCATACTGGCTTTGAGAGTTGCCGTGCACGTATGTACTTGATTTGTGCTCAGCGTTTGTGGTACCCGTATGTATTTGTTGCTGTTGAAGTTTGTTTTTGAGAGTTGCCATGCACGTACAATACACGTTTTTATGGCAAGATGTGCCATACACGTATGTACTCCAAACTCGTATGACCCATCCCTGACCTTGGGTGACCTCTGCTGAAGCCAATGGAATGCTGTGCAATTGAAGGGCATGGCAGCACGCCAACAGGCTGCTTCCCTTAGCAATCACACAAATGTGCATGAGCAGGGACAGGCATGCGCGCGCATGCACGCAGACACACACACGCACACATGCACACACACATGCACATCCACACACACACACACACACACACATGCTCATACACACATAACTACAGGGGCTGCACCTGCTCTGGAGAACCCGGGTGCTGTGGCAGTGTTTCAAGTCATGCTGGAGGAGTGCTGGAAGGTTGTGGTGGCATGCGCAACCAGTGAGGTAGGCCTTGAACCTGAATCCAGGACTTGGACATATCCTTTGAACGCCAGCTAAGAAAGATTTCATGCAAAAAATTGGAGGAGTGCTGGAAGATTGTAGTGGCATTCACAACCAGTGAGGTGGGCTTGATCCTGAAGCCAGGACTTGGACATGTTCTTCCAAAGCCAGCTAAGAAAGGTTGCATGCAAAGAACTGGAGGAGTGCTGGAAGGTTGTGGTGGCTTGCGCAACCAGTGAGGGGGAGCTTGGCCCTGAAGCCAGGAGATAGAAATGCCATTTTCAACGGCGCCTGGGAAAGGCTGCACACAAAAAGCTAGCGTGGAGTGATGGAAGATCATGGTAGCGTGCACACCCAGTGAGGCTAGCCTTTTAGCCCCAGAGCTCAGACTTTGACGGCGAGGTAGATATGCATGATTGACAGCGTGGAGGTATGCATGCGCAGATATGCATGATTGGCCTGAAGCTCAGACTTTGACGGCAAGGCAGCTCGGAAAGATTCCATGCACAAAGATGACGTGGTAAAATACCTATTTTTTGTGAACGTTCCTGCTTTTTTTGCACTAAGGATTAATTAGCAGCTCAATGCAGGATTGAAAGCATAATTTAAGGAAAAGCCGTGATTTTAGAGCAAGTGAGCAGCTCCGATGTTGGTTTTGCCTAGAGAGTACACTTCAAATCCTGAATAGATCAACAAAGAAGTGCAACAGTGGGCTGGCTGGGGATTGTTTGCAATGGCAAATTTTTTTATAGAAATGTGCTTTTGGGTTGTGAATGGCAGCTTTATGGATTTAAAGAGAATTAAAATGTGTACATTAATCAATGACCACAGAAGATCGCTTTCTGCTCTTTTAAGGCTGTTGGGTACCTTATGTTGTTCGACTTTATTAGGGAAACTTGATTGAGATGACGGCAGCGGATGTGTGCTTCCTAATCCATAAAACTAAAACATTCACAGCCTTTGTTGGCATGTGCCTTCAAACTGCTTGCTAGACGCATTGCGCATGCAAATCGCACAGTGGGAGCAGCCGACTCAAGAAAGTATAAAAAAGCTACTTGGGTTTCTGGGAGAATGGGTGTGACCACTGCAAAGTAACCGCAAGCCATTTCTGGCGTGTGGCTGCTGTGAAGGGCAGCCCTGGCGTGAAGGGTAGACTTTGCCGCGTACGATGAAGCGCCTGGAAGGCAGGTTAACTTTGACGTATAGGATGAAGCGCCTGCAAGACAGTCGTGGCTGCCATGAAAGGCAGGCACCTCCTCCCACATTCCCTAACCACAGTGTTTCCCTGCACAATCCAGTCAGGCGATGCGCCTCCCAACCTCCAAGAATGCTAGAATTCACACGCACATATACAAGCAGCACAAACAGGCGCCTTGTGAAGGAACTTGCAAAATCGATCCTCAGTCGTGGTACCCATGTTGATAGGGACATACTTGTCGAAATGGGATTGCAAATGCAATAGCTGCATGTTTCAGTTCCTTGTAAACAGTGGCGACCAGAACACTCCCCATTTGCTGTTTTGACTTGGGGGGATTGTGCGGAACAAAGTGTGTGTGCGTCAAAGCCACCAATTTGCATGTCGCACCTTCAGCGCCCCTTGCTCTGGAGTTGCCTACAAGGACCAGCTTGCCCACAAGATCTGGGTGACACAATTTACCTACATGAGCAGGGTATGGGCCCCTCCCCAAGTCCCCTGCAGTCCCTTGCAGGCGAGGGCTGTGTGCTGGTGCTGGAGTTGCTGAAGCGCACACTCGTCCACGGCAACCGCAGCAGGGATGTGGTTGTGTGTCAGGCATTGCAGGTGAGCCGTGTGAGTTGGCCAACCAGGCATACAAAAGTACCTTAGTGTGCGTTTGGTAATGGCCTTTGGTAACACCATAGCAAGGAACATGCCTTGCCTTTTGCACAAAGGCATGATAGTATCTTGATGTGCATTTGGTGACAGCCTGTGATGATCCTTGTGCAAAGAGCATATGTTCGCGTTTGTGCCAAGGGATTGGAGTATCTTCGTGTGCATTTGTTGACAGCCTGTGATTACACCATCAAAGGGAACATGGCATTTTCTTTTGTGCTGGGGCACAAGAGTGTTTGGGCGTGCACTTGTTGACTGTCTATGAGGATATATAGGGTGACAATGACAGTGGTGACAGGATACTACTCGTGGCTGTTGACAGAAGGAGTGTGCCACACCCTTTCCGCATGTGCCCAAAGTTGGGGCTCCAGATCAATGTCCCTCTTATTTTTGCAGGCTGCACTTGCAAGTGAGCACCCAAGTGCCCAATTGTTCTTGCAGGGAGGTCTGCTGGCGCTGCTGCTGTCCATGCTGGACTGGCGGGGCTCCCCAACAACCCTGTCTGCCCAGCAGCAGCAGCAGCAGCAGCAGCAGCAGCAGGATGTGACCATGGTTGTGCGTGTCCAGGTAAGTGCCAGATGCTGAAAGGGGGTGAGGTGGAGGAGTCCAGAAACGACTTTAAAAGCTGGGAATGGTCTGTATTGAGCCACCTGCATGACCTTTCATGTCTGGAGCACAGTCTACATTGAGGCAGCACAAGAGAGTCACAGAGTGGTCTGGGTTTGCACCCTGCCTCTTATACCTGCCAAGCCTGTGGAAAGTACTGGCAGGCACCACCAGAGTTTTTACATGGACTGCGTCCTGACTCCTCATGAGGGGGTCATGGGTCATGGCCACTCCATTTACTGGATAAGAATGTCTCTGCATGTTCTTTTGTTTCCCTCACAGGCGGTGGATGTGATCAATTCGTTGGCAGAGCCTGGCATGTATGGCCGTCAGGTATGTGCAGGGCTCCAGGTCAGCTGCATGTATGTTCTTCCTGCTCCTGAGTGTGCACATCCGTGTACTGCATGCATGGTAACGTTCTAAGGTGGGATTGTCAGCAAATCAGTTGCTATTAATATAGAGTTGGACTTACATTGCACACTGCGCACCGCCCTTGCGCAGCCTTCTCCCAAGTCCTGGGCTTTTTTTCCACCGTGTGCGCAATCCTCAGTACGCACCTTGATTGACAACTAGTGTGCATTCCACCATTCCGCTACCTAATTGTCCTACAAGCGGTTTGTCTCCATTTACGCGCCCTTCAAGAAGCATCTTTGCAAGAGGAATGTCAATGAAACTTCTGCACATGCATCCCACTCCACAACAGACTGCCAGGCAAGAAGCCATTCATTTCCTGGCAAAAGAACCCACTCAAGCAACTTATCTTAGCAGTGGAAGCTACCCCGATGAAATCCACAAATAAACATAAAATGGCAAAGCTAGAGACAGCTCATGCCTCATTTCAGCCTTGAATCAACTGCAGCATTGAATCAGCAGTAATTCCATGGGCCCAACAGCTTTCTTGGGCCTGCCCGGCCCAGCGCCTTCAGCCTTACGCTGCTTCTTTGCTGCCTCATGCTGCGCCTCATGCTTCCTTTTCTGCTCTTGTGCATCCTTTGACTGCTTCGCAATGCTTTCCTTCCCCTATTTCTCCTCCTTACCCCTATCCCTTTCCCTCTCCCCAGCATCTATCTTTTGCATGAACCTGTCCATGAGAAATTTGATCCATTTTCACCCATTACGCAACCCATCTCGGTTAGTTGTTTTGCTCATTGCGCACCCACTACGCACCCCTTTAAATCAATAATTTCAACATTATGCACGGCTAAAACAATTGTTTAATATTGTGTAATGATCAAGTTGCTGTACGGTAGTTTTGGGAGAGAAAAATGGTCCTGGGGTGGAGCTGTGGGCAATCAACCAGAGGCCAGGAATGTGATATGAAGTCCTATAATCTTCATCACATTTTGCTGCATGTGATATTTTACAAAAATGATAATGGGGGTTGCATGGTTGAATTTGATCAAGAGAACACGTCCAGCGATTTGGGGGAGTTGTTTACCTATGCTTTAAAGATGTCGCCATTATCCTGCATGGTGTTGTGCGAAAGCATTTTTTGTTCTGAGAAACTACTCAAGTCAACTTACAAATTATTTTACCCCTCCATCTTGTGGTGATGCCAGCGTCTTCAAAACAGTACCCTTTCGTTCTAAAACCATCCCATTCTTTGTGCATGAGGGCTCCGATTTTTTGGAATGCATTGCTGATGCATGGCGCAAAAACAAGAGTGCATGTTGGAGCACAGACTCATGCCTTCAAGGATGTCTCGCTGATGTCAATTGGTGGCGCACATTTTCCCTCCAATAGCAACACAACAAGCAACAAACAACGCAAGACGAAGGATGACATCACCAAGGTCTGATCTGACATTCAAACATGTCTACGCTATTTTAACTCGCTCCTGCACGGCTGCACTGCTCTCCGTGTGCAGGTTGGACTGGTCCTGGACTGCAGCAGTGTGTGGGCAGCATACCGCGGGCAGCGGCACGACTTGTTCCTGCCTGCAGCTGCAGCCCCCTCAGACAGTGTTGCAGGCCTGCTGACACACTCGCAGCAGCCTCTGCAGCAGCTTCAGTACTTCCCATAGCCTTCTTGTGCACTGGAGTGCACTCCCGAATGCCAGACCAGCAAAGGAATGTAAAACGTTTTTTTTATGTGTTCAGTGTGACTTTCACACACTGATGGGTTCCGCCCATTCCAATTCCAACGGATGTTTGGACAGGTTCAGCTGGGTTTTGTTTTAATGTGACTGTATGCTCGCCCCAGCAAAGCAACTGCGTATGAAGCTCCAGGTTGTGGCTGTCCAGAATAGATACGTCAGCAAGCTGCTAATCGGAAATCCACAGCGTGTTAAACAGAGATGCTCTTTCTGGTCTGTTGTCTTCCTCTGTGCACACACGTGTGCACAACAATGGAGTTGGGAGAGTGTATCGTGCCCGCTCCAATGGTTTTGTGTTAGACCATGCGGGGTTTCTACACGGCAACAGGCCCAGAGTTGCCAATTGTCATGCAACAACGGGCCATGCACATACAGCAAGACCAGCTGGCTTGGTTGCAGCACAAAGAAAATGCCGGGGACCAGACGAGCTTGCACCAGCTTACCGTCACATCAGGTGCAGGCACCCCTGACACAAGGCCAGGGATAGCAAAAGTAGAGCCAAACCTGAAATGGAAGATGAAAAGAAAAGTCTACGCCAGCCAAAAGGCCGCGTGCATTAAGGAAAGGTTCCCTGACTAGCAAGCTAGCAAGGGTCTTATCAATGGAAGGAAGGCAGGAAATGGAATGAACTATGCTAACCAAAAAGGCCGCGTGCATTAAGGAAAGGTTCCCTGACTAGCAAGCTAGAAAGGGTCTCACCAAAGGGCCCTCAAGCCTAAACTAGACTCAGCTAGCCTAGGAGAAATCCATAAACAAGATCTAATGAGGATCTGGAGGGTTGGCTGCCATGCTCCTGGACGCCCGGACTCTTCTTCTCCTGCTCTCCTCTGCTGCACTTATCACAAATATCTGAACCACCCAGCCATTTACAGGATTCAACCTTCAAGCAGTGGGCATGAAGCCTAAACCTACTCACATTCCTCATTACTCCTTTATCCATATCCTTAAATAAGTTTGATGTGATACAGAAGGGTGTGCGTGCTGTTTCCTTTAAAGGTTTTCCACACCAATGATGGTTAGTCACTGCATTCCTGTTCACCTCTTGGGGATTAAGGGCGTCGGCTGTTCCAAACCTTCTGCTGTGTGTACCTGAATTACCCCATAAAATCCTGCATGGTAATCTTAGAAGCACTCAGCATTTTCTATTGAAACACATCCCCATTGCGCAAGCCACTTAATGCCTTAGACACATGTGCAGACCAACAAGAATCGTCCCTATAAGCAAGGTGTAAGTCCGCTTTCAGCACTTGAAGTAATGTCTCGCTGTTTAAATCAAGCATGCTAAAAGCATGTTAAAAGCATGTTAAAAGCTTTGACAGTGGCCTTTAACCAATTGAACTGCAAAGGCTCTTGGCCACACTCTCTCAGTACTGGCCAGTTTGTGGCAGTACTCAGAGGCGTAAGAAACGCCTTAAAGAGCATGGTTGCCTTTTCTAAAATTGGCTTTGGAACTCACTGCCTTCTCATTAATATCTGGTACTCCACACTTGGCATGCGTACATCCCAGCCAGAACGCCATACACCTTAGAGAGCCAAATCAGAGCAATTGTACAGGGTGGCGTGGGGACTGCATGCAAGCTTGGTTGCCTTTTAAATATTGACTTCAAGTTGGGAATGCCTATCAGAGGGTTCCCCCCTCCAAAAAAAAAGCAGGCAGTGAAAACATTATTCACATCAATTTAGAAAAAAGAGGATACTCTAGTAGGTTTTCTCATGTAAATTGTGGAAAAGAAAAGAGCTCCCAGAAGTGCTCCTTGAGAGAAAACAGGTTAAACCTTTAAGATCCATGGCTAGGTGGCCACCTGACCCCCAGAAGTCCATCCACCCTGCAGGCTTAGCTAGACCGTCAACTGGCCCCATGTTTTTGCAATGGTGTCTGCTAGATCAGAGCTACACACTTGAGCTGGCACCTCAATTGTGTCGTGTTTGTGAGCAGGTACATAAGCTTCGTGTCCCTTAAGTTTTGAGGGTAGATTGAACGAAGTGGTTGGTTGAAAAATACCCATTTTTCGCCTCATTGCCCCCCTTTTCCCTGTTTGAGCACGTATACAGAGCCAATTTTGAAATCGGAAATTTTCCCAAAATGTTGCATGCACAAAGAAAAGAAAAGAAAAACTACGCAGGCAGAGGAAACTCTCCCTACATCAATTAAGGAAAAGGGGACACATTGGCCCAGAAGAGCCTTGAAACCCCTCCACCACGAAGCTACAAAAAGAATATCCTAATGGGGATCTGGAGGGTTATTAGAAGCACCCAACTCTATAACCTGGCTGCAAAAAGTATCCGTGTTTTCAATAGCACGCCTAGTGGTAACAAGCATGTTGGCATACATGACAGAATGGGCATGAAGGTTGCGAGCGAGTTTATTGGCGCGTTGGTGGTCAAGTCCCAGTTGTTTAAAGTGGTTAAGGGTGTGCTCAGTGTAGCAGGTCCCACCAACACACAAATGGATGGTGTGGAGAGTCACAACTTTTGCATTAATGAGTTTGCAGAGGTCTGCATGCTGCCGCTGTGCCGCCTCCAACTGCTGTCCAGGCCTCGTGTCTTCACAGTAATTAATTTCAATCAAGTGCACATGCTGCTGGTTCACATTCAGTTGGTGGGGTGTGCCTCTACGTAGATATACGCCTCTATGTACATATACACACGTATAGAACAGGGATGCATGAAAAGTTTTGGAACGGACAAGGCCAGGGGAGGCTCAGAAAGTTTTCCTGAAAGAAAGACCCCCCAAAATGGCCAATTGGACTTGCAAGTTGGGACCCTGTGAGGTTCAAGCTAGTCCAAAATGCATATGCAGTTTGTAGGGACTCTTGCGAGCATTTTTTTGCCCCGGATTTTTTGCGTGGATAAAATAATGTTACAATGCTCATTGTTGTATTTTGGACATGGAAAGCATGAAAAGCGTCAAGGATCACGAGTGGGGATCGGATATGGGAAAATATATTTATGGCCGTGGGGGAAACCAATGTCCTTTTCGCGATGAAAGTGCGGATGCAAAATTTCCACTTTCAATTTCCACTTTCCATTTGGAGTTGCTCGGAGCTGGATTTGGAGTTGCCGGAAGTTGCCTATTGCTCAGGTACGCGCAACTTCAAAATGGAAAATGGAAATGGAAAGTGGAAATTTTGCATCCGCAATTTCGCACGAAAAGGACATTGGCTCCCCACCTTGCCATAATAAAACATTTTAATTTTGCAATGTATACAGTGCCTCAAAGTCTGAGGTGCTTATGATGGTCTGCCCGTATTTTGTAATGTCGAAGAGGAACCCACAATTTAAGAAACCGTTTTAAATATAATATGCCGTAACATCGCTGTTTGACTCAATGAGTGGGCGTCTAAGATATTGGTGTGTTCGTGCTTAGAAGCTTCTGAACTTGCTAGCCATCAGTCATGCCGAAGAAGAAGAAGCCCACTATCTTTGAAAATGATGCGGATGTGGCCCCTTTCGGTTTCAAGGTGCATGTTTTGACTAAAGCAGCAAATCTGCTGACTGGATATGTTTGCTTACCCAGCAACCTTTGTTCTCCTTCACGCAGATGCATGACATAGTAAGAACACCCCTGGGCATCACAGGGACGGTCATAGGTGTAAAGTAAGTCCTGTAAGATGGCCATGCTTGACTGTCATGCTCTTGACCCAAATGACACGCGCACACACACACACACACACACACACACACACACACACACACACACACACACACACACACACACACACACACACACACACATGCACGCAAAAATTCTAAAATACACGAGTAAGTAAGGATATGCATGCGTGCCGGTGCCCTATATGCCTTCCATGTGCACAAGCAAAAGATGGTAAATTAAAAACCGATCCTTTGGAGAGGCCCCATTACCTGCGTTCCACGCGCACAGTGGATTTGCATGACTCATGCCTGTCATCTTGCACATTTCAGCACATGTACCTGCACCACCTACCTCTGAGGCTTGTAATAAATTTCCAAAACTAGATCTAAAAAAGCTCAATGAAAGCAGCACCTTCCTCTTTCTGCCCACATGCTGATGCCATATTGAATGTAGCCACGAGTGTGCAATGAATCTACTGCTCACTTTGCAGGTATGAAAATCTAGAAAACAAGGAGACTGGGCGCGTTTGGGTCCGGTACGAAAATGGGCATGAAGCACCCCTAGAGCCAAAGCTCGGGGCTGGCTTCATGACTCAGCTTGGGTGAGTCTCTGTATAATTTTACGAGAAGAAATCCTGGAAGATGGATGGAAGAGAAAGGCTATCCGACTGGATCTAAGTGCATTCGACTTGAAAAGCATTTTGAAGAGCGCTTAGGTGAGAGCTCTGCCCAACCTCCTGTCTAGCACCCAGTGGGAATTGATGATTTGGGATTTAGCATAAAGTTCTAGCCTCAACCTCATTGAAAACTTCTATGTTTTAGAGGAATCTAGGATAGTGCTAACTTTGAATCGGAAAAATAGTTTGCGCTAAAAATATCCTGTCAATTATTCCATTAGCTATCCTTTCAAGCGCTGAGTGCCATTGTGGCTTTCCTGTGGAAAAGAAATCATGCAAGAAGATTAAAAATGAACAGTGATATGAAGATGACAAGGTAATCATCAGCTTGTAGCAAACCACATAGCAACTGCTATTGCGAGCATACAGTAACTGTGACTGCTGCAACCACACTGCTCAACATAGCTACCGGCGTTGCCCTGAGGCAGACCATATCAAGCGCGACGTGGATGAGCATGCCCTGGAGCGGAGCCAGCTGGATGAGCAGAGGAAGATTGTGGCAGAGATCCAGTATTGCCAAGAAAACAACCTTCCCATTCCTGAGCATCTGCTGCCAAAGCCAAAAAAAAAGGTTAGCCTTGCTTGTTATTTCTTTAGAGCGGGGGGAAGAGGGGGGGCTGCATGTGCTGTTCAGCTAGAAATGCAGAGGTTGCCATGACTGTACGCTTTGGTGCCGCTTTATAGCTCTTCACCTCCATGGATACCTTTTGAGGACCTGCCAACTAAGATATTTTTGTTCAAGCTCACCAAATTGAATTCTCATCTTTGTCCCATTTAGCTTCATTGTTTGCACACCTTCAATGTGTCAGCGTAAACATCTTTGTTAATTCACAGGTACTTGATGTCATTTGCGTGCCAACAGAGCTCGAATTTTTAAGGCAATTGCTTGCTTCCGTTTTATCCTGCAAGCATAGGGCCGCTCTTCTTGTTTGGCCTGACTTTTGCATCATGCTTCAGCAAAAAATCAACACAACCTTGCAGGAGTGCACTGCATCCATAGCCATCAGACATGCCTGAGTGATGTTCTATGCGAGATAAGCTTGGCTAAACTGCACATTTGTGTGATGCACGCAGAAAAAAGGCAAGGATGACAAGAAGAAATGATGGATGGAGGAAGGAGAGAGAGGGCGGGGCAGGATTTTTGGTGATCATTGGTTGAGCCTGGCGGTACCTGTACATGTCTGGCAGCTTGATGGTCGGTGATGCCTTTTTATACGTATCATACTGGAGCGGATGAGATTTGATGAGAAATGACACGTCCTCTCCTGTTTTTGCAAGGATAAGGCTTCACTCGAAAGCTGCCAACTTGTTCTGCAGGTGTAATGGCACTGTTTATTTCTCATTCAAGGAGAGTCATGAGTGGAGGACCTCAGAATAAATTTCTAGTATTACTGTACATAGGAGTACGATTGCACGGTATCCTGGTTCCTGCATTTAGCATAAATTGTGCTTTCCCTGTTGCTGCATTTCCCTAGAACATGTGCATATATGTCTGTATGAGCCTCAATCTGTGGAATACCAGTGCCCTTTTCTCATTTCCCATTTGGAAAAAAGTTATTTGGAGCAGCCACATAGCTTTTGCATTTTTCTCTATGTTCACTATGTGGACACCAAGACAGGTTACAGGTTACAGGGAAAAATAGGCCTCCAGTCAAAATGGACTGCTAGCCTGATCATAGAAAAAAGCAATAATTTATGTAGAAAAGGGAAAAGCTTGTTATTGCTTTGATTTAAGAAAGAAAAGATATGATGAGACTGTACATGGTGAATGCCAGGTACATAGGGAGCCACGCTATTGGAAGAGCGAGACAAAGAGAGGGGGGGACCAGAAAATAAGGAAGCATATCATATAATCATATAAATGATTTAAGCCAAAGAGAACAAATATGAGGACGAGTGCATTTGAAAAGAACGTGACACAAAGACAGAGACAGGCCTTTGAGAAGAAAGAAAGAAAAGAAATGAGAAACCACATAGTTGGACTCGGAAGGACTGGACAGGCCTGGTCAACCTGAACGCTTAGAAGCTTGCTCATTCTTGGAGAGAGGAGAAAGCATAGCTGCGCCTGCCTGCAAGGGCAGCTTAGGAAAGGAAAGGTAAGGGCTACACTGCTGTAAGCATAAAAAGTTATGCCTGCAGCCAAAGCAGACCTAAGCTTGAAACTAAAAAGAAAAGCTTGAAGTCTTCAACTGTTTTCAAAACAAAGTTTGCGTTGCTCCAAACACACACACATATAAGAAAAGAAAAGAAAAGTCTACGCAGGCCTGGGGCCGCGTGCATTAAGGAAAGGTCCCTTAACTAGCAAGCTAGCAAGGGCCTCACCAAAGGTCCCTCAACACTACACTAGCTACAGCTAGCCTAGGAGAGGGAAAGAGACAGAACTAATGAGGATCTGGAGGGTTGTCAGCTGTGCCCCGAGACGCCCGGACTCTCCTTCTTCTGGTAGCCATCTCCGCGCGCCCAGCGACCCCCCCCCCCAGATGTCCCCTGTAGGCAAAGAGCATGTCTGGTGTTAATGATAGTGGTTAATTTCTGTAGGGCATGACAGCTTAATTTGCAAGCTAGTGATTTAGCTTTTTGATTGGTTAGGCCCAGATTGACAAGAGGTTTGATTGTATATTCATTGTAAATGGTGCCGGCAACACCAATCAGGATGATGTGAAGAGTCACTTTGTTATTCCTGTTTGGATTTCTTGAGCTGCGGGTTTTTAGTCTGGTTATAGTATGAGCATGTTGAGCTGTTGCAGTCTCCAAAGTGATGGAGGGGTTGGTATCTGGACAGAATTTGAGCTCAACGAGGTGAATATCCCTGTCTTGAGGAGGAATCTTGGAAGGATCAAGGTAGGCTTGTCGGCCTGGGATAGGGCGCACAAAGAGAGCATCAGGGCGGCTTTGGTGTTGGGCAGAGGACCCAATACCATTAGGGTATACCCTATGTATATATATGTGTGTGTGTATATATGTGTGTATATATATGAAGCGTAGAAGTTGCTCAAACTGTTTCTCGAATAACCATGTCACATTCATGTACAGCTCTATGCTTGCCAGGATAGGATGAGCTGAGCGCTCAGCTTACCAGCTGGGTCATAAGTCCTCCCTTATATTGTCAACACACCAGACATGCTCTTTGCTTACTGGGGGCTTCGGGGGGGGGGGGGGGGGGGGGTTCGCTGGGCACGCGGAGGTGGATACAAGGAGAAGGAGAGTCCGGGCGTCTCGGGGCATGGCCAACAATCCGCCCGATCCTCATTAGTTCAGTCTCTTTCCCTCTCCTAGGCTAGCTGTAGCTAGTGTAGTTTTGAGGGACCTCTGGTGGGGCCCTTGCTAGCTTGCTAGTTAAGGGACCTTTCCTTAATGCACGCGGCCTGTGGCCTGCGTTGACTTTTCTTTTCTTTCTAGCAGTCAAACGTCTTGACTGATGCCTTTTCCCCTTGTAATCCTTATAACCTTTGTAGCCAAGGGTTTCTTTAGGCCAGGTAGTTTGGCTGCTCAGCTTGCTGGAGTGTGCCAGTCAAATAGAAGAAGGTTGCAATTCGTGAAAAGAGAGGAATAACTGCGTAGGCTTTGAGGAAACTCTCCTTACATCAATAAATATCAGATTAGATTACATAGGGAGACCTCCAGCCAGACTGTTCGGCTGATCAGCCTGTGGCTGGTCCACGCCATCCAACAGCAAATCCAGAAGCTCAGACATGGAAAAGAAAAGCTCCTTGTTGTGTTTCAAGAAGGAATCAGATACAGCTTGGACACTGAGTTGTTTCCACAAGAAAGGTTGCGCAAGAGAAAAATCACCAGGTAAGGTCTGAAAAAGCTTGAAGTATTTTTTGCCTCAGAGCACATACCCCCTTATACCCACACATGAAGAAGACATGGGCCTCATCTTTAATTTGTCCGCATGAGCATTGATTGCACAAGGAGAAATCCCATCCTCCCAAGACGCAGTTTCCATTAAAAGTTCGTCTGCTTAAGATCATTGTTTCAACCCGATCTGGCCGACATTTTGCATGACATGTTGAGATCCAGAAATCCAGACGCAAGTACCCTTGCAGCTGGATGAGGTTGCGGACATTGTGGTCAAAAGGCAGAGCAAAGAGTGCTTGGTATGTTGTCAATTTGTTATTTGTTTCTCGGGGGGCCACTCCCTCAAAATGTCTCCATACATCACCTCGCACTCAGTGCCTCAAATTATCGGTAAAATCTGTCCTTAATGCACGCAGCCGATCGGCAAGTGTAAATCTTTTCTTTTCTTTTCTTTTGAAATCTTGCAAGGAAATAGGTGTACCCTGCTTCATCGCTCTCCTTACATCAATTAAGGAGAGGATGCGCATTGGCTAAAAAAAGCCGTACGTCCCCTCCACCACAAAGCAGGAACAGAAAGGGATTGTGGGGATCTGGAGGGTTGCTAGAAGCACCTGGCTCCAAAATTTGGCTGTGAGGAGTGTTTTCCTTTTAATAGTGTGCCTAGTGGTTGCAAGTTTGTATGCATAGTTTACAGAACGTGCATGGAGAGTACACACAAGCATGCTAGCTAGTTGATGATTGAGGCCTCATATTTTGAGTTGATCTGTAACAAGTCCCACCGACACCCAAAAGAATTGATTGTACCGTCTCAGCTTTCCCACAAACATTCTTGCAAGCAGCAACACTGCGGTCTATGTTACCATCTTCCAAGGGCCTCAGCTCAAGTCACCCTTCATACCATTCTGTTAGGTGTGGGGTCATCTACACCCCTCACACTCTGGAACCCCTTAAGATCTTGGTATTGGCACTCATAAAGCTCTTGTTTTGAAGCTTCATACACACTCTGTCCAGCACGCTTATAAACGAGTTAGCATCAGGCACGCTCTTGAAAATGCTCCTTCCAATTCTTGTCAACAAGATCAGGCGGGGTACTGCTAGTAACCCTCCTGATCTCCATTAAATGTCTTCTTCTTCTTTTGGTAAAGGGATGCATGGTGCCTCAATCCTAGGTATCCTCTATTCCTTGATTAAGGTGAGGAGTGTTCAATGCCTACATGTTTTTTCTTTTTTCTGGATTCTTAAAAAGTTACATTGTGGAATAGAGGTAAGGGGGCATAAATCTGTTTGGTGCATGTGCAGGGATTATAGGTTGTGCTGCAGCAACCTATCATTGCTTCCCATGTCTGTGTTAACTAAGCCTGCTCCCCAAAAGCTTTTCCTGAATGATTTGTAATCATTCGTCCAGAAACATAATCATAATGATGTTCAGTTTACCTGTCAGAGATGCTATGATTTTGGCAGCCTGAAACTTTCAGTGAAAGCATGTGGTTGCGCTGTCTAATTGATGACAGCCAGGGAGAGGGCATACTGGACTAGAGAACCTTCTGAGCCTTCTGAGCCTGAGGCGGACCACATGCTATTGGTTATAGAGGGTGCCTTTGCGGTTTTGTTAAATGGTGCGCTTTACAGGTGAGGATATACAGGGCATGTTTCTGAAGGCAGTGCTGATTTTCTTATCTACATGTGGCAACAAACTCTAATAGCAGTAGTAGCCTGCTTTGGAATTATCATATCCAATTGGATTGGAAAGACTTGCAAGCCTTTCTATGACTTTGGAAATGAAATGAGTAGCCTCACTTGCTTCTGCAAGACCGTCTGGCTCATTGAAAAAAGTTCTGTCTGTGGTGGGGAGGTTCTGTGTTTGGTGAGGGAAGGCATACAATTCCTCTCGTTTTTTTCTCATTTTACACCTTCGTTTAGAAGACAATGGCACAGTTTTCAGTACTTGTTTCGACATGGAACCCAAACTTCGAACCTGTTGCAATTGTTCTCTCTCTCTCTCTCTCTCTCTCTCTCTCTCTCTCTCTCTCTCTCTCTCTCTCTCTCTCTCTCTCTCTCTCTCACTGCGACAGAGAAAGGCATGCTTTTCAACATTGCATTGCAGTTCATGGTAGCTATACGTATGACTTATCTTGTCTGAACCAATCCATTTCTAAAACTTAAGTTCGAAGGCTATGTGTCCAGGGTTAAAACCTGTTTAATTGTCTCAAAAATACCGTACCGGTACGGTAGTCAATGGCGTAGGTAGTCAATGGCAACACTCCACCAAATCTAATACATAAACAGATGTTATTACAAATTAATTTGAAGCTCTTCCATGCAGGAAAAAACATGAGGGATGTTTCTCATTCACGGTGACCATTCGCCTTCCAGGCTACAGAGAGCCAGCAATAAACGTAAAGTCGTACAATAAGATAGCTTAAATTCAATAAGATATTTTTAAAAAGATGCTAGAGCCTTGTAACACGTTAGGAAGCAGCTGGGCTCGAAGGAGTCTGTAGTGGAAAAGGCGAACGAGAATGTATACTTTCTTTGGGGGATTTTCCCGCGTGTACCCCGCAATGAGGTATCGGTGATTCTATGTCCGCTCGTACAGGCATTCGCTGACCCTTAAAGGGGATCAGCGCAGGCTTGGTCTGAAAGTCATGGACGTGCTCAAATGTGGGCGAAAGTCCGAGGTGGAAACTGAGAGGCTGGTCCACATTGCAGAGGCGACCCATCCCAGGCATGCCCTCTATGCCAACAACTTCACGCGCACTACCAAGTACACTCTCCTCACGTACCTCCCCAAGTCGTTGTTTGAGCAGGTGTGTGGGAGACAGGGGAGGGGAAAGGCCTCTAGGTGTTGTACAATAACATCTGTTTGCACATCTGTTTGCACAGAAGGGCAATGCAGGCATTCCCATGCCTGAGAGCCCACGGAACCTGCTCTTTGACTTCATTGCAGCCAGCTTCATCTGTAGCTGGTGGTGGCCTACTTATCATTCTGTTGTGACTATCTGCAAAAATGCGCTTCAAAGGAAGCTGACCCGAGAAACAGGCACAGCGAAACGGTCACTGTGGTGCTTGTGCATGCAGTACCGCCGGTTGGCCAACATCTACTTCACTGCCGTGGCTGCCCTGTCTCTGACGGAGTACTCTCCCGTCAGGTGGGAACTTGTTAATAAGGGCTCAAGGGGCTCGCCATGCTCACACAAGCATGTGCCAATGACCATGCTAGAAACAGGCATGTATCAACAATTGACAACGTAGGAACAGACATGCCACCCAGGGTATTGTGGATGGGCGCTGCTCTAACATGCTCAAAGTGCAAACACGCATCTGCATGCAGGCAACACTCCACACACATTCACACACACGCACGCACACGCACACACATACACACGTGCCCCTGCACAATGAAAAATGATTTTATGAGATGCACACTTTTACCCTACAAGCCAGTGGGTGCAGTTGAAGCCGCTCAATTGAACATCTAATTTTAAACAACCAAGTTAGACAGATACAGGCGTACACAGTTAATTACAAGTGCATATAAAGTACCCTATAACTACGTTGCATGTTGCACAGACGTTCAAAGGCTCATTTAACGATGGGCACAAGAAATAAGACTTGCCGTGACCTTTGATTCAATTTTTTTGTTTTTGTACATGCTTATCAATGTCAATTAGACGCACGCGCAACCCAAGGAAAGATTGCCACCCTAAAGCACCTCTAACCATGACCTTGATGTCTGCTTCAGATTAATGTGTCAGGAAAGGAAAAAGAAGGGAAGGGAAGGGATGGGAAGGGAAGAAAAGGGAAGGGAAGCGGTACAGAGACTGTGTCCAGCCGTTTGCAATGGCATGAGGATACATGTTTTGTCCCCACAGGTTTGAGATTTAAGTGCCCCTGGGTTGGGGCGGAAAATGTGTCTCGTAGCAAGGGCGCTCTGACTTGTACTCATGCCGCCTTTTGTATATGGATTCACCATGGTTTGTGTGCAGGCCATGGACGACATGGACACCGCTGGTCATCGTGATGGGGGTGTCCATGGTGAAGGAGGGCATAGAGGACTACCGGCGCTACAGAGCAGACAGGGAGGTCAACAACAGGATGGTGGAGGTGCGGTCCATGATTAGGGACACGACCAAAGGAGGTTGAAGAGCCCAATAGATAAACCCAGAACCCTGGTGGAAGTGAGGACCCGACCAAGAAGGAAATCGAGTGTTGAGGTCAGCTGCATGGTAGTTGGGGGTTTCAAAACAGGATTGTAGAGAATGAGGACGGAGATAGGATTGATTTAAGACAAAAATCATAGCAGGTGAGTTAGGGTGAAAATTTTTGGTTGAAATAATACAGGAAAAGCAGGCCTCCGCTGCTGCATGTTCTCGGCATCCCACATCTGCTGGGTCAGCTCAGGGACGGTCAGGCGTGGTACTGCTAATCAAGGGCTTGAAACCCACCACGAAGAAGTGCAGGCAGGGGACGGGGATCAGGTTGACGGCCAGCTTGCGCAGGTCAGAAAAATGATGCTGGCGTTGACTACTGCTTTTGACGTGAGGTGAGCTGTAGGTCAACAGCAGAAGTATAAAGGTGAGCAAGGACAAAAGAGGTGGTTGGAAATGAGGATGGGGTGAGCAGCAGGATCGTAAAAGCTAAGAGAGGCTAAGGAGCATGCATCAGAGCAGCGCTCAGCTGCCTTTCAAAACTAAGGCACGCCTGCATCACACACACTCGCACTATGGAAGAGCTGTAAAAGTCTGCTGTTCTCCTCAGCTCTTACGCAGAACAAGCTGAAAACGCTCCCTGCCGTGAGGGTTGGGTACAGGAGTTTGCAGAAGTTCACATCAGAAGCCACCAGTCAAAACACATGACTGCTAGGCTACATTGAAGAGAAGGAAGTGTTTTTTTGTAAAGTCCAGGGACAGAGCTCGCTGCCGCATTGTGGATACAGGGCCCTAGAGGAAAGGAAAGGGTCACATAGCTGAGCCTGCCTTTGAGGGCAGCTTAGACAAAGCATACAGGCGCCTGGCAGCTTGCTGCTACACGACTCAGGCCCCTCAGCGCCAGCATATCACTCTGCTCAAGCATTCCACACAGCTTCCCATTTATGTTTTCTCATTCCTCCGCTCCAGGTCCTGGACCCAGAGACTAAAAAGTTTGTGGAGAAGCCCTGGCAGTCCATCCTTGTGGGAGATGTCATACGCACCAGGAGAGACGAAACGTTCGCTGCTGACGTAATATTCCTTGGTGAGCACACGTGCATTAGTGTGCTTATGAGTAGAGGGGGGGTGCATGTGTATGTGTGTGTGATGTGCATATAAAAACCAGGCAGAGCATGTAAAATGTATTGGTCTTTCTTCCTGTTTGTGCGCCTGTGTTATGCCATGTCTTGAAGCGATTGCTCATGTCTGGTACTCTGGGGTTGTCAAAAACTCTGTGTTGCTGATGAGCACCTTTATAGTGCCACTTATCTTCATTGCTGATGAGCACCTTTATAGTGCCACTTATCTTCATTGCTGTTGAGCACCTGATGAGTGCCTCATAGGTCCAGCTTGCTCTGAGCCCAGGGCTTTTGAGTTTTTTAAAAATAGTCAAGGGGTTCTACTGCTGTACCTGACCACCATGTCAGCTCAGCTGAAGCATAGGATTACGTGCCTGTTACCAATCAGGTTACCATACCAGACCAGCTTAGCAGAAGAAGGAAAGAGCTTTAGCTTTGATTCATGATCTGTCTGTGGTTTACGCATAGCCTTATTCACCATGTGCAACCCCATGCTCCTCAGCAGTGGAAAAGTGATATGCTGCAGCAGCCCCCTGTCCGGCACATCACTTTCAGGGCAAGCGAGTGCTGCTCTGTTTGCACAGATTGCTGGTTTGCACATTTAAGCATGGGCTGCCTGTGTCAGCTGGCACTTCCGTTGACCATGTGCAGGGTCCAGTTACATGCATGTTGGTGATTGATTCTGCGTTCTTCAACTTAGCTGAAATGTTGGCACAGATGTGCGGCAGCATTGGCCAACTCTTGCGATGTGTGTTTGGTCGTGCCTTGCAGGGTCGGACAATGATGAGGGCACTTGTTATGTGGAGACGATGAACCTGGATGGCGAGACCAACCTGAAAATAAAAAAATCAATGGAGGAGACGAAGCACATGGGCGAGGATGACCTGGGATCCCTGGCAGGCATCATTGAGTGTGAGCCCCCAAACTCAAGGTGCGCAGGTGTAGGCTTTGGTTGCTGTGTGTGCTTACAGGACACTGAAGTAGAGCCTGCGAGGCACCTGCATGCTTGCCTGCAGTTGGGAGGCATGTCCTCCTGCGTCTGCACAGCCTTTTCTATCTTTTCCTGCTTCATTTAACTTGGGAAGCATCTCCTCCCATGTTTGCATTATTCTTTTCTTTAATCTCTTGTAAACAGTCAGTCAGGAGGCAGGGATCCCCATCATATCCATCTCACTATTACGTGGATCTTCTGGAGGTGTCCCAATTTGCATGTTACCTGGTGCAGGACACGGACCAGACAAATGATGAAATAGACATAACTAGAGTTGTAGTACTTACCACATGGGCAAGATAGCGCTGGTCATTGACAAGACATGTTCTGTGCAAAAGACCTCGCACTTCATTTAACTCCAACTTTACAATCGACAGTTTGCTCAAACTCTGCAGTTATTGGGTGCAGCCTTGACCAGAATTGCTCCATGCCACAAAGCTAACACTTCATCACAATCAACACGAGTCCATGGCTGGCCCACCTTCTAGGCAAAGAGCGGCCGTTTACTTCTTTTTAGCATGTCTCAGCACCCCCTGCACGATTTCCGGGCCTGAAAAGTGCGTTGGGTAGCTGATTTATATTGCACTACAAAAACGCGTGGAGATGGTTGGTGAGGTGCAATGGGTGGGCAGCAGGGACTCTATAAATCTATAAGTGTCGGCCGCAGCTCTGGGTAAGAGCTGGGCCGCATTCTATCCCCTGACCAGAAAGAATTGCTGCGTGTAAGCTAATATTTCAGTGGGCCAACTTACAGCCTGGCCACCGAGTTCATTCAAGTTTGAATAGGAGAATTGTGTTCGACCTCAACTTTGCCATAGTGGGGCGGCAACTTGCAGCATGGGTAAACTAGCGGAGGTCCTTCCTTCCGTGTCCACACCCTTCCAATAGGTCATTGTCCATGATCATTATCCATGACCTTTCATTTTGTGTTTTACTATGACTGTGCTGGAAGATGGAAGGAGGGGGGGATAGGCTACTCAGGTAGCGAGGTAGGATAGAAGAACTTGATATTTGCTGCGCTCAATTGCACTTGATATATCAGAGTCACATGGAATGACCTGGGGTTCAACAAACAAGGCAGTCATTGAAAAGTCATCTGCATTCTTGCCTTTTGGAATCCTTATTGGTTTAATGAATGAGACACTGATGAAACTGGTGTCTAGTATAAAGGCCTCCTCTTACTCTGCCTGTGGGGATCCGTTCAGCTCAATTTTCCTCCCTTGCTTCCACCTTTCACCCATTGTTTGTGCCTGCCCTCCGGGCTTGTACAACTCTCAGGCAGCCTTGTGTTTGAGGATGAACCCACACCGCGGGCAAACCAAAGAGTCCCTACGCTTGCGCTTGGAAAGCGTGAGGTCTCTCACATCCTTTACCCCCTCTCTTGTGTCCTCCCAGGCTCTACCAGTTCACCGGCAACATGGTGCTAAGCACGAAGGCGCTCGGTGGGCATGATCTCAAGAAGCCTGTGAAAGTGCCCATCAGTGCCTCACAAGTCATCCTGCGTGGCTGCTCCCTGCGCAACACGCCCTTTGTCTATGGCGTGGCCATCTATGCTGGTGGGTGCAGCACTCTGTGTGCATTTGATTGTGTTGCTCTGTAAGCAATGCGCCCTTGGGAAACGGCGTAGCCATCTACGCAGGTATTTACAGTACTGCGTGTGTTTATGCGAGTGCGTGTGGACGTGTGTGTGTGTGTGTGTGTGTGTGTGTGTGTGTGTGTGTGTGTGTGTGTGTGTGTGTGTGTGTGTGTGTGTGCGCGCTTTGCAAGTCATCCAGCATGGTTGCTCCCTGCACGCGACCCTTCTGCATACAGCATGGCAATCTATGCATGGTGTGCAGCAATCTGTGTGTATGCGGGGGGGGGGGAAGAAAGAGAGAGAGAGAGAGAGAGTCTGGGTTGCCTTCTCGGAATTGATATGTGAATCTTCCCTTCAGGTTCCCTGTTGGTCAATGATTCTCAGCTTTCTGATTTAGTTTGAGGAATGAAGCAGAGCACCTCAAAAGCACTCACAAAAGCCTGCTTAGGATTTTTTGATACCGACTCATCACTCATCTGTCAAAGTTGCTGACTGCCGCTCAGGCGTCTCTACTGGTGCTGTGCAATGGTATCACCTGGTTGCTTGTGCCCTCCACCTCCCTAATCCTTGAATGAATGTATGTGCCTTGAGTAATGGTAAAGAAAAACAATGACATTGATGCAAAACTAACCAATCCCTGAGCAGCTCCCAACAGTGCAACTCCAGCCTGGAAATGGATACACATACACACGCATACACACGCGCGCGCACACACACACGCACACACGTGCACACACACATACACACCACACACACACACACAGTGTTTCTTGTAAGGTTTTCGGAAAAATTTTGATTTCATGTCTCACCCTAAAATGGTTATTTCGAAAATATTTTTTCATGTCTTTTCTTTTTACAAGTCCAGCCCGCTGGCATAGAAGGGCATGTGTGGAGATAAGCTTTTCCATTCAGACGGCCCACCTCCTCTTTTCGTGGCCGTAGTTCAATTCAATTACGCGTTCTTGCTGCCTGGCCTGCGCGCTGAATTGCTGTGCACTCTGCTGCTCTGTTCAAGCGCTCTTGCCACCCTGCGCTGTCCTTCTGCGTGAGCATCCATGCTGTGCCTTTCTTCTGATGGCTGCTGCTGCTCTCATGGCTCTTCATTGTCTGTGCTCGGCACTGGAAGGTCACGTTGCACAAGCTGCACCCTGCCATGAGCTGGCCATCACCACCTGCCCCTTTATCAATGAGCCAGTGCTTGCCGTGGGGCTGTCCCTTGGGGGGCCCCTCTTGGTACCGTTTGCCCTGGAACTTGTTGGTTGGGCAAGAGCACCTCGCCTCAGCAAGTACTTCCCATCACTTTTACCCTTTTGAACCATCTTATTTGGGTTATCATCTTCATCATCACTCATTTGTCAGGCTTAAGGAAATTTGTATTCTGGTCTTCGAAGGGACCCTTTCATGTCGATGTCAAAAGTCGGAAAAGTCGGTTCTCATGTCGATATGTCAATATCTTGACTTAAAAGAAACACTGACACACATACACACACGCAGGCCATGACACCAAGGTCTTCAAGAACGCGTCAAAAGCACCATCCAAGCGCAGCTTTGTTGAGCGCAACACTGACAAAATCATCATCTTCATGTTTGCCATCCTGCTGGCCATGGTCATCGTCAGCATGGTGTTCCTTGGGATCTGGGTGAGCTCTCCAGTGATATCCAGGAACGATTCCTGTTTTGCCGATCTCTGAATGTATGTGGAGGTGCCTCGCGCCTGCCGCCAAGAAAATTGTTGCTCGCCTTGTGTCTGCATCCTGACGGATTTTTGCTTGCCTCGCGCCTGCATCCAAGCAAATCGTTGCTCGCCTTGTGTCTGCATCCTGACGGATTTTTGCTTGCCTTGTGACTGCATCCTAGCAATTCCTTGCTCGCCTTGCACTGCATTTGAGCAAATCATGGCTCGCCTTGCCCCTGCAAGCAATTCCTTGCTTGCCTTGTGCCTGCATCCAAGTAAATCCTTGCTCACCTTGCGCTGGCATCCAAACAAATCCTTGCTTTCCTGGCGTCTGCATCATTGCGCAACTTCCACCTGCAAACATGTATTAGCTTGCCTGATGCCCGCAACCAAGTCCTCGCACGCTTTTTTGTGCTCACATGAGTTTCCTTTCGTTCACGATGTGCCTGTACCCAAACGGATCACACTCCAATCGTGGTTGGTCTCGACCTCACCCACAGTATCTCAGATTCCCTTCACTACACACGTGGTTTTATTATGCAATTGAGGCATAAATCATGCAGCTGCACTCTCATGCCTTGGGTCGTGTCTACTCGCTCGCATGCTGCCTTTGCCGCCACCCGAGGTCAAGCCCTCTTGCATTTGGCTTTTCTGTGACAGGTGGAGGATGACTATAAGAAGAACTGGTACCTTGCAACCTTCGATCAGCCCGACCAGTACGACCCCTCCCGGCCAGCAGTCGCTGCTTGGACGCAGTTTGTGACAGCGTTCATCCTTTACGGTGCGCATGATGTGGTTGTTGTGTACGTCAGACCCCTCCCAGCCAGAAGTCCTTGCTTGGACGCAGTTTGTGACAGCGTTCATCCTTTATGGTGCGCATGATGTGGTTGTTGTGTACATCAGACCCCTCCCGGCCAGCTGTTGCTGCTTGGACACAGTTTGTGGGTGTGCTCATTCTTTACAGTGCGCATGCGTTGCATCTTTTGTACAGCAGCCACCGGCATCGTTCACAGGTATTGTTCACAGGCATTAGATTAGATTGGTGCGGCTGCCCTCTTTGCCGCATCGTTTGCTTCCTGCCCTCTTACATGCCACCACCTGTCGTCGCTCAGACCTGGCGCGTTTCCTTACCACACCGACGTTTCTAATCACTCTTCAACCATTCGGATGTCATTAATGCAGCCTGTGATATTGCAGTTATGTGTCACAGTACGCTATATCACAGGGTGGAAGCACTGTGTAGGGTCTGTGAGCTCATTCCTGCATGCTCAAGCATTCACTGCAAGGCAGGGTTTGTTTTGAGTTGCCTTCAGCTGCAGGAGTTTAGGTTACAGGGGGTGCGTCTAAGGCGTGTACTTCCCCGCTCCCCTTGTTCGGAACATGCAAGCTTACCTGATCCCTCGCTGGGTGTGAGGAAGGAAGATGGAAAAAGACACCTGGTCTCCAATTTTCTAAGCGAATCCCAAGACCGTGTAGCCAACAGTGAGGGCCCAGCACTGCACCTCATCCTTGCACTCGCACTTAAGTCAACACCTGCAGGTCATCCCTTTTTGAGCACCAAGGCATCTGCGAGCCTACATATTCCCCACCACCTGATCCTTTTCCACCACCTGATCCTTGCACATACATTTGGGTCAACATGCACAAGCCATCTCATTTCTTTCTGATCATTTGCGCATATTCCTTACTGTTTTGCTCTTGAGTGCAACCAACCTTACTCCCCTCTGCCTTTAAGTGCCTGACCCATGGAAAAGGTCACTCACTCTCCTTTGAAACACCCGACCCTGCAGGAAAAATAATCTCTTGCGCTTCTGAGTGAGCTACATCGTTCACAACCCCTCACGTATCTCAATTAAGATGATGAAGGTCATCTTTTTGTATGTGCGCAGGCTACCTCATCCCCATTTCCTTGTACGTGTCCATCGAGGTGGTCAAGATTGCCCAGAGTGTGATGTACATCGGCCAGGACAGGGAAATGTATCACAAGGAGACAGACACCCCTGCGCTTGCGCGCACAAGCAACCTGAACGAAGAGCTGGGCATGGTGGGTGTCAAAGTGGCTCTTGACAGGGTTTGCTTTGGTAGGTGCTTGGCTTGTGTCGCTATTGTGCCAGCTACCTGCGCGCAAGGAGACGGACACCCCTGCGCTTGCGCGCACAAGCAACCCGAACAAGGAGTTGGGCTTGGTGGGTGGTCAGGGTAGCGAGTGGGTGGTTAAATTGTTCCCCTGGCACGGTTTGTTAGTTTGTACCCGGCTTGTATTACTACTGTCTAGCTACCTGAACCAGCAGCATTGTCTCTTGGTGGTGGACGGGGATCGTAGCTCCTTGTGTCAGTGTGTTTGTTACCTTTTCTTTGTTTGAAGAGCGTGTAGCTATTTGGACAAAAGGAGCTGGGTAGGGTGGGCGATCAGGTGAGCGACTTGCAATGCTTGCAGGCTGAGTAGGAGGAGTGTGTGTGAAGAAGAGGAAGCAGACGTAATATGTATTCAATTAGAACTCTTTGTGCCTGCCTTTCCATGGGTTGGCTGTGCAAATTGGGCTGCTAAAGCTCCTCCTTATCCATTATGCATTGATTTCAGGGACTGCTGTGCTTCATCACACACACCCACATCCCCCCCCCCCCCAAACACACACACACACACACTCACACACGCGCGATTAGCTCAAATGTGCCAAAATACGTTTTTTTGCTGTAGGTGACCTATGTGCTCAGTGACAAAACAGGCACACTGACGCGCAACGTAATGGAATTCTTCAAAGCTTCGATAGGGGGAGTTAGCTATGGCGCTGGCATCACAGAAGTGGAACGGTCAAATGCTGAAAGGTGTGTTCTTGCGCCTGCTCATACGCACATGGTGTGTTCTTGCGCCTGCTCATACGCACATGTTGTGTTCTTGCGCCTGCTCATTCGCACATGGTGTGTGCGCGCGCGTGTGTGTGTGATGTTCAGAGTGCATGTGTCCAATTCAGCTTTAGCTTCTCTTGCTAGTCTGCTCAACCACAGGAGCTGTGGAAAGAGCATATTGGTCTTGTATTGGATGCCAGCCCATCCCTGTAAGGAACTGGATGCTGTGCGTCATTTTGCTTTCTTGACAAACGTTATCTTAAGTAAGAGTTTCTGCAGAGCCATTGCCAAAGTATTTATGGTTCGCTTTCTTGCCCATAGCATTGCCCTTATGGACAATGCCGCTGACAGTGTTTGTATGATTATCTTTCATTTCTTCCTATTAGTACTGGAGGCTGCAGAGCCACGGCGAGATTCCATCAGGCTGTTGGACTGATGACTTTGGAGACATTGTCAGTCAATTGCTCTAAAGAGGCGTTTTACAGTGCTTTTGGTTTTTGTAAAGAGGCTTCAAGGTCAAAAAATCATGCTGACTTTATTTGTGAAGCTCACCTTGACACTATATGCAGGAAGGGGGAGACGCTGCCCGAATATGATGAGGCTGCACTTGCAAAGTACCGCGAAAACTATTTCAATTTTTACGACTCCCGCCTCATGGACGGCGCGTGGCAGCACGAAACAGACCCTCACCGTATCGAGATGTTCTTTCGCCTCCTGGCGGTGTGCCACACTGTCGTTCCCTGCAGCCCACAGGTGTGTGTGTATGTGTGTGTGACTCAGCTTGTCTTGCTAATTCTTCTGGCGGTGTGCCACACTGTTGTTCCCAGCGGCCCACATATATATGTGTATGTGTACGTGTGTGTGAAGCATGTTTTGTATTTTAGTGCTGGCTATGTAGTATTACACACTTTTGTCATAAACAGCACTGTGTACCACATAGCCATCCCTAGGTGGCTGCATGGATGTCAGAGCTTCGAGGATGCTTCTCCTTAAGCATGATGACTATGTGCTGCACTGCCATCCTTTAAAATCAAATGTTGCGCTTGCTTTGTGCTATGTTTCCTCCCTCAACGACACAATTTCATCCCCCACAACATCCACACGCTCATTTGAAAATCAAGTTTTGCGCAATGGCTTTGTGCCACGTTGCCACCCTTAATGACACAATGTCATCCCCCACAACATGCACATAATCATTTGCAGAATGAGAAAGAGATCAAATATGAGGCAGAGTCCCCTGATGAGGCTGCGCTGGTGGTGGCAGCCAAAGTAATGGGTTTTTTCTTCTACGCTCGCACAGCGTCATCAGTCACGGTGTGTGTGTGTTTGTGATGCTTGCTCGCAATTGTAAAACTGTAAATGTGCACCTGAGTTGTCTGCAGCTGGTGGTGCATGAATCCAAGCCTGACCGCTGTTTTCTTTCTGCATAAGACTTTCTGACTTTTGTCTTTTCGCATGGGGTATTGCGTCTCTTTTGTTGCGTTAGGCTATTAGACTTTTATTTTCTTGCCCCATGCATGGCAGGTCTCACTTTGTGCGTTTGCCGCTGGTGCATGGAAGTGCTCATCCAGCAAGCGCACTCTTGCATCAGCTGCAAATGCACAAAGAGAGGAGAGTGCGAAGCAGTTGTTTTCACGCCTCCCTACAAGTCAACGTCATGATGGTTACAATGGCTACAATGGAGAATATTTAAGTGGGCAACAAGCATTGGCAAGCATGAGGAAGCCCAGCACAGCTCAGAGTCGCACATCTGCCTCCACGCATTCAAAAGTGAAGACTTGCTCCGCATCCACCATATGATGCTAGCATTAAATACTTAAATACTTTCTTACTGGTCAATGTACACACGGTTGAGTGCTGCTGTGATATTCATCCATGGACAAGTTCCAGGCCCATGGACGAGGGGGCATGTCTTTTCTGGGAGCCTTCAATGCGTTTTTCCCCTTTTCAGCCGCAGCTTTCTTTTCTCGCCTATCGTATCCTCATTGTCACAGGTGCGAGAAACAACACCTGCCGGCACCAGGGATGTGGTGTACGAGGTGCTGAACATTTTGGAGTTTAGCTCTACACGCAAGCGCATGAGCATCATCGTGCGCGACGACAGCGGCCGGCTCATCATTTTCACAAAGGTAAAGTAGCTTGCAAATGTGGAACCAATCCCATGGCCATTCCCACGCCTCTTCCCTGTGCATGGTTTCATTGAGTGCAGCAATTCCGTTCTCAGGTCACATGAGGGACACAAAATTAACTGTTGATCACAAAAGTCAGGTTAGCCAAGCTGTGTGTAAAATTGAGGAGTTGCCCCAAAAGGATTTGGCCAAACTGGGTATCATTCAACTTTTCTTCATCAATTTCTTTTGTATTCCATAATACAGGAGCAAGTCGCAAAAATGGGCTGCCCAATGGTGCCTCCTGTGCCTCTCGCATAGATTTCAGTTTTCCCTGCCAAAATTGGGCAATTTCCTGGACCGCCGCCCCAGCCCTCCGGTACCCCCAGAATATGCTCCTGATAAAGTGCCCAGCCATTGCTGCTGGTCAGGCAAGCCGGGGGAGGGGGGGGGGCAGCTTCTAGGAGACCCCACTTTGGCAGGCATTTTGCCAGATTTCTGGCCCCAACCCCCAAGGGCACACCCCAGCACAAACTAAGTATGCAGAGTTGCTCAGATAGGTCCAGACAAAGGTCCTGCATACTCGGGATTCGCTGGTTGCTGTAGGGCATGAAGTCAAACCTGCTTAGCTGACCTGACCATAAGTGTGCTTACAGATCATGGTGCTGGGCAGCTTGCGCTGGAGCATCTTTGTGTGTGGGACCGTGCTGGCCAGCTTGTTCTAACCCATTGTGGTGAACCCATTGTGGTGAACCCATTGTGGTGAAGCGTACAAACCGGGCACTTGGGTTTTCTTCAACCTTTTTTGCATTGACTGGATGAGTGGCATGAGAAGCAACGCAGCACGCAGCGCTTGATGAGGCTTTAGGAGGGGTTAGGAGGAGTCCCTATTGGAGAGAACCATGGTCAAGACCACCCGCAGCCTTACTTTTGCCATTCAAGGAAATAAAGGGCATGGATGCATAATTAGGTGTGGGTAAAGAGGGTCTGCCATTCTGCCAGAGCCTCAAACCCCTATGGAGAGTGCTGCTGTACTTTTATAGTTAAAAATCTGCTTTTCACATATGCGTCCTTTACCACCTCAAACTTTTGATAGAAGACAACTTCTTCGTAATGGATGAAATGACGTGGAACGGCATGTCAGCATGACTCTGGGACAGGAGCAATCTAGTTTGGCTTGACGTCCATCCCTTGCCACGGACCTCCTTAATTTGGCAACCTTCCCCGATCCAATATCTCCTCCATTCTCTAACATTGAGCTACCATTTTTAAGCCGCTGATGGCTGGCCTCCAGGTCGTCCTGTATCACTCCTTTGATCAGTTTCCTGGGCAGCTCCAATGCTAGCTACGAGCAGTACTTGTACAAGAAGAGGCCCCAATCTGACCAGTTGTGCTAGCTGGCACAGAGGCTGTAGAGTGCATGCACAGCAACATCTGCCAAAGCTGGGAAGCTCCTTGGGAAGCTTTTTCAAAGCGTAAGCTGACGTACTGAAGTTGATGTTCCTCCTGCTGCTTTGTGCTTGGCATAAACAGCATGAGCCAACACCTCAGCCCTTGAAATACTGGGAACCAATGCAACTGCTACCAGATAGGGACTCCTGAGCATCCTCCCAAAGTATCCTTTTGGCATATATTTATCAATTCTTGGTTTTCTGATGATTTGTCCTGTGCATGTCTGTGGTGTTTGGGCCTTTTCCAGCGAATTTTAAAACTTTTTTGGTGACCCACTCTTGCACTGTCAATGTCATGCAGGGCGCAGACTCAGTCATCTATGAGCGCCTGTCTCCGAACAACCCCCAGAATGCAAAGCTCAAGGGCGTGACGACACAGGTGTGAGCAGAGGCTGATGCTCTTAGGTTGAGATTTGATGATTTCAGTGCGTGCGTGCGCGCGCGCACGCACACACACACACACACATACACACACAAACACACACACACTTGCGCGTGCGCGTAGCACATGGAGGAGTACGGCAGTGCCGGCCTGCGCACGCTCTGCCTTTCCTACGCGGAGCTGGACCCTGCCTTCTACGCACAATGGCAGGCGCAGTTCATGCAGGCCAAGACATCTATGGAGGACCGCGTTGAAAAAGTGGCAGCGGTGGCAGAGCTGATTGAGAAGAACCTGCAGCTGCTCGGGTGGGTTGCGTGAGAGAAGAAACAAAGAGGTGGAAAGCAAATAAAAGAGAGGGGAAGGGAACCATGCCCAGGTAATTAAGTCAATTTAGTCAAGTAACTTCGCCAATTAGTTGCATGGGAATCCCCAGCAGGGTGAAGTTTTCTGCCTTACAACACAGAATAAGAGCACAGAAAGTAAGAATTTATATGGTAAGGAAAAGAGGTTTATCGACAAGTTGCCTTACAGCACAACCAGACTTTTTC
Organism: Dunaliella primolecta; assembly: GCA_914767535.2. Taxonomy (NCBI): domain Eukaryota; kingdom Viridiplantae; phylum Chlorophyta; class Chlorophyceae; order Chlamydomonadales; family Dunaliellaceae; genus Dunaliella; species Dunaliella primolecta. Next base: position 11,450,118 of record OU611756.1, on the reverse strand, counting down.
CTGCAAGCGATTAGCCGTCGTCAGGTATGGCATGTGCGCTGTAATCATTAATGTGTGCAAGATGAGAGCAGGAGAGGGGACTTGCCGTTTTTGATACATTGAAGTGTTTGAAGCTTACAGGCATCAGCATTCTGGGGCCTGTAGAGGGGTCTCTGCTTTGCATTAGATACAGATGATGCCATGATCCATTGTTCACTCCTGCCCAGCTCTCACTCTGCTGGCTTGAAGGCCATCATTGCTGCTAAGATTCTGGCTGCAGCTACACGGCCATTGCAGGTGCATCGCTGCATCCTTATGTGTATCGTCATGCAAACAAGTTGGGCCACGCCCCTGCTGACTTAAACCAACTGTCCCTGTTGCTGTTGTATACGTGCGGGTGCTCCGCTATTGAGGATGAGCTGCAGGACTGAAATGCACCCACTTATCTGCAGCGTGGCGCGTCCAGCTCAGGGTATTTCCCCACTGGCTCAAACCAATGTTTCCTTCTTGTTGTCAGTGTGCAAGTGCACTATACCATCGATTACAAGCTGCAATGCATCACCTTTCTAAAACCTCGGTGCCACAATACCACGCTACGGTTCCATACTACAGATGTCCAGGCAGGTACACTTGTAAGCTCAAACTGTGAGCCCCCTTTTGCCCCGTTTCCATGGCTGCAGTGCAGTGCCGTTGAGGACAAGCTGCATAAGGGAGCGCTGCAGTGCGTCAAGCAACTCGCTCCTGCAGGCATCAAGCTGTGGGTGTGTGCTCTATTTGGATGGCTGCAGGTGCACTGCCGTTCAGGGCAAGCTGCATGAGGGAGCGCTGCAGTGCGTCAAGCAACTCGCTCCTGCAGGCATCAAGCTGTGGGTGTGTGCTGTATTTGCTGGATGGCTGCAGGTGCACTGCCATTGAGGACAAGCTGCATGCGGGAGCGCTGCAGTGCGTCAAGCAACTCGCTCCTGCAGGCATCAAGCTGTGGGTGTGTGCTGTATTTGCTGGATGGCTGCAGGTGCACTGCCATTGAAGGCAAGCTGCATGAGGGAGCGCTGCAGTGCGTCAAGCAACTCGCTCCTGCAGGCATCAAGCTGTGGGTGTGTGCTGTATTTGCTGGATGGCTGCAGGTGCACTGCCATTGAGGGCAAGCTGCATGAGGGAGCGCTGCAGTGCGTCAAGCAACTCGCTGCTGCAGGCATCAATCTGTGGGTGTGTGCTGTATTTGCTGGATGGCTGCAGGTGCACTGCCATTGAGGACAAGCTGCATGAGGGTGCCGCAGTGCGTCAAGCAACTCGCTGCTGCAGGCATTAAGCTGTGGGTGTGTGCTGTATTTGCTGGATGGCTGCAGGTGCACTGCCATTGAGGACAAGCTGCATGAGGGTGCCGCAGTGCGTCAAGCAACTCGCTGCTGCAGGCATTAAGCTGTGGGTGTGTGCTGTATTTGCTGGATGGCTGCAGGTGCACTGCCATTGAGGACAAGCTGCAGGAGGGTGTGCCGCAGTGCATCAAGCAACTCGCTGCTGCAGGCATCAAGCTGTGGGTCCTCACGGGCGACAAGATGGAGACTGCCATCAACATCGCGTTTGCGTGCAGCCTCATCACCGAGGAGATGCAGCAGTTTGTGCTGGACGCCACATGTCCGGTGGGTGTGTGCACGCACAAGTGTGTGTGTGTGCCGTTGATGCAATGCGTGTGTTTGCGCATCCTATTGTGTTGTGCCACTGATGTTGTTTCCGCCCTTTGGTGTCATGTGCCTCTGTTGGCTTCTTCTCAAATTCAGTTGTATCCATTGTTCTCTGCTGCTTCTTTACCTTGCGGGTTGTTCTTGCGTAGGGGCGCCCTGCTGCAGGGAGCCCAAGGGACGAAGGAATGCATTGCTCTGCTGCTTTATTGCCATTTGCTGATGTCCTTATGTAGGGGCGCTCTGCTGCAGGGAGCTCAAGGGACGGAGGCTGCAAGGGATGGAGGCATGTACTGCTCTCTGCTGCTTCAACGCCACCTGCTGATGTCCTTGTGTTGGGGTGCCCTCAATTAGGGTTTAGGGTGAAGGGTTGCTGTGTAGGAACGCCCTGCAGGGAGCCCAAGGGACGGAGGCTGCACGGTTGACGGTGGAGGCCAGAATGACATGCAACAGCCATGCCTTTTTTTTCCTAGAGATGGGCTGGCAAAGAAGGCAACTCCCGTGCCCTTACCCTCACACGTGCACACCTGTTGATGCCTTCCAGGAAGCTGATGAGCTGGAGGCTGCAGGACGCATTGAAGAAGCAGACATGCTGTGCCACAGCCGCATCCAGCAGCAGCTGGCCAAGGTGGGTTGCATGGGCAGTGCATGTGACGCTGTTCTTGCGGGTTGTCCGCATCCACCAGCAGCTGGCCAAAGTGGGTTGCATGGGCAATGCATGTGACACTTCTTGTGGGTTGTCCGCATCCCTCAGTGGCTGGCCAGGGTGGGTATGCCGCACCTGTAGGCCAGGTTCGTGTGTTGCATTCACCAGCAGCTGGCCAAGATGGGTTGCATGGGTTTGTGGTTTGTCCACATTCCGCATCTAGCAGCAGCTGGCCAATGTGGATCTGCCACAGCCACAGCCAGCAGCAGCGCCATCCCTGCTGTGGAAATGAGGAACCTAGATTCTGAGGCCCATGTGGAATTAATTGGAATGTCGTGAATGTGGTGTTTCAGAACAAAAAGGCTACAAGTACCCGCCCAGGCTGAGGCTACCATGTCTGATTGGGTCATGTTTCTGGCCTGCCTGCAAAGACAAAGGAACACTGCATGTACCCGCTTAGCTTAAGGCTGCCATGTCTGATTAGGTCATGTTTCTGGCCTGCCTTTAAAAGCAAAGAACACTGCATGTACTCACTTAGCTTAAGGCTGCCATGTCTAATTAGGTAATGATTCTGGCCTGCTTTAAAAGCAAAGAACTCTGCACATATTCGCTCAGGTTAAGGCTGCCATGTCTGATTGGGTCATGATTCTGGCCTGCCTGCAAAGACAGAGGAACACTGCATGTACCCACTTAGCTTAAGGCCGCCATGTCTGATTAGGTCATGTTTCTAGCCTGCCTTTAAAAGCAAAGGACACTTCATGTACCCACGCAGGTTGAGGCCACCATGTCGGAGCAGGAAGGGAGCTGCTTACAGTATGCCCTGGTCATTGATGGTAAAGCACTCAGCTACGCGCTCAGCGACAAGTTGGCACCCACGTTCCTGAAGGTGAGGAGGGGGGCACGCTGTCGAGCTCCGTGGTAATGTCAGCTGATGGCTTGGTGTCCGGGCCCTGTCTTTTATTCTCTTGCACAGGCAGGTGTGCTGTTGCCGAGTGCGCTGCCTCACCTATCAAGTGCTGCTGGGTGTGCTGTCAAAAGCAGGGAAGCTAAGCTGCTACACATTCATCGGGTTAGGACTTCCCTTGTGTGTGTTTCAGCTTCTGCTTGCTGACATTTGCTTGAGTGTATGTATGCCCCTCTTCATGGCCACGCACCGCCTTAGCTCGCTTCAGCAGTACATGTCCAAGCCACATTCCACATTCATTTTTGCTGCTACTTCCACAGGTCGGAGTTCAGTGCCTGGCCGTCGTGTGTTGCCGCGTGTCCCCCTTACAAAAGGTAAGTACCGTACTACCAGGTGATCATCCCGCAACCCCAAAACAAATAATTATTTTCACAACCCCGCACCAGTCCCGCACCCCTCTCATTTGATATTTTTTACAATCCCGCACTATCCCACGGTAGTGGTGTTCACCCCAGAACAAAGTTGCTCCAATGCCGTTTTTGACATCATAAACGCTTTTCTGGTGCAAAATGGGTAGGCAAACCTGGTCTCAGAATGTGGAATGGTGCAGTGGCTGGGGAGATACAGGAGGTGGGTGTCCAGACATAGACTGGACCCCCTCTCCAAAAAACTCGTGGAGCTTAATTTGAGGAATCGAACTTATTAAACACAATTTAAAAAGTCCGTCTGCACTCGTTTTATGAGCCCCGGTGCACCAGCTGTCAGGATCGTAAAATTGACAGGTTTCGTGACATCACCTTCCTGGCGGGCCATCAACATCGCCGTTTTCGGTACACGTTTGACTTTTTCTATTAGATAAATCTTTTTACCAAGTTTGAGCTCGCGGTTCGCACAGCTGGAGCAGCAGCAGCGACAGAACAGCTGGAATCTGTGCCTGGGAGCTCGCTGCAGCCCAGGAGAGCGTGCCCCTGCCCGTCCCAGACTTTCTTGCAGGTGTGTTGAAGGTCATCATGTGTGAACATTGCAGCAACTGCGCACTAAAGTGTCCTGTGTGGTGGAAGAGGACCAGGCGCACACGCATGCACCTGCGATGACCTCACCTGTGCACTCCAGCACTTAAGATGCATATTAATGAGTTTAGGAGATGTAATTGCACACGTTTGCAGCCTGAAATTGTCACTGTGGCGCATCTTGTACACCCCATGCATGTTGATCTTTGAAAGGCATTACACTGCACACCTGGCCATGCGCTGCTTCAAATCTTGCAGGGCCTGTCCTGGATGGTGCCCTGACACACATGGAAGTGCATGTGAGGCAGTCTGAGCGTGGCGTGCGGCGACTGTCAGCCAGCACAGGTTGGTGTGCTGCAGGTTGTGCTATAGCGTAGCATAGCATAGCGTGCCCATCGGCGGGTTTCGACGGCTGAGACTCCTCAAGTATACTGCTCTTCATATGACTAGCGCATGCGCAAATTTTGGTTGTGAACTTTTGAGAACTTCGCAAGCTTGACTGTGCACGGCTTCGTACTCACCTTCCAACATGTCACCATGCACACAGATGACAAAGTTTAAACACCCTCTCTGGACCCCTGAGGGTGCACACTTACCAGAGGAGCTGCGCAAGAAGCTGGCATGCTGCTGCCTGAATGGCTGCAAGCGGCTGCTGGATGGGCGCAGGCCGGGTGATGCGTGGCAGAAAGTGGAAGAGCATGCAGCAGAGGGTAGCAGCAGCAGCAGCGGCAGCAGCAGCAGCAGCAGCAACAGCAGCAGGGGGGGCAGCAAGAGCAAGAGGCGCGTGAGGTAGAGCAGCAGGTTGCAAAGCTCAGCGTGATACAGGTGAATGCGCAGCTGCTTGATGAGCGCTGGAGCACAGAGCAGCTGCAAGTGGCCAGCGACATGGCAAAGTCAGCAGCAGCCCAGCTCAGCAAGAAGAGAAAAGAGGCTAAGGCAGCGCGCAGCCAGAATGTTCAAGAGCAGCAGCAGCAGCCGCAGCTGCAGCGTGCCGCACCAAGCAGCCGCTCACACTTGGTGCGGAATTGCACCTTGGTGAAGCTAGCCAAAAACATGGCCAACGCCCTGGATAGCGATGATGACAGTGAAAGCAGCAGCAGCAATGCAGAGAGCAGTGATGCAGACAGTGACAGCAGCTAGAAGAAGTTGATTTGCAGTTAGATATGCTGATTTGCAGTTGGAGAACTTGTGTGCTGCGTGCACTGATCTGACCATGCAAGCAGTGCCACCATGATGGCATGGCTGACTTGCACCAGACAAACCTTTTGGGTCCAATTTTTTTGATGGTGTTTTTCAGTGCACAAGGGAGGTGCAGAGCGAGTTTGGTGGAAGGGGGACGTGTTCCACAGCTTTTATCTTGCTTTTTGTGTGGGGAAATTTGAAAAAAATGGCAAAAATGACACATTTTTGACCACAGAGCGTCCATTCGGTCTTCGTTCCGGACAAACAGCATACCATTTGAAAGGTTTTTGAATTTCTCGGCCGATAAAAAAACAAATTATAGAACTTGACTCCATGGCTGGGCAGATATTGGGGAAAAAGTGTGATCTGATCTGGAATGTCAATTTCTGGGGCGCCCAGATCACCCCTTGGGCCAAATTTCAAAATTTCAAATTGACAGCTCTTAATATTTACCAAATGTGCACCTGTTGCCAAATTTTCAAGTCATTTGGTGAGAGTCACCTCGGGGCGTGAACACCCCTACACGGGGCCAATTGTCCCCTTGCTAATCGTTAAAATTCTCTAACATATTTATTTTCACTTTCCCGCACTTTCCTGCATCCCCTTAAAAAATTATTTTCAGGTCGTCCCACACTCATCCCGCACCCCTCAAAAACATTATTTTTGCAGGATGATCTAAAAGTAGTTACGGTATGTTCAGGAAACCTGGAGCACCTTTTGTGTGGGTCTCGTGATCAATGCCCAATTTGCTTTCGCATAAGAGTGTCGTAGTCTATCTGTGTATGCATGCTTGAGTTAGCTCTTCCCATTGCATTACAAGCGCGATTTGCAATGTGTTTGCACTGTGGTATGCTATGCAGGAGGCACTCATGCTGCCACCCTGCTTGCAGTGATGTGCACAAGTACGGTTTCCTGGCGTTCCTTTAGGCTAGCTTGGATCAATTTAGGCTTCAGTGCCCTTAGCAAAAGCCCTAGCTAGCTTGCTAGTTAGGGGATTCCTTCAATGCGTGCGGCCAGCTTCAGTCTGCGCAGCCATGGCTGTAGTTGTGCTACATGTTCACCTTATTTAACTGGGTTATGGATAACAAATTATGTTTTCATACTGTGGTTCTAATTTTTTAAATACGTCTTTCTTTTTCTTATCAGGCCCAAGTCACACCTTGGATGCTCAAATCTGGATGTAACAGGCTTGTTTTCCTGCTTGCCATCACGTCACAGGCGCAGGTGACAACCCTCGTGTCCAAGGCAGGAGATGTCACGCTCGCCATTGGGGATGGTGCAAACGATGTGGGCATGATCCAGGTGAGACGTGTGTGTGTGTGTGTGTGCGCGTGTGAGTGTGTGCGTGCGTGCGCGCGCGCGCGCGCGCGTGTGTGTGTGTGTGTGTGTGTGTGTGTGTGTGTGTGTGTGTGTGTGTGTGTGTGTGTGTGTCTTCGCGCGCATATGTGTCGCTTATCATTGGAGACGGCACAAATGATATGGGCATGATCTGGGTGAGGATAGACGCTTCCTACCCATGAGGCTCAGGATCCAAGAGGTGCTCAAGAGCTGCCTGTCCCGCAATGCTGCACTCGGCAACTTCATTCCTAAAGGCGAAACCATGCACCTTGTGAGGTGGCGAATCTGACGTGGGCATGATTCAGGCCATCAATGCATCACGACAAGAATAATGGAGGTGGCAGTGGCGGTGTGAGTGAAGTCGGTGCAACTCTTGTTGCTTGCTCACCAGCTGGACTGCTTTTGCCTGTGAGTGTGCAACAGCACAAAAAATGCCATGCAAGAGCAATTTATTGCACGGAGCGTGCAATGCTCATGGCGCTCGCGCGCGCGCACGCATACACTCACACATTTTCACACACACACACACACACACACACACACACACACACACACACACACACACACACATACACACGCATGCACGCACGCACGCACTCGCGCACGCATACACACACACAGGCATGCATGCCCTCATCATCCAGAGTTACCACTAGCTGATGGAGTGATTTGGGTGCTGATGTGTGCTCTGTTCCTTCCGCCCCTTCTGACAGGCTGCTCACCTGGGAGTGGGCATCAGCGGGCAGGAGGGCATGCAGGCCGTGATGAGCTCAGACTTTGCCATTGCCCAGTTCCGGTTCCTCACCACCCTCCTTCTGGTGCGTGGTTTGTCTTCTTCCTTTTCTCTTGTAGCCCTTGCTGCAGTAGCAAGGAAGCCTGGCAGCAAGAGTCTCCTCCTGCTCCTTCTATCACAGCATCCCACAAATGATAGTGCAAATCCCTCTGTTTCGGGATGGACAATCTTTGATACACATCGGCATGCATACAGTAAGATCCTGATCAGGACACGTTTCCAGTTAGGGGACCTTCCCTTAATGCACGCGGCTTTTGGCCTGCGTAGACTTTTCTTTTTCTTTTCTTTAAGATCCTGATCAAGACACATGGCAGGTACAGAGACAACGTCTGGAATCGGCCAAATTGTGTGTGCCTGCCAAACCCTCCTATGCTATGTCCCGCTGCAGCCCACGGCTGCTGCTCATTCTCCGCCACACACCTGATTGAAACTCTATTGCCGGTAGCAACATTCTTCCTGCTGCAGCCCATGGCTGCTGCACCTTTTCTGTCAAATACCTGGCCTGCACCATATTGCTGGCAGCAGCATTGCTCCGCGATCAGGCGTGTCAGGTGCCTTATAAAGGTGTACTGGCCTCTTCTTGTACGCAGCTGCGTTTATTGCTTTCTTGGATTGCACGGGCGCCTTTGCTTCTTCTGCCTTTTCCGCATGATCCCTCCAAAGAGCTAATTTTCAATATATTTATATTCTTTTTGCAATCCTCAGGTGCATGGACGCCTTAGCTACTTCCGTCTATCCCGCATGATCTGCTTTTTCCTCTACAAGAACCTCATGTTCGGCATTACCATCTTCATATTCAACGCCTTTGCCCTTTTCAGCGGGCAATTTATGTGAGTGGAGTCCAGGCTGATCCTGGGACCTTAGTCAGAGTTTGTTTGTTTGCTCTCTAGGGGCACACATAGTGGGTTTGCCTTTGACCAGTGCACATGTTTGTCCTGTCTATGTGAGTGCAGTTCGGACGCCCCACCAATGGGAAAAATTGACTTGATCTGCTGTTGCTTTTAACCAGTGGGCATGTTGTTGCAGTTTACTTGAGTGCTGCCTGGATGGACCCTGGGAAGCTTGCTAGGAACGCTACCTTCCCTGTGCTCTTGCTGCAGTGGTCTCACTTTGTTGTGCATGTCATCGCTGCGCCAGCTTGTGCATGCCATGCCTGGATTGCTTGTTCCTGTATCTGTGGATTTCTTGTGCCTGTAATTGTGGATTGCTTGTGCCTGTAATTGTGGATTGTTTGTTCCTGTGATCGTTGATTTTTGTATCTGTGCACGCCAAGCCTGGATGGCTCATTCGAGACGCCAGCATTTGGAGGACATGACTTTCTCCGTGCTATTGCTCTGTAGAAGTCTGCACTTGTGCATGCCATGCATGGATTGTTTGTTCCTGCATGCCGGGATCTGCAGAAACGAGGCTTGAATTCTGGCACACCCCCAAATGTAGGCGGACACGTTTAGATTTACCTCTTTCTGTACTGAAAGGCGCACCAGTGCTGCTGTCCAGCCTTCCAGCTTTGTCGTGATCAACATCAGGAGATTTTTCATCTTACATGTATCATCAGCAGCCATGGGTAAATGGGGTGTCTCGGTTTCACAAAGAGGCTCCTTGAGGCTAGACGAGCCTAGGCCTATGTGGATAGAGCCTACTGGGAGGTTATGGTTAGAAATCTACCTTTTCACAGAAGGTTCCATATGCTCCAAAATTTCTCGGGCTGGTGTATATATTAATTGGGACAAGTCAAGAAGTTCCTGTCCCACTGTCCTCTCCCCCTTACTGCACTGCACTGGTTCGTTGAAACAAGTGCCCCCCCCTTAAAAATTTGTCAGTGCACTCCAGAGTAGCAAGTGTAATAATAATCGACACCCTCGCATGATTCAGAGCCATGTAAGTGTGCTTGGTGCTCATCTCGCCTCAAATTGACAACCTATATTCACTAGTTTCTGTTTTAGAGAGCACAACAGGCATCAATCAATGCCAGCAAACATCCTGCACTGCCACAGCGCCTGTCCCTTAGTCTTCTGCCGCTCAGTTGTTTCAGGAACAGCATCTTAGTCTAGGTGCCACCGTACTGCTGCATGCCCAGGTGCTTCTCGCTGGTCTCTTACATTACACTGCAAAAGTACATGAGCACCTCATGTGAATCTCCTTGAAATTGTGGTGGCACTCTTTGCGTGCGTTTATGTGTGTGTATGTGTGTGTGTGTGTGTGCGTGTGTGTGCGTGTGTGTGTGTGTGTGCCCGTTCTGCCTCCCCTAGCTTTGCCCAGCCTAGCCCTGGGTGAGGTTAGGCGAGTTGGCTACCATCCCTAATCATCAGCTTTGCCTTCTTTCCTGCTGCCCCTCCATTTTTCAATTTGCCAATCACATGCGCCCTTCCACTCATGAGCATTGCTACGACTTCTATATGGTCCTCCTCAGCATTGTTCATGTCACACAACACACACACGTACACACACAACAGGTACAATGATTTTTACATGACCCTGTTCAACATCTTGTTCACATCGCTCATGCCCCTGGCTATTGGCATCTTTGACCGGGATGTGGACCGCAAGAAATGCGTCAAGTACCCCTCTATGTATAAGCAAGGTAAGCGCAGTGCCTGCAAGGACGTTGATACCTTGCCTTGGACAAAGGAAAACTGGGCCGGCAAATTTGGCACCGTGCATTTAGAAGGGGTCCCCTGACAGCCAAAAAGGTCTCCCCGATTCCTTGGATAGAGGTTTCAGTGAATGTGGCAATACTGTAGAGGCTTCAGGGTCTCATGTAGCTCCTTCAAGGGAAAGTAAGCAAATGAGTCCAACAAATGAGTCCAGACAGGAATTCCATCTGGGTATCGCATTGTCTGTTCAGGACCCTTACTTGAACACCGCTCCTTCCTGTCACAGAATCAGACCTGCTGCTTGTACTGACGCATGAAGCTCCACTCCTTTAGGACATTTGGTCATGCAGCAGCTCCCAATGTCATATTTGTTTTAATGCTGTACAAGTCACGCACGCGCACTTACACACACATGTGCACACACACACACACACACACACACGCGCGCGCGCGCGCGCGCTCGCGCAGGCCAGCGCAACGAGAACTTCAACCTCCAAGCCATCGGCGGCTGGCTGGTGCTGGCCTGCTACCAGGCTGGCGTGATCATGACCTTCATCATGATTGGCCACGACTCACGCATCATCTCTCGATGGAGCGGCCAGCCATACACCATGTTTGAGTCTGGGGTGTGCATGTTCACCATAGTCATCCTGGTGGTGCACTTGGAGGCTATGCAGGTGTGTATGTGTGTGTATGTGTGTGTGTGATCGTGTTTAGAAAAAAAATCGTGCTTAGATTGGATGCATGCCCTTTGTGCTGCGCTGCCTGCGACTTAATTTGCTTTTTCTGTCTTCAAGCCTCTCAGTGGAGATTTTCTGTCTCCAGATATGCCTGTTGGCATTGATTGCGCAGGCACATTGCCTGCACCTTGCTGCTGTGTGAGTACAGACGTATGTCGACCAAAAAAATATGTACATGTGCAAGCTGCGTAAGTCCAGACGTATGTTGACAAGAGGTGTACATTTGCAAGTGTGTTTCCTGCGTTGTGCTGCTTTGTGACCACAGAGTTGTCTACCCTGTGCTTCTGGATTCATAAGTTACACTGCAGTTGGAAGAGCAGCGGCACCGGTGACACAAAAGTAGCCATGCGAGTTTGTTTGTTTCTACTCATGGGACGCGCTAGAATGTGCTGTGATTGTTTGCGGTGCGCTTGAGTGCCAAATCTCAGGTGGAGGAGCAGCGGCAGTGGCTGCACTGTGTAGGTTTGTCTGCTGACTGTTTGGTGCGCTGACATGGCTGGTGTGCTTGTGTATCACTCTGCAGGTGGAAGAGCAGTGGCAGTGGCCACACCACGTGGCTGTTTGGGTCAGCATAGGTGAGTCTGCTCTTGACTCTGTGACGCATTGGAATGAGAGGGTCACAATGAACGTGTGTCCGCCTGCATCTGATTGATGCGCTGAGGTGTGAGGCACGTCTTGCAGTTGCTTGTTGTAGAACAAGCACCATGCCCTGCAACTGCAAGTGTGTGCACCATACCAGCACTGGGGAGTTAGTTAATGAAGTAATTATGCAGATCCCACGCATTATGAAGTGAATCTAGACATTTATTTTTCAAGGCCCCGCGAAGGACATAGTTTTATGGTCAGCTAGCCATCAGACCCCAAAATGGATTCTGCTGCTAAGGTGCAGGGAAACCAACATGGGTTGCAGTGCAACCTTGTTACCAAATGAAAGCGCAAGGGGGGCGATAGCCCACCCAGGTAGCTGCACACCCACCTCGACCCAGAGCTTAAAGTTTAGGTTAGAGACTGTGACATTTGTGGGGCTGACACCGTTGTGGTCCAGGCCTCCTCTTCCCAGGCCTGTGATCCAGGTCTTCCTCTGGTCCAGGTACCACCTCCCAGAGTGATTGGGGTGATTGGGGTGATTGGGGTGGACCTGGCTTGTGTAGTCGGCTTGTGTAGTCTTTCTTTTCAAGAGCAGCAATTCCTCCCATTCCATTCTTTCTTTTAAGAGCAACTCCTCCAATCAAGCTTCCTGGCAAGAGGGTGTCGGCATGTGCATGTGAGCTTGCATGACCCACAGCAGGCAGCAACAGCGAGGCAATGGGACAAGCAGCAGCAGGAGGACAAGTGGCTGAAGGAGTTGCATGGCTGCGTGGCCCTGAAAACTGCCCTGGGAATACGAGGATATCAGATTTTAAATTTGGCGAATGGCGCAAGGTTTTCATGTTTGCGAGTCAATTGATGGAATGTTTTTGGAACCTTGCAACAAAGCAGTGTCGGAAACCTTCAGTGCTGCTACAGGACCAGGTATGTACACACCTTGAATATGTAGGTTTAAGTGAAACATAGGTTTATATGAATGTGGTAGTAAAGCTGGCCCATAAAGCTGGCTTTTTTTAAAGCTGTGCCCTTCCCCCCTTTTCCACCCCCACACATTTGGCAGCTGTATCTGGGCGTGATGGTTTAATACATAAGCTTTCCCATTCCTCCTCTTTCCACCTGCATGGATCTGGTAGCTGTACCTGCTAGCCTATCATATAACTCACACATATACTCACATGCAAGTCCCATCCCCCCCTTTCCACCTGCAGGGATGTGGTGGCTGTACCTGCTGGCCTATCATAGGACACACGCAACACACACATATACACACACATGCCCTATCCCCCCCTTTCCACCTGCAGGCATCTGGTGGCTATACCTGCTGGCCTACGGTGCCTTTCCCATCCGATTTGCTGCCGACTTGTACTACATGTTCATCGGCGTTGTCGCACCCAACGGCCAGTACTGGTTCTACTGCCTGCTGGTACCAGCTGCATGCATACTGCCCAGCCTGTTCTGGCGCAATGTCCGCAGGTGTGTGGGGGTGTGTGGAGGCGTGTGTGTGTGTGTGTGTGTGCATGTGCATGTGCATGTGTGTATGCACGTGTGTGCGTGCTGCTGGCTGTATGTGTAATGCTCAGCCTGCTCTTGAACAAGTCTGAAGGCTCATCACAGTTCTGGTTGAGGCATGTATCCTGCCCTGCCTGCTCTTTCGCGTTCTCCGGCGGTGCATGTTAATGTGCATGTGCAAAGTAGGATGTACATTGCTCAGCCTGATCTGCTGCAATGAATGGAGGTGTATTGGTGTTGGCCTGGGGTCATCATTTGCCTGCCCTGGTTTGGCGCAATGTACGGGAGTGCATCTTGATGTGTTGGGAAGGGTCGCTAATTGCCTGGCCTGTCTACAGAAGCGACATTGGGGAGTTTTCACGAGTAATTAAATAATGTTGGGGTCCCTTGCAGGACGGAGTGTCTTTGAAAATTGCCTTTTTCAAGGCTTTGTTAAGGGTCCAGGTTTATATTCAGCCATCCATCAGGCCCCACAATGCAGCCCCATGCTGCTAAGGGGCAGGGGTGGGGCAGGGGGCGTGGGTGGCAGGGTTGAATGAGCCGATGGAGGTGTTTCATGGACAGGCTTCTTCTCCATCCGTATTGCCTGAACTGTTAAGGTCATAGTTCGGGCCACCCCCTGTGCCCCAGATGTGCCGGGGAAAGAGCAGCACATTGTTGCAACCTCAGACAGGCTGATGTACCCCACAAGGCTGCTGCGCCCCCACCTTGCTACTGTACCCCACTGGCTGCTTCCACATTGCAGCTGCTTCCTACCAAAAGGAAGAGCGAAATGCTGCGCCCCCATGCAGGCCGCTGCGGCTGACATTGCTGCTGCTTCCGGTGGAAGAGCAGCACATTGTTGCACCCTCACACAGGCTGATGTACCCCACACTGCTGCTGCTTCCAACAACAGGAGAGTCTTTTGTTGCACCCCTTACGCAGGCTGCTGTACCCAACAGTTCAAGACATTGTGCGTGAGGCCGTGAGCATGGACAAGCGCACGCAGGAGCAAATTCAGCATGACGAAGAGCGGGAAATGAAGGCATTCAAGCCAGAGATCCACACCAAAAATACAGGTGTGTATTTGTGTGTATGTATGGAGAGAGAGTGTGTGTGTTAGAGAGAGGAAGCTGTTCCAGACGGAGATGCCTGTGCACGCTATAGAGCAGGTATGTGCGCACAGAGCAAGAATGCAAGTGCAAAGGGCCGACCTTGAAGTTGTGCAAGAGTGATTTCAGGGACTGCAAACACAAGGGGCTGACCTAAATATTTGTGCAAGAGCAATTTCAGGGACCCCAAACATAAGGGGCTTGCCTCGCCCACGCTTCCCTGCAGGCTTCGTCCCCCCCTATGACCGCAACTCCCGCCACTACAAACCCGTGGCTTCCTCCCGGCAGATCTACAACCCCAGGGACATGCAGCACAGAGTCGCGGCTGTGCCCACGGAGGCCAGCCTGCACTATCATCAGGACGTCCAGATGTATGAGAGCCAACAGCTGTATGAGCTGCAGCAGCAGTACAGCCTGGAGCCGGAGCAGCACCTACACCAACAGGTACGTGACTGTTTGAGCTCCATGCGCTGTGCGTTCCTTTGAAGTGCGCGAATGCGTGAGAGCCGACAGCTGTACGAGCTGCAGCAGCAGTACAGCCTGGAGCCGGAGCAGCACCTGCACCAGCAGGGTTGAGGCTGTGTGAGCTCCATGCGCTGTGCATTCCTTTAAAGTGCGCGAATGCATGAGAGCCGACAGCTGTACGAGCTGCAGCAGCAGTACAGCATGGAGCCGGAGCAGCGTACACACCAGCAGGGTTGTGGCTGTTTGAGCTCCTTTGGGGCTGAACTCCTTTGACATGCTCTCCATCTCTGTTGCTCAGGTGCACATGTGATGATGGGCACTGTGGTGTTGGCATGCATCCATGGAACATGTTCTGTGGAAGCTGTGCAGTGGCACATTTTACAAGCTGGCGTGCGCATGTGCGTGTGCACTCCTCCTGAAACACACACGCACACACACGCACACATACGCGCACACACACATGCACGCACACGCGCACACACACACACGCACGTACACACACACACACATACACACACACTCATATGTACGCACATGCGTGGGTGCCTCCATGTCCTTGCAAAAACCCCAGCATGTGCAACAGGTGCTTGAGCTATTCGGGTCCAAGGCAAGGGAAGCGCATCTGCTTGCACGTGCTCACGCGCACATCCCTTGTTTTGAC
The DNA here is from genome assembly GCA_914767535.2 of Dunaliella primolecta. Lineage (NCBI taxonomy): Eukaryota > Viridiplantae > Chlorophyta > Chlorophyceae > Chlamydomonadales > Dunaliellaceae > Dunaliella > Dunaliella primolecta. The sequence goes on along the minus strand of OU611756.1, from coordinate 11,434,939 downwards.
TCGCACAGCAGGCGTATGAGCAGCAAGGCCCCGAGGGCTGGGGCAGCGCTGCAGGTGGAAGGGGGGGTAGGCATGGAGGCACCAGGTCTCGTATGGGCTCCGACAACCCAGGCGACTACGCCACTTGGACAGGGCCGCAGGCAGTGCACGAGAGTACCTCCAGCCCTGAGAGTGCAAGGTGGGTGAGGAAAGCACTATGAGGGTGGATGAGGACAGCGCTGGGAGGGTAGGTGGGTGGGTTGGGGCGTGTCACGCACACACAAGGTTATAGTGACAGAGAAATCAGGGAAGGGAGGTCATGGGAGGCCTCTGACTGACATGTTTGGGTTGTACGTACAAGCCCTTCAGATTCTGACTGGGTGATTTGTAAGGGCAAGCCGGGAGTTTTCAATCCATGGGTTTGGCAGCTAATTTTGTGAGTTGTTGGTTGATGTTGGATCAATTCATTGGCTAGGCAGTCATTTATAAATTGGTTAGGTGATAATGGGTCAATTCATTGGTTTGGCAGCTAGATGTGTAAGTAGTTGGGTGGTGTCAGTCAAAAAATGTTGACTTGAACTTTAATGGAAATGTGTCTGACTGGTATTGTGTGTTTTTCTCCAAGCTTATGCCCTCTGTTGCTGATGTCCCATCGCACCCATTGCAACCAAAAGCCATGCTGGTGGGAATGTTTGTCTTTGTGACATTATTATACAACTTTAACGATTTTCCAAGTATGGGCCTCTGTCGCTGATTCCTTGTTGTCGACAGCTTGTAGCTGCACGCCTGCTCAGCATGTGCCATATAATACTTGCTTCTGTACTACCATTTTTGCTATGGCTTTAGGAGCTATGGTCCACGTGAACCCTCAGGCTGGGTGCACCAATTCTTTGAAGGATTGTTTTGGGATGGGAATGGGGCACGCGCCTCAGGCAGACATGCACCCCGAGCTTTAGGTGTGCTGCCGCATGCTGCCTGAGACACGTGTCAAAACATCATGGTTGGCTGGCGCTGTATCAGGTGCTGTATGCTTGAGACACGTATCAGAATATCATGGTTGGCCGTTGCTGTATCAGTTGCTGTATGCTTGTACAGCGTGTACATGCACAGCGTACAAATGTTTCTTTACAAGCCGCAAGGGAAGCTAGGGACCTATTTTGTAAAGGTTGCAGCAGACTTTCGCTCTGGAGATAGTGTATGCTGGAAATCTCTATGGATACTTTTAATACTAAGGAAGCACTTGTAGCCTCTGTGACACTTGACATCTGCTCCAGCTCATGTGCTTGGAATCTTCAAGCTTCTGGCAACTTTAAAAAAAAAAGGCATGAACAAAAGCACATCCTGGCTATGAGCCCGGATGCAGAGGGAGCGGCTAGAAGCCAGCAAGGCCAAAAGACCATTGTTCAGAGTATCTTCCCTAACAGCACTTGCCCCTGGGGCTTGGAACAGCTACTTCCCCTCCTTCCTCAGTGCATGCACCTTTCTGTCTTATTAGGCTGGTTGGACATGCAGACCGTGTCAGTACGTTCCCAAAGGTCGATCGGTTGGTTAGTGGGACTTCTACGCAGGTTGGTGGATCAGCGTGAATGGGACTCGCTATTATTGTCAGAATGTCCCATCTGGCTGTTGCATACTTGCTGTAGGCACGCTGGTTGAATTCCAAATGGTTACAATGGTTACAATGAGGGGTGACTTCCAGCCAGGTTGTTTGGCTGATCGGCTTGTTGCGTATCTGGCTGCTGCATGGTTCCTGTGGGCACACGCTGGTTGACTTCCGGAAACGACCGGTGATTTTCATTCCACCTCTCACAACCCGATCTGACCCGCATGCGCCTGTGAGGGAAGGAAAAGACTTGGGCTTGAAGCTGAGACTGCAAGGCCATATGCACCCAGGCAGTGATAGGAAAGGTGGCAACACCTGATGCGCTCAGGGAAGGCTCCCTAAGTAGCAAGCCATAGCAAGGGTCTCGCCAAAGGACTCTCTAGCCTCTGCATGCCGAGCGTAGCAACATGTGTTGATTGGTGTAGCACGTGGTGGTGGCTGTGGACTTGCAGGTAAGTGTCGGTGCTGCTTGGGGACAGGTGTGCACTTGGTAAGAGATGATGATGGGCCAAGGAAAGGATGGAAAAGGTAGGAAAAGATGCGCCCAGGAAAGGATGCTGGCAACAGCCTCGCGAGATGGATCTTTAAATTGCTACACATTGCGCTGTGTGCGGGCGCTGTGTGTGAACAAGTGTGCCCTCGATGCCTCAGGACAGTTCGTGAGCATAGGATAGGATAGGGTTACATAGCTCTACCTGCCGACAAGGGCAACTCTTAGCTGAAGCAAGAGGTGCCTGTAACCAAACCGACAACATGTGTTAGCATGCAATTTGCTCCTGGCTGCAACATTCTGGTGAGGTTGCAGATTTGAGTTTGAATCCTTGTGTCCTTCAATTCAGTCCAATTTTCAATGGGTGTTACAGCTCAAGTTTCAATTAGTGCTGTGTTGTCGTGCTCTGTGGTTCAGCACCAAGTAACATTTCCATGATTGCTGCCACCGGTTGAACACGCGTATTTGAACTCGGATGTTGGCACAGCTAGCGTGCACCAGGCCCTCATCAGGCCCTCAAATGTGTGTGGTTGATGTGTCTGGACCGTGTTTGTTGTTAACTCCCCCATACAAAGATGTGTTGGTTCAGCTCAGGGCTTGACAACAGCTGCAGCACCGTGTCGCTGCATGCACACAACAGTTTGCTGGGTGCGCATGTACAGCAACACAGTGATGAACAGTTATGTTGCTGTACCACCTTTGTCCTGCATCCGTTACCACCATCAACAAGGGGGGGTTGGCCCACAGCCCGAGAATCTGGCTGATCGGCTGCTGGTGAAACATTCTCATCCAGCATCAAAAATTGTAAACAACTCTGACACGAATTTTGAAAATTTATGCGAGCCTTGATTTAGAAAAGCATTGACCTCGAAATCAGACAAAATGTGAAAGCTCGCCAAAAAAGGAATGAAATCAGTGTTTGGAAGCTGGGCAAAAGTATGTACTACATAGTTAATGGTTAAAAAAGATCAATGATCATGTCCTTGTATTTTCTGCGCAGCTCACACAACTCACAGCAATTGCAATAGAAAAAAACACGTTTCTCGTCCTGGACTTCAGCACATTCACACTTATTACAAATATTTGAACCACCCAACCATTTACAGGATTTGATCTTCAAGCAGTGGGCACGAAGCCTAAACCTACTCACATTCCTCATGACTCCTTTATCCAGATCCTTAAACATCCTTACCACCATCAACATTGCTGTACCACCACTGTCCTGCATGTGTCACCACCATCAGCATTGCTGTACCGCCACTGTCCTGCATGTGTCACCACCATCAGCATTGCTGTACCACCACTGTCCTGCATGTGTCACCACCATCAGCATTGCTGTACCGCCACTGTCCTGCATGTGTCACCACAATTAAAACTGCTGTACCACCACTGTCCTGCATGCATTTGCAGGGAGGACCCCGCCGCTTTTGGCCTGCCCATAGGTTACATTCTGGACCCCTTTGCAGGCAAATAAGGGGTTCATTACCAACTGGGCTACAGCACTGTGATGTGTTGTCTTTGTTGTAGCTGGAGCAGAACGCACAGACCTGTGAGTGGGAGTACTTTTCCCACCTTGGGGTTGCTCCCTGTACTGCTCAAGCCCTTGGCTGATCATCCATTCTTGGTGGTCATCTTCAACCCTGCAGTAAGCAGTCTTGCTGCTTGATTGAAAAGCATGTCAGCATTCCTAAAGTGTGCCTCATTATCACGCTGCCACTCACACAGTCTGCACTGACGGTATACCCTGCTGCTCATTGCGGAGGGTGCATGCATAGATGTGTCATTGTTAAGCACATAGGTGCAGGTGATTTGTTGGGTGAGTGGACAGGAGTGTTGCTGGGATGATGAGACAAAGAGCAAGTCCAGGTTAGCGAAGAACATGTCATGACACTGCAAAGACAGGCAGGCATTAATGTCATGACATTTCAAAGACAGGCAAGCATCAAATGGTTTTCCAGCACTGTATCGCTTTGCAGCAGGAGTTTGCTTTGCTCTGTTGCGCCTTTTTAAAAAGCATTCGGGGCGTGGCAGCATGCCTGCCTTCGTTTTTTCAACACTCTTGTAAATACAATTATATGTATATTTCCATATAGCTTGGGGTGTTCATTGTTTGGTGTGGCTGATTCATGGTGGTCCGATGCTTGTTTCCTGATTTGTTCAACCAATAATATTGGCCTGCGCTTTTCGTGGCTTGAAACTCAAAGAATGAGGATGGCAAACTCCTTCGTTTTGGAGTTCTGTGTTGTGCTTGCACACAGGTGCTGGTGCTCTTGAGTCACGTTCTTTCCCAGTTGGCATGTGAGTGGGGCATTGGTTGATGCAAATGGGCTTTTCTGCTCTGACTCCTGAATTGGACATTTTCCCGCTTTTTTCGTTCTCCCTGATGTGTTGCTAACAGCACCTTGTGACAATGGAGGATAATGTGTTTGACCACTCCTTGCTGATCATTTCAACATAGACCCTTGAGAAAGGATACATGTATGATGAGGGACATGTGCCAAGAATTACCCTTAAGAAGTTGTCGTTGCTTGCAGGTTATAGGAGTATGTTTGACAGACTATTCAATGGCTGCAGTTAGTTTTCACCGGGACTGGAGGCTTCGTGAAATCCTTGCTCAGTCCTTGAGGTTTTGGCAGAATTCAAGTGCAGAATTTATGTGCCTAAAAACACCGATTTCTCAGCAAGCTTGGACCTCAGTTCTCAACGTCCTCATTGTCGTTCTGCATACAGCTGAAGGACTTTGCCTAAAGAATTAAAACCCAGCTTGGCTACACGACCTGGCTAGAGCTGGAACAGAAGCCAACTGGCACTGCGCAACGTCAGCAGCCACCCTATTCTTGATATCATACTGTTATGCCTGGTTTTAGGGAGTGTGAGCGCCTCCCTCTGTCTAAACCAAGTTGCTAGAGATCCAGACAATCCACATAAATCTACATACATCCTGATTCCAAATCTTACAGCAACCCCCTCTTTGATGCTCAGGATACAATGGGGGGTGACCTTCAGCCAGGTCGTTTGGCTGATCGGCTTGTGGCTGGTCTCTGCCAGCCAAAAATAAATCCACAAGCACAGACACAAAAAAAGAAAAGCTTTACGTTTCGCTGATGAGGGAACTGATAAACAAATTGAGAGCTCACTTGATGATCCTGGTACAAGGCAAACCAGCACAGTTCATAAGCCCTGGGGATCCCTTTACCTACCTCGGTGTAGAAGTCACTATGACCCTGGACTGGAAACCCCAACATACTAAAATGACAGAAAAGCTTAATGGGTTACAATGGGGGGTGACCTTCAGCCAGGTCATTTGGCTGATCGGCTTGTGGCTGGTCTCTGCCAGCCAAAAATAAATCCATAAGCTCAGACACAAAAAAGAAAAGCTTTGCATTTCGCTGATGAAGGAACTGATAAACAAATTGAGAGCTCACTTGATGCAGTAAAAAAGGTTGCATCCCAAGAATATCCTGGAAGTAAGGTTCAAAAAGCACTTGATACTTGCGGCGCAGAGAACAAACGTGTTCATCAGTACAGTTAAAAAGGACATGTACTTCATCTTGAGTTTGGTTGCAAGGACACCTGTCACACACAGAGGTACCATCATCCTGCCAAACAGCCGATTCAACTTTCAAAGTATGAGCACGAAGCCGGAACCTGCTCACATTACGCATAACTTGCTTAGGCAAATCCAAAAAAAGATACCAAGGCAGGGGTGCATAGGTTTGGCGAGCGTTGCAAGCGAAAGGAGTAGCAAACCAAGCTTGGTAAGTAGCTAGTTTGTTGTTGTTTCCCCTTGGATCCACTGACTCAGCTTCTCTCCAAACTCGTTGCAATCTGTACCTCAAGTCTGCACTAAAATCATTCATGGAAATGTTCTCAGGATACGGAAGTAGAAAATGCTCCCCGCAGTAGCCAAGACAGCCTGTCCGCAATCCTAGAAATCCAGGCAATCCACATACATCCACATACAAGGTTTACAAGGATAAGGCCTTCAGTCAAGAAGTACGACTGCTAGCCTGCTCGTAAAAGGCAACTAGTTCATGAATGGAAAAAGGAAGTTTATTGTTGCTCTGGCTCAAAAAAGCAGATTAGGTTACACAGGGACACCTTCAGCCAGACTGTTGGGCTGATCAGCCTGTGGCTGGTCCATGCCAGCCAACAGCAAATCCAGAAGCTCAGGCATGAAATAGAAAAGCTTCTTATTGCGTTACAAGAGGAAATTAGATACAGCCTGGACACTAAGTTGATGCTGCAAGAAAGGGTGTGCAGGTGAAAAATCGTCAGATAAAGTCCAAAATAGCTCGGAGAACTTTTGTCTTAGAGCACACAGCCCCTCATACCTACACATGAAGAGAACATGGGCCTCATCTTGAATTTGCCCGCATGAGCATCCATCACACACTGGAGAAATCCCGTCCTCCCAAGACGCGTTTCCACATTCATTCAAAGTGTGCTCTCAACCTGAATCTACCAACATCCTGCATGACATGCTGAGGCAATTCCAGATGCAGATACCCTGGCAGCCAAGAATGCATGATACGTGGCCAGTTTGTTGTTTGTTGTTTGTGGATCCACTCCTTCAACAGCTCTCCATGCACCGCGCAATCTGTGCCTCAAATCGTGAGTGAAATCCTGCAGTGAGATAGGTGTACCCTGCTTTATCGCTGTTACAAAAGACACAGCACCACAATCCTTGAAAGCCATCTAAGATCTGAGCAGTTTAACATGAGGGGGCCCTGGAGTGCAAGTGCAAGTGCAAATCTGCCATCAGGACCTTCCTGAACGTCTCACAATAGGAATTGAGCAGACCATTGTACATCATAATAGCGGACTTTAAAAATAGAATTGCTACGGTACGTGCCCACACTCTCTCAAAAAAGCAGACACATCATGAGATCCTGCATGTGAGAATACGGGAGTATACATCCACATACAAGTTATAAGTTACAATGGGGTTCGACCTCCAGCCAGGTAGTTTGGCTGCTCGGCCTGCTCAACTGTTCCAACTGCACAGAAAATACCCATGAGTTTGGAAATAAAGCGATAGATCTTATTAGTTTGCTTCTGCAAGAAATGAGAAACATCCTCAAAGCTAGCTTGAGATCAGAAGAAAGCGCCTGATTTGTCCAGAAAAATTCTGTGAGAGGGGAAGTCAGGAAATAACTGTTCAAAAGTTTTTTGAAGAGAACAAACAGGATCACAAGAACAAAGGAACATGGCATGCTCTTCATCTTGGAGTCCTCTTTGGTCACACCTATTACATGCAGATGTGTGCTCCTGCCAAAGTGATGTCTCAACTCTTGTTGTTTGGAATCTTAATGCCAGAGTAATACTAGATAGCGCAAACAAAGACTGGTTCCAACTCCTCAATCAAGATGTTTACAGCCAGAAGGTCACTGGCTACCCCTAGATATATTTTTTAGATTGGACTGGTTTGGTTGCAGGCACATTTCGCTTCAGCTAAGCTGCCCCCGCAGGCAGGTACAGCTATGTAACCCTTCCCTACCCCCTAGATCGTCCTAATCCTCCCACGCCACAGTCCAAGTCTTGTGAGTCAGCATTTTTTGGCCAGATCTGGTTACAGGCCTCTGTGTTTCCGCTCAGCTGACCTTGTAGGTGGACATAGCGATGTAACCTTACCTTATGGCTCTTCAAGACGTATGTCATACCAGCAGGAACGTATGCAAGTCAGATCTGGGCCACTGCATATCTTCAACAGGGGACAGAGATGGATAATTGCATCCAGAAATGGCTTCTGATATTCTTGAGATCCATGCTGGGTGTACGAACATCAACTCCTTCCTGGAGTGTCCTCCGTGAGTGTGGAATCGAACCTATTCAATTCAACTGGTTCAGAGCCTGTGCACGCTTTTATAATTCTCTCATCCATTGCAACAGCGCTCTACTTCACAAGGTTTTTCATGCGGACATCTCCCTCAGCCCCAGGAATTCCTCCTGCTGGACATCTTATCTGTTGTCTGCCATGAATGGCTTACTTCATGCTCATCTTTTTCAGCAAAAGGTACGCTCTGCTGATCCGTTGGACTTGAGTCAGCTTGTTGTGGATCTTAGGTCTCGCCATCTACTAGTAGCATATTGGAGACAATTTTCTGGTTACGATCCACGAGACACAAACGACAAAAATTTACTTATCATCACTGGTGTGCTCCTCCAACCAAGCCTGCACGCGTTTCATATTCTCCTTATATTCTGCCCAAATATTTCTACTTGTATTTACCCAAACACATTGTCGGCAGTGTGGCTCGATTCCGCCTTTGTGTCCATACCTTAAAAATCGAGCAGGCCGCATGGGATGATGCTATTTCCCCTGCCTGTGATCTATGTGATGCCCAAGATGATGTGCAGGATGAGCAACACATTCTTTTCAAATACACTCATCCCCATGTTTGTTCTCTTCGGCTTAAATATGCTCCCTTACTTTCTGGTCCTCTCCTCTCTTTATCTCACTCTTCCACTAGCGTGGCTCCCAACATACCTGGCATTCACCATGTACAGTCTTATCATATCTCTTCTTTTTTAATCAAAACAATAACAAGCTTTTTCATTTTCTACATGAATTATTGCTTTTTTATGAGCAGGCTAGCAGTCAATCGTTTTGACTGGAGGCCTTCTTTAACCTTACCTTATGAGCAGGCTAGCTGTCAATTGTAGTTATTGAAAGCCTGTTTGGTCTCTTATGACTGGTTTGGTTACAGGCGCAGGCACCGCACTTCCTGGTGTCCTAATTTCACTCCCGCAGGCAGGTACAGCTATGTAACCCTAACCCTAAACCCTAACCCTTCCCTTCCCCTGTCCTACTCTTAAAAATGTCCGTTTCATTCATCAGCCTGTATGCATACTTGCGTGGGTTCGACTAGCAGCAATCAACATTCCAGAACTCTGCACAAGAAAATTTCTCTTCCAGCTGATTGATTTGGTTCGCGCATCATGTTTGCTTCAGCTAAGCTGCCCCTGTAGGCAGGTACAGCCATGCAACCCTTCAGCCCTTCTACAACAGCTATCATCCCAGATCAGTGCACCCGCACACACAAAGCCTTTGTGCCTGCATATAGCCAATATTTGCTTTGTTACAGCTTGCATCTTTACAGGTAGGATACTCTTTAAGGGAAACCAACTGTCTGTTTGCCAGGGTTGTTATGGTACAGGACAGGAGTACAGGCTGATGAAAGTGTACATGCGAAGCCAGGCAGAGATGCCTTCCACAATCCGCACTGCGTGCGGCTTTGGTCCATCAATGGCAGCAAGCAAGGCTCGCCGCTTGCTGGCAGCATCACAAGAGTATCATACATTTCCGCCTCCGCCTCCCAGAAGCAGGCCTGCGCCTCCGGCTGCCCCCTCCGCCCCTTGACCAGCCCCCACCCCTGTTTCCGCCTGTGCCTGCCCTCCTTGCACACCCTCTCCTCCGCTCGCCAGCCCCCCCACATCAATGCTTCCTTGCAACCCATTCTGTCCAGGAGCTTCCACAGTAGCCCCTTCAGTTGGCACTGGCCCTCCCAATGGGCTGCTGCTGCCACCCTCCTGCGCCTGACCTGAGGCTAGCCCAGGCATGGATGCTAGAGCAGGTGCAGGTGCAGATGCAGGTGTGGGGCCCTCTAGACTCCCTGCTGCAGGCTCCCCGTTTGCTGCAGCAGCAGCAGCAACAGCAGTAGCAGCAGACGCATGCGCAGGCTCCGCATTGGGAGGAGGGGGTGCAGGAGCGGCTGCTGCTTCTTGCATGGGTGCTGATGCAGCGTTTGCGCTTGGCTGCAATGACTCCGACTGCAGCGGTGGCTGTAGCAGTGGTGGCTGTAGCTGCGGCTGCTGCTGCTGCAGCATGCCCTGCTGGTCCCCTGGTCCACTGCCTCCAAAAGCTGCCATGCCTATGCTCTCAGGTGCACCGTGCATAACAGGCTGCAGCTGGTGCTCGTGCATCATGTGCGGCTGCTGCTGCTGCTGCTGTTGGGGCCGGCCCAACCCCCCCAACGGCACCTCTGCGTGCAAACCCCTTACGCCTCCACCACCAACCAAATCCATTGGCTGAGGCAGCTGACCCGGTTGAGGGAGTAGTAGCTGTTGCTGCTGGTGCTGAGTGACCTGCCCAGTGGTGCCCATCATACTGAGCAGACTGTCGGCAAAGCCCCCCGCCGCATTGAACGCCTCATCGGCATCCTCCTGCGTAAGCAAGGAAGTCATGAAGGCACGGTCACAAAGGTCCATGCACAGTTGGCCCACGTGGGTGCGCTCATGTAAATTGCTTGTGCGGCTCACATGCTCTCTGTATCAGGGCTGTGCAACAAACCCCTCTGCCTAGGCCTCATGGCTGTAGACGAGCACATTGGCACTAGGAACCTGCACCTTTTGTACCACACACACACCTGGGTATCAAACGGGCCCAAGTACAACTCCACTTCAGCCTAGCGATTGCACGTTGTGACTGATGGCTTTCTGGCAAAATCCGGACAACACACGCACCTGGGTGTCGAACAGGGCCTGGTACAGCTCCCCTGCCAGGTTCAGGGTGACCACCCATCTGCCTCTCAGGCCGGGTGCTACGCCACTGGCCTCGGTCGAGGCTGCAGAGTCAGGCACCGCCCGGAAAATGCCATCGACAGCAGGCTCCAGCTCAAGAGGGGGCGCCATGTACTGCTCATCTGTGTAACCATGAAGATTCAAGGCATTGGCATCTGTGTAACCATGAAGATTCAAGGCAAGAAGGGGTAAGCATTGAATAGGGGACCACATATGTGTTTTGGGCAGGCACTGTGGAGGCACAGGGACACTTGGGCAAGGGGCACTTGAGCTTGGGAGGGGGCGCCATGACCTGCTTATCCGGGGGGCAGGGAAGGCACAGCAGGGACACAGTGACACTTGGGCAAGGACACAGGGACACATGAGCACAGGAGGGGGCACCATGTACTGCTCATCTGTGTGTCGGGCAGGCACAGCAAGGACACATTGGCACTTGAGCAAGGACTTTGCTGACAGTTCAAGGACGACCTCGCGTTGCTGAGAGTTGTTCTCTAAAACAGGAAGCAGGCCAGGGACACAGAAACACAAATCCCAAGACTCTTTCCCTTGACAAGCACAGCTGCACCACGACCCCAAAACTCAATTCCTTCAGCAGGCAACAGCAGCAAGCAGCTGCAGTTACTGCAGCAACAGGGATCCCAAGGCTATATCTTCTCGGCGAACTGCTGCAGCACCAGCTGCAAGAGCAGCAACCAGCAGCTGCAGCACCCCTCAAGACTCTTTTATTAGGCAGGTTCAGCTATGTAACCTCTTCCTTTCCTTTCCAAGACTGAACTCCCTTGGCAGCCAGCGGCTCATGAGGGCCCTGCTATGCACTGCTCATCCGTATGTGTTCAGTTCACATACTGTTGTCCACCTAGCAGTCTCAAAGCGGCCACTGTTATGACGGCACAACCTTTGAAACGCACACAGCCTTCCTGGGGTGCTGTGCGGCTGCAGCACCAGAATACTGCCTGCTACACTGCCAGCAGTACCAGAATACCGTGCCTGGCGACAAAACCACAATCTGGCGCCAACTAACATTTCAAAGCGTCTACCGACACTACGCCACGACCCTGGCACACTCACCTGGCTTGGCCTTCTTGCGGTGAGAGGCGCTGCTTGCGGCACCTGCTAGCTGCCCGGCTATACCCACTGGCCATCTCGCGTCTTAACTGGGCTTGGCACTGGACCTTGCTTTCATACGGAGGTGCTGCACCGGCCACTGCCACACAGTCACAACTCTGACACTCACTTGGCTTGGCCTTCTTGCGGTGTGGTGCTGCGGCAGCGCCTGCCTGCTGCTTGGGCTGCTTTACTCGCGGCTCGCGGGCGCCTGGTTTGCTCTTCTCCTTGGGTTCCCCCGCTGGTCGCTTCACAGGTGCCTTTCGGATAACATCGTTCTGCACCGTTCCACAGCGTGAAAACAAAGCTGAGGCGAATTTGGAGAACTGAACAACACAAGGCACACGCATGCCTTGCAGATGGCACCGTCTGCAGGAAAAGCGAAAAGGGGAGACAAACATGTGCCTTATGATTGTAAACTGATAATACCGCAACTTGTTTGTCATGAAGCATGGGACCACAAGGTTTTGCGGAAGCACTGACTGAATACCACTGAGTTATCCCCCAGTTCATCAAAATCCATGCTGCCCAGCAGCCGACGCTGCGTGACCTTTCAGAACATACGTTACAATTGCCACGACACAGATTGCCCAACAACCATGCCCTAATCTGTTGTATGCAGGAAATCTCCTCATCTCCTAACTTCCCAGGGTGAGCAGCAATAATCTAAGAGAACACAGAACATCATGCAGGCAATCAAAATGCGCAAAAAGGTTGCAGCAGATCTGAAGAGGCATTACATTCCATTTTACGAAGCATTTTATGATGAAGCACTTAAAGTAGCATGATGGGTTGCATGGCAGTGTTGAGCTCTAAGACTGCTCTTGAATTCCAGGAATGTGTTTTGCTGATGAACATCCCCTTTCGATCATCCAATTGCTGTACAAAAGTGTCCAGCAGCAACTAAGCAGAGAGACAAGGCTTGCAAGATGTAGCTGCACATCACCATGTATGTGGTATTTTGAAACATGAAATGTACAAGTACCATTTTGCCATGTGGCAAGTGGATCGTGAACAAGGATCCTTGCTTAGGCAGGCATGGCACTCAGCACTTAGCAAATAAGACCGGAAATTGTTTGCATGGTGCCCATCACTTTCTCATGCCCTGAGCCCATGATACAAGCGTGACGGGTTCATACCGCAGCAGAAAGCAAGATAGGTGCTTGCACTGTGTGTTTGTATGTGCGTGCGTGTTTTGCGTACCTTTGTTGCTGGCCGTCCTGCCACCACAAGTGTGCGGTCTTGCTTCTGCGCAAACACCATAACATCCCCCACCACCATGGTGAACTGCCTGTGCAGCTCGCCCGCGCCCTCCAGCAGGTACATGCGGCTTTGGTTGTTGATCCAAAACCTGGGGTAGGGCACATAGGCATACCAGGAGGCCAAAAGTGAAAATTATAAAGCAGTGTTGCAGGAAATGCAAGATCAGATTGTTGCACAAGGTGCACGCACACTTTTTCTTATTAGCATGAACCTTGGCTATTGTATCACCATCAGCCAGGCACTACAAAGATAGGGCGGTAATCAGCTAGGTTAGCATGAATGCGTAAGGGCATGCTGCGAGTAGAATTCCGTAGCATCAGGCATTCACACCTGAACTTGAAGGTGTACTCATGGCCCCTGGTGTCCACAGCACGCACTGGCAAACCACTGGGCTGATCCAGGCGGGGGAAGTACTGCTCAGCTATTGCCTGTGCATGCGAAATGAGCATGCACATCATGGCATCAATTGAATGATTGCGTGCATAAATCGTTTGTATCCTGCCATGAGCATGCATGCTCTGCCTTTGAGGAGCATCACCATGAGACATCATGCTGCACATGCACTGAACACTAGCACCTATGCATGCACACACACACACACACACACACACACACACACACACACGCACACACACACACACACACACACACACGCACACACGTATGTACGCATGCATGAAAGACACACACATAAACACACACACACACACACACACACACACACACACACACACCTTTGGAATGACGACACGCCCGCTGCCGCTGGCATCGCTGGCCGTGAGGGGCTTTTCAAAGAACACAGTCGCACCCAGGTCGTGCTGGACCTGATGCAGAATCGTTGCCGCTCGGCGCTCGTTTTCTTCGGGTGCTACGTCAAGACTCGTTGACATGGCGAGGTTGCCTTTCACTGCTGATGTGGCCTTTTTGCTCCTGCACTTGGTCAGGGCATGCATTAGGGCGGGTTATGCAATGTATACCTGTTTATGGGATGGATGTCCATGATGCAGCAGTGATGTCATGCGCAGCAGCATCACGGCATCAGACATGGGCGCATGACCTTCTTCAAAGCAGTGCTTGGACCTAGCACCTACCACTCCCACTGACGTCCCAGGGCCTCCCTCCCTTTAGAACTAAAACGGTTCCCTCAGGAGGGTGGTGCAGCTGATGGGCCAAGTCAGAGGTAACTAACCTGAGGTCCTGCAAATCCTGCAAAAAGCAACAAAACTTTGCAAAGCGTAAATTATTTTTGTTTCTGTTCCAACGGTCCGAGAACCAAGGAGTGATGACATGACACTTGATTTGAGCTCACAATTTTTGACTAAGAACCCTGTAAACATGAAAGTGCACTTAACATTCCTGCTACATGTATCTTATATCTTGAAGCGCTGCCTCAGATCAGATAAAAAGCATGGAGGGCTGTAATGCCAAAAGACAGGCCCAACTCTTGAGTCAGGCGCCATGCCCGCTGAAACTCTGCCCACCATCCTCCATGCGCGCTTGCGCAGCTTGCTGCACAGCTTGGTGACACGCCTTGGCCCCAGCGCCAGTGGCACCTTGCCATCCCCTGCCCCTAACCAGCTGGATCTTCCACAGCCTCTACCTCCAGTAGCACCCCAGCAACTGCAGACGCGTGGCTGCGACAGGCGCTTAGATGAGTACAGGTGTGTGCTGCAACTGCAACCCTCCTCCACATCAGGCCCGCGAGGTGCATCTTTGATACCAATTCCACACCTTTTAAAATATTTCTGAGCATGGGTAGGTTGTGACCAAGCACATAAGCAAGCACCAATGCATTCCTGAACAATACAAATCTGTGTGCCTGCACCCAGGTGGATGGAATCGCCTTCGCCAATGCTTGCACAGCACTTGCAAGCCGAGGATGCATACTCCAGGGCCATGTTGAAGCGGCTAGGAGTGCCAGCGCTGCAGCAGCAGTTGATGCATGAAATGCAAGCCCGTGAGCAACCGCCGCAGGTGAGCATCCTCCCAAGCAAGTTTGGGGGGAGGGGGGCTGTACAGAGCCCAGGGGGCTACAAGCAAAGGTCCATGCTGAGAGCTAATCTTTGCGCATTTTCGATGGATTGCCTACAACATGAACTTACCAATGCCTGTTGCAAAATATTTAGGGGGTTTTAAGATTGAGGTGAAATGCCAATCGAGGTTGTTGTTAGCTGGTTTCTAAGCAACCCAACTGCTTGTGCTTCCACCAGAGATGGGCCTGAAAGCTAAGAGCAACTCCCTCATCCCAGAACGTACCCTTTATACAGCTGCACATGCAGACCCAACACCCCCAGATGTAACTCAAAAGGCAACGGACCCGACATTACAATATGCACCACTGCAGGCAACGGACCCGCCACAACCACCACCAACACATGCACCACTGCAGACACCTGACCCGCCGCCTGAGCAAATTGGCCCCTGGTTGTACTGGCATGCTGACCTGGGAAGCACACTGCTGCGCCGCAGTGCGCCAGGCCCTGCAGCTGAAGGCACACACGCTCAGCGCAGCACAGCAGCTGCAGCAGCATCAGCATCAGAGGCATGCCGCCTCGCAGCTGACTGCCGTAGCTCGCAGCGCAGCACAGCAAGCGGTGAGGCAAGCCTGAATGCTGGGCATAATAGGCAAGCATGTTGGAACTCCCTCCAGGAGCCCAGCGGCAACCTTGCAGCCAAGGGTAGTTCAGCACAGCACAGCGCAGCGGCAAGGGCAGCAGCAGCAGCAGCAGCAGCACAAGTGCCTGGGCTCGGGTCAGAGTGGGTACATGAGTTGAGAGAGGATGCTGTTACGCAGCAAGAGCTACTGGGTGGAGGAAGGTACCCACAATCAGAGGAGTCTGGCAGTGTGGAGGTGGTGGTGGATGGAGGCGTGCTCTGTGCTGCCCGGGACTTTGCACAGCAAGAGCTTGGCTTGCAGCTAGGTGAGTGCAAGCAAGGAGGGTGCAAAGCAGGAAGTCAACTCGCGGGTAGGTGATTTAAAGGTCAATGCAAGGGTGCGTGCGTACCAGCACATGCCTGTTTTGACTTTAAGCTAAGTGTATGCAAGGGAGAGGTGTGCATGCGAGCACGTGACTCCTTTTTGGGCGTGTGGATCAAGGATGCAGAGGTGTGTGTGTATGTGTGCTTGTTTGTGTATATGTGTGTATGCAAATGGTCAACGGCTTTCCCATGAGTACTCATGCTCACTAGTGAACTGGATAAGAGGCAAACCTGGACCCCACCTAATAGATGGAGTTCAGCCTCTAATTGATTTTAATTCAAGAGTGAGCGGCTATGCAGGGTCATGGAATGCGTGCTTGGCCTCCTCAGCGAGCACGTTAGTGTCCTTGGCTGCAATCATGGTCGTGCAGCTGCTCATGATCTTCCATTGCCGAGTGTGTCTTCGTGGGTGTCCTGATCACACGCAAGGAATGATTGTGATCTTGGCTTTCTGCTGGCCCTCTGCTGTCCATGACTATTGAGCGTGGCCTCCTGCTGGCCCTCTGCTGGTCATGACTTTTGGGCGTGGCCTTCTGCTGGCCCTCTGCCGTCCATGACTATTGAGCGTGGCCTCCTGCTGGCCCTCTGCTGGTCATGACTTTTGGGCGTGGCCTTCTGTTGGCCCTCTGCTGGTCATGACTTTTGGGAGTGGCCTTCTGTTGGCCCTCTGCTGGTCATGACTTTTGGGCGTGGCCTTCTGCTGGCCCTCTGCTGGTCATTACCGCTGGTCTTGACCCTCTGCTTGCCATCCATTGCTACTGACCTTGGCCTTCTGCTGACCACCCACTACCACTGATCTTGGTCCTCTGCTGGCCATTACTACTGGTTTAAGCCTTCTGCTGGCCATCTATTGCTACTGATCTTGGCCTTTTGCTGGCCCTCTGCTGTCCATTATCTTGCGCAAGGCTGCCAAATTCTGCATGTCGACTCAAGTGTGCCCATACATTCTATGCTGGAAATCATCAGAAGTGCTGTTTTGAGGGAATCAGTACATGTAAGCAAAGGGGAAAGGCAAAGCATGGTTGGCGACAGAGGGACTGTTTTATTTATTCTCAAGGGTGGTTACTGGTAAACGCATGCACCCGTCAAGCACGTGTGTCCATTGCATTTGTTTAAAAGCAATGGTCTGTTCCAATGCAATCGACAATATCACAATGGCCAATGCACTGGCACTGCTGCCCGCACTCGTGCACGCATTGCTGCACACACCAACCGGGCACGCACTGGCACTGCTGCCCGCACTCGTGCACGCATAGGCACTGACCATGCAAGCACTGGCCCTGATGCACGCACTGTTGCACGCGCCGACCATGCACGCACTGGCACTGCCGCCCACACTGCTGCATGCACTAGCACTGCTGCATGCACTGGCACTGCTGCATGCACTAGCACTGCTACATGCAGTGGCACTGATGCATGCACTGACCATGCACGCACTGGCACTGACCATGCACGCACTGGCACTGCTACATGCACTGCCACTGATGCACGCGCTGACCATGCACGCACTGGCACTGCTGCCCACACTGGAGAGCTGGGTGCTCCCCATACTGACCATGCACTCACTGACTATGCCCCCGCATCGACCATGCCTGCGCGGCCGTCTTGCTGCCCACACTGGCACTACTGCCCGCACTGGAGGTCATGCTAACGCACTGACACAAAAGGCACTGGGGTCATGCTGCACGCGCTGAAGCCCAAACCTTGGCGCATAATGCAGCCCGCACTAAGCATGATGGCGCCTGCACTGATAAACGTGCTGCACGCACTGCGCCTCCCACTAGTGGGAGCCTTCACACCCTGAGTTGAGACAATGACTGCCTGCTTATTGCAGAGGCTGCCCTGGGTGCCCTGAAGCTTTCACGCTGCCAGCGCTTTGTGGCAATGACGCTGCCCTTGCAACAGCCTTTTGTTGATGGCAACGCTGGGACACCTCCCCACGATCTGTACTGTTGCGTGGTGCGCAACATTAGCACAGGTGAGGTATGTGAGGTATGTGAAGTTTCTGCCCATGGTCTGTATTGTTGGCAACAAATTGTCGCTTGGTTTGTGGCATCAGCACAGGCGAGGTGTATGTACCGCCAGACCTTGACCTGCGGCAATGGCGGTGTATGCACCGCCAGACCATGATCTGCAGCTCAACCTGAACTGAGTTGGGTTACTGAACACAGGGCACTGAAACGAGGTCCACTCAAATTTATTCCTGAGTTGCCCGTCATTTGTTTCAGGTCTGTGCAGTCATTTGTTCAGTAATGCAGCAGTGCTCTTGCCGAGGCACAGCTCTTGTGCATGAGTGGGAGCTGCGTGCATTTGGCACGCTGGATCTCGTGTCTGGAATTCCTGTGTCAACCTTGCTAACTTGCAGTATAGACACACTGCTGAGCAAAAGCAGCTCATTTGCAGGGCTTCCAGCAGTAGCATGAAAAAGTCTACGCTGGGCAGAAGCCAACGTGCATTAAGGAAAGATCCTACAGCCAGCGCTTGCACTAACAGCGTGGAAAGAAAAAGGGAGAAAAAGGAAGAATAAAGGTAGGCACTGAAACATTCCCTGCATCAAGGCAGGAAAAGGGGCCACCTTGGAACAAAAGGACCGCATGAACCCACCATGGAGTTGCGAAAGCGCTGCAAGGCCTCAGCCCTGGGAGCTCCAGCACCAAGATTCGAGTTGTATGTCCTCCATCATCTGCTGTGTTGCCGTGCAGGTGCACCGCTGAAGCAGTTGTATGCCCTCCATCATCTGCTGTGTTGCCGTGCAGGTGCACTGCTGAAGCAGGGCCTCGTTCCGGGGGTCTCAAGCAGCATTGAGTTCAGCGCTGATGGGAGTGCCTTGTTGGCCACGCACCCTGATGAGCTGGGCAGGCCCTGCAAGGTGTGCGTCCACATTCACAGCCAAAGCCATGACTTGTTTTGGTAACTGCTCTCTAGTTCCTGCAGGCTGTGTCACACTGCAAGAGTTGAGTAAACTCAAACTGGCATTTTCGAGTCTGCTGCGCCATGCATGCCCTCAATGGTTGCATACAAATGTGAAAGACAAGTGCGGATTTTATTGTATGGAATCATGTCATACTTCAGAGCAATCAAAGGGGTTTGGCGCACTGCGCCCTCAATTGCTACATCTGGCTGCACATGGCTGATGCAGATGGCTGCTGCGCGTGGTAATGCTGGCTGCACATGGCTGCCGCATAGTCACAGACTGCGTGCAGCATCACATTTGCTGCAGCTGACCAAACAAAAGATCGTTCCTCTGAGTTTCTTGTTATGAGGGTTGTATTAAGATGAGATGCGCTTCCCTGTACAATCCAATGGGTCAGCACTGTTTTACGTTCTTGAAAAGAATGGAGTTGTTTTTTACTCTAAACCTTTTAAACAGTGAAATTAGGTGCCGTGATCGGTTTGGCACGAAGGTTTAAGTTTGCCACCAAAAGCCCATATACCTCCACGCTTGCCAGGATAAGCGCCCCAGCTCCACCATACATCACGCAGTGACCCAGTGGCATCTTGATTAGTAGGGGCCATGAATTGGCCCGTGGGATTTCCTGTGTTGTGCTCCATGGTGTACACCACACAGGAGGCGCAAGCATGCATGTAGCTCAGACATGATGACCTTCCTGCTCCAACGTCCCTTAAAAGCAGCACCAGCAATGTAGCCAGGCAATGCACTGTGTTGTATGAAGGATGGCCTGGCATGGTCACAACGTCCCTGAAAAGCAGCACCAGCAATGTAGCCAGGCAATGCACTGTGTTGTATGAAGGATGGCCTGGCATGGTCACAACGTCCCCCTGCTGCATGTCGGCTTCTCATCAGCAAGCCTGACTCTTTCACCATGATTTGCGTATGTGGAGGTATTGACCTTCGCTTTTATAGCTTTTGGCTTATGCTGATTTCAGGAGAGGCAGCATTTGTGGGCAGCAAAAGACGAGGCCACCAACTAGTCGATGTGCCGCTGTAATTTTCCTCTGACAGTGCTTTGCAATTGGAAAAGGATCACACCGTCTACCAAACCGGTTAGACGGTCTGAATCTTTGAAGAAAAAGAATGGGTACAACCCTGCCTGCCATAGAGCACCATCCAAGTGCCCTTTGGGAGGTAGCCAGAAGAATACAAGGACAGATGATGCATTAAGAATGGCAACCTCCAGGAAAGCTCCCTAACTACTGTTTGGGGCTTAACAGCAAGTTTCTCTACACAGTGTCTCTAAGGCGACTTAAGCAAACACGATGCAAGCCCAAAAGAAGTGCAGTGTTTTTCCACCCTTAGGTGAACAATGAAGAAAATTTCATACCAACACACGTATTTGGTGCCGCTCCTCTTTAAATTGATCTTTCTCTACGCCTTTCATGCACAGCATTTCTTTGGCCTCTCCACACCAGGTCAGGATGTAGAGCATGCTGGATCCTGGTGTCGTGGGTGCCATGCACAGAGGAGATGCAATTGATCCTTTTCTACACCTCCTATGCACAGCCCTTCACTGCTCTGTTTCCTCCAGGTCATGATGTACAGCATGCTGGATCCTGATGCCGTGGGTGCTGAAGGTGCCATGCATACAGGTAAATGCTTTGGCATTCTTGGACAGTTTGACTGCTACAGCTGCCCCATGTCTTTTGGATTTTTGATTTGAGTGATATATACATACATCAATTGTGCACTGGTGGCTTTCTTGGGGGACCCTTTGGGGAATGATTTCTGGAAACACTCCCCGCTTCTGCTATTGAAATGTACACACCTGGCTGCTCACATGTGCGTACCTAGTTGCTCCGACGTGTGGCAAATGCTCACACGTACAAAGCTCAGTCGTTCAAAAGTAAGTTCCTTGTTGCGCAGACATGTGGCAGTTGCTCACATGTACACACCTAATTGCTCACACACACACACACACACACACACACACACACACACACACACGCTGAGTTGTTCATGCATGTGGCATGTAGTCAGCTTGCGCAAGAGACCTTGCAAAATAGTCATTGAAAACAGTGTTGCTCGCTGTGCCCTTAATTGCATGCAAATCAACCATCAATACTTCTCTGTACGTGTGCCCCTGATCGTGATCCATTTTGCAGAATGTGCCAAAGTGATAAGCTCTTCACTTGCTTACTGGCTTATTGGCGCCATGCTTTGCTTTTATCCAAGTGTGGATTTTTGAACGTGCCGTACATGATAAGTCTGCAGAGCTTGCGGCAGTTTGATTAAAGTTTGTTTTCTCAGCCCAGCTGTGTATATGGTGTCTTGGCTTTATCCTCAGTGTGAACACAGTACACAGTGCACAGAAGGCACACTACAGCCTGTGCCAGGTGTGGCGAAACCATTCCAGGGTCAGTGTATGCAGGCTACAAATCAGCCCAAGATACAATCAGCCCAGGGTCAGTATGTGCAGGCAACAGATTAGCCCTGCATTGCTTGCCTTTGCAAGAGCTTCACAAGTGCATGCAATTGATGAGTCAGTGGCGCCAATAGTGTTGACCCCTCACACTGTAGAAACACCCAAGCAATCCTCCGTCAGGTGCTTCCAGATCATGCGGCCAGCTGGTGTTTGAAGAGGCTGATCCCGCAGTCTTCCTGGCCCTCAGCCACACTAAGGACTGGGCATTCATCACCATAAACGCCAACTCCAAAACCAGCTCAGAGGTGTGTGTGTGTGTGCCTGCGCGTGTGTGAGTGTATGTGTATGAGCAACAACAAGCAGGCATTCACAAAAATTAGAAGGCCAGGTCACTGCGCCCATTGTGAAGATGCTAGCCAAGGGGCATCAATCATCTTGAAGCACTGCGTATTTTGAAGTGACCTTTTTGGATGCTTGGCCACCCCACCCTCAAGCGCCAAGGCATCCTTCTGAAGCCAGCTCAACACGCAAGTTCAGTTGAGTTTTCGCAAGTAAAATTGAAGCCAGTTCTTCTCCTTAGGCCCCTTGAGGCAGCGCCGTTGAATGCTTGTGGCCTAAAGCTGCCTAGCTTGGAGTCCTTTGAGGCCCTTAGCACTCTGACAACTTGCAGCTTCTGACACCTCGCGGCTCTCATCAGTCAAACCACTTGTGGATCCCCATAGCCTACTAAGGTGCACTTGCTGGATGCATGGGCAACTTAGAGCTGGGACCACCTTTTGAATGCTCAAATGCTTGAATGTCCTAAGTAGGGATCGGCATTGGCATACAGCGCTACATAGCATATCGCGCTATATAACGCTATATAGCGTTATAGAAGACCCCCATATAACGCTATTTGCCGATCTATAGGGAGCGGCATTGGTAAATAGCACTATTATATTATAATGCTATGCAACGCTATATAGCACTGGAAAGTGTGGCGTATAACGCTATATGTCGATCCCTGGTCCTAAGCCTTGCAACCCCCTGCGTTGGCTGCTCAGATGCACCTGCTAAATGCACAGGCCCCTTGGAGCAAACCCTACAGATGATTACATGTTCAACACCATGCTGTTCTCCCTGTCCACTGCGCAGGTGCACCTGCTAGATGCGCGTGCCCCTTGGAGCTCCCCCCTTAGATGTGTGCAGCCCCGGCTGCCTGGCTTGGAGTACTTCGTGGAACACCATGAGGACAGTGCGCAGCTCCTGGTCCTCACCAACCTGCACAAGAAAGGACAGCATTTCCAGCAGCAGCACAGTGATCCCTCTCTTGCAGGCCTAACCCAGGCTGTGCAGCCGCTCAAGCATCCGTTGGATTTGGCACAGCCGTACACTGAACCAGCCCAGACTTTGGCGCACGCGAGGAGCTGGGAAAGCAGCGCACTGGTTACGAGTCTCAGCTCAGGGCTATCTGACAATGAATCTCGCCCAGAGGAGGTCACTGCGAGGGGGCAGAGCAGCCCAGACTTGGCCCTTGTCTCTACTCCACCTATGCAAACAGGGGTGCCGTTGCCTTGGGATCTAAGTAGCATGCCAGGGCACCATCGTGGGCAAAACCCTGTCTCTACCCCACCACAACAGAGAGGGGTATCGTTGCCTCAGAATCCGAGCAGCAGGCCAGCCCATCTCATTGGAGCAGAGACAATTACCCTTGCCTCTGTTCCACAGCATCAAGCAGGCACTTGCTTGCCTCAGAATCCGGGCTGCAGGCCAGCGCACCACACTGAGTTGCCGCCAGGCTGCAGCTTGGGTGTGGAGTACCAGCTGATGAGTGTGCCGACATGTTTGAGCGACTGGGGTCTGCTGCACTGGCAGCCTCTTGTTGGCTCCTGCCTTCCACTCATGAGTCACAGCAGTATGCCTTCTCCCAGGGCAGATGACAAATTGATGAGGGACAGCAGCACAACTCCTTCCGGGGCAAGCACAGACGTCCAGCCCCAACAGCAGCAAACCCAACAGCATCCCCTGCAGCAGCAGCAGCAGCAGCAGCAGCAGCAGAGCCAACACCACCCCCTGCAGCAACAGCAGCAACAGACCCATCAGCACCCCCAGAAGCAGCATTCCCAGCCGCAACTGTGGCACGCATCAGAATCCATGTCAGCCCAGCCGCATGTATCTTGGGTGGACATGGACATGCTCAGCCAGCATGCTGTGCTATACGGGCGCACACACCTTGGCATGCCCTGCGTACAGGTAAGGGCCCTTCCTTAGAACATCCCAAAGCTTAGCTCGAGGATCGGCACTCAGTCACCTGACCCGTTTTAACGTTTGCACCTGACTGGCTTTTGGCAGCCACTGGGTTTGAAAGGCTGTGACCTGAGGGAAGCTGAGGCCGACTTCATTGAATTGTGCTCAGCCACCTGAATTGTCATCTTTTTGAGTAAACCTGCTTGTGGCAGCCACTAGGCCCAAAATTTGCGACTGCTGTGGTGGGCCTTGCTTCCTCAATCTTGTCTATATTTTCTTCAAATCGCGGTGAATGTGCCAAAGAACTGTGTTTTAAGATTGCCTTGCCTACTCGCACCAGTCTGAATGAGTTCAAAAGTCGCAGCTCCTGTGGCATTAAGGCCAAGGTCTGATGAATTCAGGCACTTGCTTGCTGTCCCTCCATGGCAGCAACCACATGCAAACCTTTTCTGTGCCTATTACCTTTGATGTGCAGGTGCTGGATTTTGGATAAAGGCACTCTGCTTCCTGTCCCTCCATGGGCAACGAAATGCAAACCGTCGCCTTGCCCATTACCACTTTGAATGTGCAGGTGCTGAACTTGGATGGCACTCTGCTTGCTGTCCCTCCATGGGCAATGGAATGCAAACCTTCACAGTGGCCAATACCATGTTTAATGTGCAGGTGCTGAACCTGGATGGCACTCTGCTTGCTGTCCCTCCATGGGCAACGAAATGCAAACCGTCGCCTTGCTCATTACCACTTTGAATGTGCAGGTGCTGAACTTGGATGGCACTCTGCTTGCTGTCCCTCCATGGGCAATGGAATGCAAACCTTCACAGTGGCCAATACCACTTTGAATGTGCAGGTGCTGAACCTGGATGGCACTCTGCTTGCTGTCCCTCCATGGGCAATGGAATGCAAACCTGCACCGTGGCCAATACCATGTTTAATGTGCAGGTGCTGAACCTGGATGGCACTCTGCTTGCTGTCCCTCCATGGGCAACGAAATGCAAACCGTCGCCTTGCCCATTACCACTTTGAATGTGCAGGTGCTGAACTTGGATGGCACTCTGCTTGCTGTCCCTCCATGGGCAATGGAATGCAAACCTTCACAGTGGCCAATACCACTTTGAATGTGCAGGTGCTGAACCTGGATGGCACTCTGCTTGCTGTCCCTCCATAAGCAATGGAATGCAAACCGTTGCCTTGCCCATTACCACTTTCAATGTGCAGGTGCTGAACTTGGATGGCACTCTGCTTGCTGTCCCTCCATGGGCAATGGAATGCAAACCTGCACCGTGGCCAATACCATGTTTAATGTGCAGGTGCTGAACCTGGATGGCACTCTGCTTGCTGTCCCTCCATGGGCAACGAAATGCAAACCGTCGCCTTGCCCATTACCACTTTGAATGTGCAGGTGCTGAACTTGGATGGCACTCTGCTTGCTGTCCCTCCATGGGCAATGGAATGCAAACCTTCACAGTGGCCAATACCACTTTGAATGTGCAGGTGCTGAACCTGGATGGCACTCTGCTTGCTGTCCCTCCATGGGCAATGGAATGCAAACCTGCACCGTGGCCAATACCATGTTTAATGTGCAGGTGCTGAACCTGGATGGCACTCTGCTTGCTGTCCCTCCATGGGCAACGAAATGCAAACCGTCGCCTTGCCCATTACCACTTTGAATGTGCAGGTGCTGAACTTGGATGGCACTCTGCTTGCTGTCCCTCCATGGGCAATGGAATGCAAACCTTCACAGTGGCCAATACCACTTTGAATGTGCAGGTGCTGAACCTGGATGGCACTCTGCTTGCTGTCCCTCCATGGGCAATGGAATGCAAACCTGCACCGTGGCCAATACCATGTTTAATGTGCAGGTGCTGAACCTGGATGGCACTCTGCTTGCTGTCCCTCCATGGGCAATGGAATGCAAACCTGCACCGTGGCCAATACCATGTTTAATGTGCAGGTGCTGAACCTGGATGGCACTCTGCTTGCTGTCCCTCCATGGGCAATGGAATGCAAACCTTCACAGTGGCCGATACCATGTTTAATGTGCAGGTGCTGAACTTGGATGGCACTCTGCTTGCTGTCCCTCCATGGGCAACCAGATGCACTCTTTCATGGGTAACCAGTTGCGCTCTTTCACCAGAGAATCACCTCACATGCGCAGGTGCTGGACTTGAAACTAAAGGGAAAGAGTCCTCAAATGCATGTCGTACGTCCAGAAGCTCCAACCGCAAAGGGTACAGCGGGAGCTCATAGGCGCAAGAGAGATTCTCTCAGCACAGTGCCGCTACCTCCCTGGGCTCTCAGCGTAGTGCCTGGTGCCAACGCAGGTGTGTGTGTATCTGATATGGTACTTTGCTAGGGACATCTAGCGTATGTTTAGAGCTTTGCGTTGCCTACAAAAGTGCCTGAGCCTGCGAGCCTTGATCATCACAGCAAGCGTGCATATTCCTTGGCTTTTTATGAAACATATGAGTTATGTCCAACCTCATTTTAGAGCTTTGGGATAAAAGCCGACCCCACCCCCACCCCCCATACATTACCTGGGGCTGCTAAGAAGTTGGTTGCTGCAGTTGTGTTTGCTGCACGGTACTTCGCTGTTTGGAGCATTATGGTGTCATTCAGTGTGCTGCCTGCACGTTTTCAAAAGCATTCTGTGTGCATCTTTTCCTGCAGACCCTATCCGTCTAATTCTCTCTGTCTGCCTGTATGTATGTATGTATGTATGTATGTATGTATATGTGAATGTGTGTATGTGTGTATGTATGTACGTATGTACGTACGTATGTTTGTAAGTATGTATGCATGCATGTATGTATGTGATCATGTATGCGTGGTTTCTGTGTGCATGTGCCCTGCAGACCCTGCCGCTCAGATTCTGCGTTTGGTGGCATCATCCCCAGTTCACCCTCCACACACCTACGACTACTGCCTGGACAGCGGGCAGCTGCACTTGGTGCATGTGCAGCCGGCTTACACCCTCATGCCTAGTGTTCGAACTTCTGAGCAGCCAGGCCTTACAGGAGGGCTGCCTGACTGTGTAGGATCATCACCAACTTCTGAGCAGCCAGGCCTCAAGCAAGAGCTGCCTCACCACACAGCATCATGGCAGGCATCCCTGCAGCCACCGGCACCTTTTCGTGATACAAAGGAGGGTGCAGTAGGGATAGGTGAGCAGGAGAAGGTGCGCACCATGGGGATGGTCAGGAGCGATAGTTCTGTAGGGATGAGTGTGTGGGAGGGCCTGAAGCAGATACGGAGGGTAAAGGATTTCTTATTACCGAGCGCAGGCAGCAGGAGCAACAGTGGCAGCAAGGATCTCAGCAGCATTAGCAGCAGTGAAGACAACAGCAGCACTGATCTAGGCACAGCCGTTGCTGGCGCTGGCTGCAGCAAGGAAAGCAGCTGCACCAACAGCGGGAGCAGCCCCTGCACGCGCCTGCATGATCCCTCACAGTACTGCATACTGCGCCTGTATGCACCTTCCTATGACGGCGTGCTCGTGCCCATCACCGTGGTGTTCCACGCCCAGTTCCAGCAGCTCTACCAGCAGCACCAGGTCCAGCCGCCCCTTGCACTGCCCAGCAGTCAGACCCACACACCAGGAGCTCCTGTTATTTCCTCGAGCCCATACAAGGTCTGCTCACAGAGCCTAGCAAGCTGCTCCACACTCCATCAAGATCAGAGCCAACAGCACACTGGTCTTGACCCTGCCCCCCCGCAGCCTTCTCTGCTCCCGCCACCCCTGCTGCTGCACGTGTACGGAGCATATGGCACCCCGCTGGATCCGAGCTTTGAGCCTGCGGACCTGAGCCTGCTTGAGAGGGGGTTCCTGGTGAGGCAGGCGTGTGAGCTGCTTGCTCAGTAGGATTACAGTTAGGGTAAGCCTGCGAGTTGCTGGATCAGAGCAGAGCGTACAGGTTGGGGCAGGGGCTTACAGGTGAGGCTGCTATGGAGTGACGCAATGCCAGGTGAGGCATAGGATGCCGAGGCTCAGGGATCAGGCTGATGTTGCTGGGGTGTGGCAGGGGCTAACAGGTGAGGCTGCTATGGAGTGACGCAATGCCAGGTGAGGCAGAGGATGCAGGGGCTCAGGGATTAGGCTGATGTTGCTGGGGTGGCACAGGGGCTAACAGGTGAGGCTGCTATGGAGTAACGCAATGCCAGGTGAGGCAGAGGATGCAGGGTCTCAGGGATCAGGCTGATGTTGCTGGGGTGTGGCAGGGGGGCTAACAGGTGAGGCTACTATGGAGTGACGCAATGCCAGGTGAGGCATAGGATGCCGAGGCTCAGGGATCAGGCTGATGTTGCTGGGGTGTGGCAGGGGGGCTAACAGGTGAGGCTGCTATGGAGTGACGCAATGCCAGGTGAGGCATAGGATGCCGAGGCTCAGGGATCAGGCTGATGTTGCTGGGGTGTGGCAGGGGGGCTAACAGGTGAGGCTGCTATGGAGTGACGCAATGCCAGGTGAGGCATAGGATGCCGAGGCTCAGGGATCAGGCTGATGTTGCTGGGGTGTGGCAGGGGGGCTAACAGGTGACAAATGAAAGATGCGGGCACCCAGCTGGAAATGCGGTGTCTCCCCTTCATCATGAGATTGAAGGAGGAAAACCAATGCGGATCTGGCGGGTGGTTCGCAGCACCTGGCTGCAGAGTTTGCTGCTGAGAGAAGTGCTTTTGCTTTGATTGGCACATCTGTAACGGCAAGTTTGCCGGTGTGCTCTGTGAATGGCCTCCCAAATGATTCTTCATGCCTGCTTTTGCTCCATGACGTCACCCCAGCAACTTTTTTTTCTGCATTGGGTGCCAAGTAATCAGAGCATGCTTGGTCACGAAAGCTCAAGAGTGCATGCATGCGTGCAGGTAAGGGCGGCATCAATGTAAGTGACACGCACAGGAATTAGCATGTACAAGTCAATATATTTGAGCGCAAGTCCGCATGAATGCTCTTGTGGCTCAGGCAAAGCATGCTCTTGTGCACACACAGGTTGCGTATGCACATGTGCGGGGAGGTGGTGAGCTTGGGCGTGCCTGGCATGCTGCCGGCAGGCAACGCAACAAGCCTAACTCTCTGCATGACCTCAATACGTGCCTGACAGCCTTACACCAAGCAGGGTTCGCGCATCCTGGGCGCGTGGCTGGCCATGCGTTCAGTGCAGGTGAAGTGGTTTGAGCCTGGATATTTGCCACGGCTAACTTGGGGCTCAGAGGGGAAGGTTCGCTCTTTGGACAAACTCGCAGATAGGTGTGTTTGTTTCGGGTGCAGGCTGGTGTCAACAGGAACCTCCTAACAGCGTTCAGCAAGTGCATTCCTGCGTTTACGGGCACCTCCCAATAGCTTCCTGCATTGAAACTTGCATGGGGTGAATGCCATCCAGCCACGTCAAAATCAAACTATATGGTGTGCCACGGCATGACGCACACATGATCCAGCATGACGAGTCAGCATTCATGGTGCGCTTTGGCATGACACTCACGTGATTTAGCATGACAAGTCAGCATTCATGGTGCGCCTTGGCATGAAATTCACGTGATCCAGCATGACAAGTCAGCATTTAAGGTGCGTCTTGGCATGAAATTCACGTGATCCAGCATGACAAGTCAGCATTTATGGTGCGCCTTGGCATGAAATTCACGTGATTTAGCATGACAAATCAGCATTTAAGGTGCGTCTTGGCATGAAATTCACGTGATTTAGCATGACAAATCAGCATTTAAGGTGCGTCTTGGCATGAAATTCACGTGATCCAGCATGACAAGTCAGCATTTAAGGTGCGTCTTGGCGTGACGCACACATGATCCAGCATGACAAGTCAACATTTATGGTGTGCTGTGGTTGTGCTCAACCTTGCTTCCTTGCTAGTTAGGAAACCTTGATGCACGCGGCCTGTTGGCTTGCACAACTTTCATTCCTTTTCTTTGCTCAACAATTTGAGATGAGGTGACTGATGCCATGCACATTGGTTTTCTTGATTTCCACAATTTGAGCAGGCGGGCTCCTTCTAGGCTGTGCGCTGGCCGACATGCATGGCGATACAGAGCAACAGACGCAGCCAGGATTTGTGCAGAATCAACAGAATTGCCACTGCAACCATCATTGTCATCACCATCATCATCATCAGCAGCAGCAGCAGCTGCAGGAACACCCCACACCTTGCCCCCACAGCAGCTCGGACAGCAGCACCATCAGCAGGACCACCAGCTCCAGCAGTTGCCAACTTGGAACAAGCAGTGCACGACCACGCCCCCTTGTGCATGCACAAACCCTTTGGGCCCCCTCCATGATCCAACCAAAACCTCAACCAGTGGCATCATCACAGCTGTTCCCTGCTGCACACTTGCTGTCAGCAGCGGTGCTGCGAGCACCATTTCTGGACCTGCTGTCCGTGATGGAGGACCCCAGCTTACCCCTCACGGTGTGTGATCCATTCCAACCCTCACTTTTCTCGTTCTTTGGCCAAGGAAGCTTCCAAGCCTCAACTTCTGCATGCACTGCAGGTTCAGTATTGGTCTGTCCTTTGGAGCAGCAAAACTCTGCTTGTTCAAGACTGCTGCTTGCAGCAGTCCAGAATAGTGATTGCTTGCGTATGTGCTGAAGGGCACACTTGGCAGCTCTGTCTGAGTCTGAGCATGCAGGGTCGCTGCTTTTGAAACAAAGCGCTATCATGTGGGTCACTGGTCGTGCCACAGAGCACTATGAATGAGTCATTCTGCCTCTGAGGAGGTCGGTCTGCACTCCAGCCCTAGATTAATTAAGAACCCACCCTTAATCACAATCACTTTTTACATTGATATTTACGTGGTGGCCAGCATCTTTCTCCTTAGCAAAGCTGCCTGTGCCTGCAGAGGCAGGTACAGCTGAGTGTTCTACCAGAACGCGCACACACACACACATACTGCAAACACTCTGTTGCCTTTCAGGTACACGAGTATGATGAGTGGGGTGATGCCAGGGATCCCAGCCTGCTGCCTTCAATGCAGAACATGTGCCCCTATAGCAGGCTAAGCTCTACACTGCTCCAGACCACCAAGTCTGATCATGCACAGAGTGCCACTCCTGCTGGACATGGCTGTTCGTCCGGCAATCTGGGTCAAAGTGTGGGGCAGCGTGGACATGGCTATTCAGCGATTGATCTGGGGCAAAGTATGGTGCAACATGTTGCAGATTACCGCCCTTTATCGAGCAATGTATTGCAGCATGATGTTGGGCAACACACACAAGGGCAAGGAGGTGACCCGTCAGGGCAGCGGGAGCTGGGGGTGGACAGGATTGGGTCAAAAGGTGCCTGGAGACACGACAAGGAGGAATACCATAGGTCAGCAGAAACTGAAGCAGCATTTAGCGGAAGACAGGCACCTGGCAGCAAAGCCTGTGTACCGGCAGTGCTGATGACCAGCGCCATGGATGATGCTCGCGTGCCTGTGTGGGTGCCAGCAAAGTGGGCTGCACGTGCGCGCAGGCTGCAGGTGCTGTGGGGTGCTTGTTATTTTTCCATGTGTTTTCATGTCGAACTTTGAAGGGTGTGAGAAACATTCATGCAACATGAGTTAAGCAAAATGTGTATGGGCTGCAGGTGAGTGGGCAAGTTCTAAGGAGTTATGAGAGGTGCATATGGTTGAGGAGGTGATTGGGTTTGCAATCTCTGCAGGTAATCAGGGATGCTCTGAGCAGCGCTGTGCTCAGATGGATGTTGAAATCCATTGCATGATCCTGCCTCTTTTTCCCGATATCATACCCGCTCTGCTGGGCCATCCATGGCTCCTGTCTGTTCACAAATTATGTTATTTTGTTGCATGGCTTGCATGTTTGCAGGTTTGTGTGAAATTTTGTCGTGTCCAGCCATCCAGGCTGTGTTTTTGGTTGACTGCCTGCCAAAGAATGACTCAGGTGGCCACTATATTTTGGAATCTACTCTTGGTATCGGTGTTGGATGTTGCGTTGTGTCAGATTTAAACAGTCAACTGCCCCAAGTCTGTCTGCTGTTTACGAGTTCTACATATCTACTGGCCTCCTTCGCCACATGCTGGGGTGAAAGTGTTGTCCTCTGCACATAATTTGAAGGTTTTAGTAGTGAGCATGATATGCAGACTTAGTGCTGTGAGTGCCACGAGGCTAGATGATGTCCATTCCTAAAGCAGCACGATGATTGTCCAGAGAGTACTGGGCAGGAAGTTGCCAGGGACCAAATGACTGGCGGCATGACTTGTGCACCAGTGGAGCGGGTCCTTAGTGTACCGAGGTTGTGGTGCATGCCAGCATATGCTTGCACTGGTTTGGGTGTGAGAAGCATCTTTTGGCTCTTGCTACTTGCAAGGCAACGAGGATGGGTCATTTTAACAGATTATACTATGCAAGCCAGGACCGGCTGCGTGCATGAAGGACAGGTTCCCTGTCTAGCAAGCCAGCTAGGGCCTTACTTACCTGTCGAATTGAACAGGCGTCTACACAACTTTCACAACCCTGCATCTTAGCACCTCTACTTGCTTTTTTCTTGCAAGCTGATCCTGTAATGCTTCATCTCACTGGTAATGTTTGCCTCACTGCCGTCAATCCAATCCAATCATTGTTTTTCAGGTTGGGGTCACCATTTCACCTTTCATGGGGATGCCTGCAACCATTGCATCACAAAAACATGCTTCCCGTGCTCATCCCTATGCACGCGCCTGCTAGGCAAGCAGTCAGTGGTTTTAATTAAGGGCATCTTGCTTCTGTAATCTCTCTGCTTCTGTAATTTATGCATGTGCCTGCAGCAAGCCGTGGTGCTGCGCCAAGGGGGCTCTTTCACAAAGCCGCCATTGGTTCTGTTGCGCGTGTATCGAGAGGGTGGCCACTTCATGGGCAGCTCCCTGGCTGGATGTGCTGAGGAGTATGCCTTTATCATTGCAGTCATGGGAGCAGCCTGGAGCCTTCGATAAGAGCCTTGTTTTTGGATCTGCATGCTTTCAATAATTGGAAACTGGCAGCACTTATAGAAGAGCAAACATTATGGAAAAAGGTCTGATGGGGTCAGATGTTTGCCTTAAGGAGCCTACGCTGGACCAGCCAGCGTGCAATTAGGAAAGACCCAGTAGGCCTTTTCGATATATTTTTCATTTTTGTTACAATGGCAGCTTTCTTAATGGAAGCTTCTGGATCTAGTATGCGAAGTCTTAATATAATCATGAAAACTCGGTCGTAGTCCAAAATGAACAGAACAACCAGGATATGAAAGTGGCATGTGAAATGAAGGGAATGAGCAATGATGACATGTGCATGGCCGTTACCTGTTCCCCAAACATTTGGAAAGGGTTACGTAGCAGTGCCTGATCAGAGAAGGTTCTCGTGGACCTGACCTCATTGTCCCATACAATTCTATGTAGCACTGTTGCGTCACTTTGGAAAGGAAAGGAAAGGAAAGGGTTACATAGCTGTACCTGCCAACGAGGGCAGCTTAGCTGAAGCATAAAGAGATGCCTGCAACCAAACCAGACCTAAGCTTGAAACTAAAAGGAAAGCTTGAAATCTACAACTGCTTTCAGGTGACCTTTCCTTAATGCACGCGGCCAGACTTGGCAATCGTAGTATTTTTTTCTTTCTACAACTGCTTTTGCGTTGCTAAAAAAAGAGAGATGTAAAGGAGGCGTAGAAGTTGCTCAAACTGTTTCTCAAAAAACCATGCCACATTCATGTACAGCTCCATGCTTGCCAGGATGGCAATGAGGTACGTGTTCACTGAACACTGTTCAGCAACCAGAGGATTGACAGACATATGCGTAGCTCCAACAAAGCATACATGTGCGCATACCCCACATTGCGTCATATTGCACACCCTGGGCCAGTCTTCTGGTTGTTGGTGGGGCTTGTTATACTGAGCATACCCTTAACTCATTTAAACAACTGGGACTGGAGCACCTGCGTGCCATTTGAAGCTTGCTCACAAACTTCATGCCCATTGCAGCTTAGCTGAATAATGTATGCCAACAAGCTTGTTACCGCTAGACGTGCTATTGGAAACGAAGAGTTCTCACAGCCAGGCTCTGGAGCCGGGTGCTCCAGTAACCTTCCAGATCCCCATTAGCATTCTCTGTAACGTTTCGGTGACTCAGAGGGAACTCACGGCTCTTCTGAGCCAATGTGTCTCCTTTTCCCTAATTGATGCAGGGATTGATGTAGGGAGATTTTCCTCTGCCAAAGCAGTTTTCCTTTTTCTTTTCATTGCATGTGGGGCCTGAGCTTCAGGCTGAAGCTCTGCTTTTATAAAACCTGAAACTTTGAAAAGGAGAACACGGTGGCTCTCTATACATTTTAAATGTGAAAATCATCGTTAATGCTTGAATTGAAGTCTTCTTTGGCCTCGAAATGTCCCGTCGTTTGCGCAAATGGGTTGATTTCTCACTGAAATTAAATAATGAAGTAACTGTGAAATTCATCGAGCGACTTCATCGAGTGAACATAGACAATCGCTCATATCTGTTGGTGTGGCATGGTCGGAAGGGAGACAAAGGCACTGAACAATTCAACAACAAACATCTATTTCAACCATGTAACAAGGTATGTTCAACCAAAAAATCATTGTACCGGTGGCATCAAACACTTGCAGACTCTTTGTGCTCCATCGATGGCAACAAAAAAGAATAATTACTTATTTGTTTTAATTTACTGTATGGCCAAACAAAACATAGACTTTGAGGTGGTGGTTGGCACGCACGCAGAGGATGCACCACCCACAGCCCTCTCCCTCAAAGCAGGTACCCTAGTGAGCATATGCTATGCAAAAAAGCCTCCACCTCCTCCTGAGGAAGCTCCAGCTGTGCAAGAGCAGCAAGGACAGGAGGGGCCAGCAACCGAGGCACATGTGCAGCCATCATCAGAGCATCAAACCAGCAGCAGCAGGGTGTGCATGGACATCTGTGGCCAACATGTGCTTGGTCCTGTGCCAGAAACAGCAAGAAAAAGGTTGGCTTCTTTGGGAGAGGAGCTGCAAGGCAGTGTGCGCTCGATAAAACGGGACGAAGCAGGCAGGCCTACACTGCTGCTTGTGCGCGTACAGGCTGTGAACGGGCAGCCTGTAATGCATGGTCAGTATGTTTGGTTAAAATTGCGCTGCAATGCAAGAGCAACCATGAACTCGGAACAGCAGTGGACCATCTTGCCTCTACACACTCACACACACACACACACACACACACACACACACACACACACACACACACACACACACACACACACACACACACACACACACACACACACCACTAAATCTCCTCTCTACAGTGAGGCCGTCTGCAAGCAATCAAGAAGCTCAGCAGCAGCCGCAAACAGCACAAGCAGCAGAATACGAAGTTGACATGGATGGCTTTCAACTTAGGCGCCCTCAGCTGGAGGAAATTGGTGCGCCTCCTTGCATGCAATCCTTGGAATTGGGTGCATAAGGCTCAGGAGAGCAAACGTCGTGTAATGTGTTGAGTTGCTTTCAGGGTGTGTGCAGGGCGCAATGGCGCAAAGAAGAGTTTGTCCGTACTGTGGCCAAATTTTGCTCTATTCGCGCCCTCACTGTCCGTCCTTTCTCATACAACAAAAGCACCATGCACCTGAATTGATTTGAAATTCCCAAGTTGATGAATCATTGACAATGCCTTGCTCATGCTTCTTTCCACCTGAAACTGAAGCGTTCCTTGCAACTTTGTGAAGCAGGCCACAATTCTTGTGCAGCCATAGGACTGAAGGCACTTTCCACTCCATGGCACAGGCACCTGCACGTTTTGGTATGTGTGTAAAAGCTGAGTTGACCTCCCAAGAACCCTTCATATCTACCATGTGCCCACACGCAGTAAGGAGTGAGGATCTGCGTGTCACCCTTAAAGATGAAAGGCTTCAGAGGCTACTGTCAGAAATAGACTCCAGCTCAAATAGAGAGAAGGTGGGTTGAGAGGAGAAAGTTGAGCCTTGAGCATCTTGAGCCAGCTGCTTAAGGAAATGTATGAGATCGACGTGCATAAGGTATTGTCCTCATTTTGGCAACATGAGATAGTGTTGTCCAAACGATGCACAAGCCTGAGCATTTAGTTTGATGCAGCTCAACTTTGCAATCACGCTTCACTCCCTGTTTGCTCATCACGTACACAGGCCTTAGAAACAGCTTTGCAGGGTCCTGCATTCCAAGAATTTGCTGACAAGGTGCGTGACACATTCATTCTAAACTGGTCAGTTTGAGCTTTCAAGAAACAAGTATTCACTGGCAGTCCAACATCCGAGTCTTATCACTTGCTGTTGCTTTTGCTAAGCCAAGACAATGACAATTGTGCCATTATGGGAGCTGAGCGTAAATTATGGCCTTACCTTCCACCCCTCTACACCCGCATCCAGGCCAACCCTTCCCGGCAAAAGGGGAAACAACTCATCCCTCTTTCAATATGTACCCATGTGCACGCTCATCATGGCCGATGATGAAGTGCAGCATAGTAACGGGGCAAAAAAGAGATGCGGATGTCCATGCATTAATGTCCTGCCAGGCGCCCATGACTGGCTTCCAAGTTCACAAATTGCTATCTCAACTTCACAAAGCTACCGGACCATGTTTGCTGTCACTAATTTAGAAGTTTGGACTGCCTTACTGCACCTTTGGCCTCTCACCTCAGGAGCCTCTATGCATGCACCCATGGCCCTGACTCCTTGTTATGCTTGCAGGACCTCCCCTTTCATACTCTTGCATTTATAGCTTTTCTTCAGTGTCCTCAAGAATTTCAAAGGGGCGGAAAGGAATTGTATCCGCCAACCCTTCCCTAGCCCCGACCCCTTCCAATCAGGCTCAGATGTATCAACTGGTGGCAGGATTGCAAACACAGTTTTAATCAGATCGAAACCTGCCGTGCACAAGTCGCAGGAAAGCTCCCTCCTGAAACATAAAAAAAACAAATAGAGACGGGGCGTTTGTACAAATACAGACGTCATAACTCATGTTACACTGGGGACTTTACAGTTTGCATTAAGGACAGACTCAACAGTCAGCATGATGCAAGCAGTGATTCATACAAATGGAAAGGACAATTAGCAGCAACCAAACTATTTAGGATCTGGCGGATATTGAGCCACGTGTCCAGGTGCGCACGACGCCCTCTTGTTAGCTGCTCCACCAGTCCCTTGCCCCCCTCAAGTCAAGCAACATGATTTCTCTGAAGATCAAGGTATAGGAGAAGGGGGCGGGTTGGTGGACAAACGGCTTTTTGTATGCAGTTTAACACCTTAGCTTCCAGTTCCTTAAATCACTGACGTACCGTGCACGTTTGACTCACCGACTGTCTCCACATGATGGCATGCAGTTGTTGACACTTATGGATGCTGCTCCACGGAGAGATGTCGAGGCCCCTGCTGTCGCACCACCAGCCTTATGTTTGGGCCAGAGCACGTAGCCAAAGCATCTGGATACTCTGTTTCTTGTGTTTGCACAAAATGCCTTACAAGTGGCAAGCACCCAATCCCCCTCTTAAACCACCACCCACATTATTCCAACGTGAGCTTTATTTTTGGAAAAGAGAAAAATTGCTTAAGTAGCCAACCGCCTCACTGAGAACTCATCAAGGCTTGTCTGGTGGGTTGTTGACAGTATGCCTGTGTACATTTGCATTGTTTTCCCCTGTAAGGATAGAGTTAAAGTGCTTATTAGAACCAGAAGCCCTCCAAATCCCCACTGGCCTTCTCTGTTCTCAACTCATGCATTGGAGGGGATCATGGCTCTTTTAGCCAATGTCTCCTTTCCTTAAAAAAGAAAATATACTTTTTTAAAGAAAAGGAAAACTGCGTAGGCAGAGGAAACACTCCTCACATCAAGTGAGGAAAGGAGACACATAGGCTCAGAAGAGCCGCAAATCCCCTCCAACACTAAGCTACAAAGCAAAAAGGGCTAGTGGGGATCTTGAGAATTGCTGGAAGCACCCGGCTCCAGAACCTCGCTGTGATGAGCATTCTTGTTTTGGATTGCGTGCCTAACACATGTAGGGTTTACAATGGTGGCCTACAGCCCGAGACTCTGGCTGATGGCAGCTGGTGAAACAAGCTCAACCAGTATCAAAAATTGAGACCAAGTCTGACACAAATCTAAGAAGTCTGTATGAGTCTTGGTTTAGGAAAGCATTGATCTCAGAATCAGTGATAGTATGATGGCAAGCCAAGAATGGAATAAAGTCAGCGTTTGAGGGCGGAGCAAACACACGCAAAGTCTTAAACATCTCCTCAAAAAGGTCCTTGTATCTCGTGCGTAGCTCACGCACCTCAGTACATTTGCAAAAGAAAAGCACATGTTTTTCATCCTGGACTTCCCCACACTCACACTTATCACAGATACTTGAACCCCCAAGCCATTTACCAGACTCCACTCTCAAGTGATGAGCACGCAATCTAAATCTGCTAATGTTTCTCAAAACATGCTTGTCCAAATCCTTGAACAGATACGAGGGGATACAAAAAGGAGCACCTCTGGGACCACTCTCAGAATTCCCACACCACTTATGGTACGTCACTGCCTTCTTGTTAACTGCACGAGGACAAAAAACATCGGCCCCTCTCCACACTTTCTGCTGTCTGTATCGCAAATCACCAATGAACTCTTGCATGGGGATTTTCTCAGCTCTCAGCATGTTCTGTTTGAACGAATCACCATTCCGCATCCCACCAAAAGCATTAGAGACTTCAGCAGCCCAGCAAGAGGAATCAAAAGAAGCCAGACTTAAATCAGCCCTCAGCACACGACGCAAGACTTCACTATTGGAGTTAAGCATGCTATTAAAAAACTTGATGGAGGCACGGAACCAGAAGAACTGCAGAGGCTCCTGGCCACACTCTCTCAACACCGGCCAATTTGTAGTACTGTTCTTTACTCCAAGAATGCGCCTCAAGGAACACAGATGTCTTTTCTGCAATTGACTATCAAACTCACTGCCTTCTCTCAAGTAATGAGTTCCCCACACCTGGCACGCATACATCCCAGCAGGAATGCCATACACCTTAGATAACCAGAGCATAGCATGAGGCCTGTTTTTCAGGTCATGACCCTTGGCAAACTCCGAAATCCTTCTCTGTGCAGCCATATAAGGCCGCACCGCATGCTCCTCAGCTACCTTAAAATCCATCTTTTTATCCAACAGCACTCCCAAATATTTGAACCTGTCCTTCTCTGGAAGGACCACTCCATCATACGTAAAAGGATTCTGCAGAGGAGAGACAGACGTACTGTTGAAGTGCACCACCTCAGAATTAGCTGTGTTTACAGTCAACCCTTTTCTCTGGGCATACACACGGAGTCTGTCCAGCATCTCCTGCATTTCACCAGGGTCATTCATAGTTAATCCAAGGTCATCAGCGTACATCATGTGGGACACACCATTCACTCTATCACCAGTCACAGCACCCTCAATGCCCTCACTTATCTCTCTGCCCATATCATTGATGTACAGAGAGAAAAGAAGGGGGGACAAAGGACAACCTTGCTTAACACCGTTCGATGGCTGCACACGAGCCCTTTTCTCACCATCCATTAGAATGTACTCATCATTATCATACATGTCTCTGATCACACTGAGCAGAGGAGTCGGCATTGCATTGCGCTGCAAGTGAGACCAAAGCTGCTGTCTGGGCACGGTGTCATAAGCTTGAGAAAAGTCAATGAAAGCAACGTGCAATCTGGAAGAATTCCGTGGCTTCAATTTTTTCGCAGCATGCTTGAGGTGCCTCAGAATGAACAGAGGATGCAGAGTGCTCCTTCCTGGAAAGAAGCCAAACTGCGTGTCCGGAATCTTTCCCTTTTTCATACACCAATCTGTCACCAGATTTTTCAGCACATTAGCATAAATCCTATACATTACACCGCTAACTGCAATCATCCTATAATTCCCAGGTTTCAGCACTTCCCCTTTTTTGTGAATGGGGCTCAACTTGGCAACCTTCCAGCACGCAGGCACTTTACTTTCAGTCAGCAACACTTTAAAAAGACGAGCCAACAGAGGCACCAGCACATACTTACTTGTTTGGTTTTATTCCCACACTGCACTGGCAAGCACGCATGCTTAAGAAAAGGAATCGGGATCGCATCAAAGCCTGAAGAGGCACCAACATTCAACTTCTGAAATTCACTACCCAACATACCTTCTAACACAGATACATCAGGGATCTCAAACTCATCTGGCTCCGGAGCCCACCCAGACTGCGCGCCCCGCCTGAGAAGGACCTCAGGTGGAAGGTTGCGCCGGCCCAGTGGCACAGCCATATCCCTCGCAGATGGGCGAGACTCTTCAAATGTCCTCTTTGCTCTGAAGTGTTTGTGTAGGTGATCATGCCAAGCTGGAGCAGGCACAGGGGTTGTGTGAGGCTTGGTGTGCTTTTTTAGTAAAGCGTGCACTGCCGGATCCTTCCGAAATAGCCTGTCCAAAAACAAATTCCGCAACTGTCTCGCGTGCCTTCGCTTCATCCTACGATTGCACCTCATACTTTCCCTCTTGAGAAATCTGCAAGCATGCCTGGCTTCACCATGCTTCACTGCCTCAATGAAAGCCCTACGCTTCTCCCAACATTCTTCATTGAACCACACAGGGTTTAGAGGACCCTTCCTATTACGCTCACGTTTAAAAACACACTTTGCTCGGCCTGACATGCCCACAGCTCTACTGCTCGCTGCCTGGATGATCAAAGAACGCACACAAAATGCCAATTTATCTACATCCCCAGACCTCTCTGCCTCATCAAATTGAGCCAGCATTTCAGCATTGTCCCGAATGTGCTCAGCGTAAACTTGGGCCTTATCCTGCTGCCAACGCAACACTAACTTGTTGATACACTCTCCAGCTTTGCACACATGGTGTGGAGCATTCACACCTTCTCCACCCTCATCAGTCACTCTAAACACAGTGCTCAAGCCTGCGTGATCTGAGGCACGCGTTTCTTTCATCTCAAAACATTGTACGATTTTGAGCAGAGCCGGAGACAACAACACATGGTCTGGCCTACTTCTCTTATCACCAAAATGCCCAGTGAAAGAGGGCTGCCCATCATCTCCAACAACACGCCCAGTAGAAATGGCCATACTCGTCGCAGCTGCTAGATCAACCAACAGCTGGCCTGCCTTGTTCACACTCTTGCACGCACATCTCCTAGTCTCTAGGAGCTCAGGGCAGTCCAACACAAACCGAGAATGCGCGTCACTCACTTCACTCAGCTCTCCAACATGCGCATTAAAGTCGCCACACAAAATGACTTGCGAAGATACCTGAAAAGCATCAAGCACGTCCTCAAAAAGATTAGTATAGTGAGAGTGAATAGCACGAGAAGTAAACGAACCACTCAGAGGATTTATGTAAGTAGCACCTATCATCACATGTTCCCTCAGCCCAAACATCTTTTTGTCGCATTGAAGCCAAATACACTGCGTGTGCTCACTGACTTTATGGAAGCGCACATAATCTGAGCTGCCTGGCGCAACAAACACAGCAATCCCAAACCCATTTTTGCCTTCGTTCTCTCTAGCCATTCCCAAGTTGTGCAAAGTAAAGCCAGGCAAGTGCTGCAGCAACCTAGATGCATCACCAGTTCTTGTTTCTGTAAGCACTGCAATGTCATGGTCTTTGACCATGTGGCATACATCTAAAACCTTGAGCTCTGCATTAGCATCAGCAGATCGCCCCCCAATCCCATGCACATTCCATACTAAGAGCTTGAGCTTACGCCCAGGCTCAGGCCGGCCACCTTCCTAGCCCTTGTACTTTTTTCCCTTCTTTCCCTTCCTACTCTTCCATTCATTATATGTTTGGTCAAGGCCCACTTCAGCTTCCTCTGGATCCAAGAACTCCGGGCCCTCATCATCACTCCCCTCATCATCCCCTCCCTCTACATCACCGCCGTACTCTCCGTCGTCCTGAGCGTAGGGCGCGTAGTTGGGCTGGATCTCCTCCTCGGCTGTGGCACCCTGACCTTGGTCCAGCCGGGCCCTCATCCGAGTCATGGGGGCCTTGGGGGTTGGAGTGTCCCCAGAGGGATCCTTGCTCCTGGCATGCTTCTTGCCAGTGCTTGCGGCAGCAGCATTGGCCGCAGCAGCAGCCGGTAGAGGGCTGCGTCGTGTGGAGGTGGAGGAGGGGGCAGCAGCAGCAGCAGCAGCAGCGTAGGAGTTAGCCGGCTGCTCAGTGTGGTGGGGTGGCGGGGGGTGCAGGATTCCCACACCAGGGGCAGCTGATTGTGTGGTGGTGGAGGGGGCAACAGCAGCGGGAGGCGGCTGAGCAGCAGCAGCAGCAGCAGCAGCAGCAGTTTGGGGCGGTGGGGGAGGGGGGGGCTGAGCCACTGCTGATTGGGGTGGTGGGGGAGGGGGCGGCTGAGCAGCAGCAGCAGGTTGGGGCGGTGGGTGAGGGGAGGGCTGGGCATCATCATCATCATCATCATCATCATCATCATCATCATCATCATCATCATCTTGCGTGCCTTATGGTAACTACTTTGTGGGCGTACTTTGCAATGTGTATGGAGTTCACGCGCAATGTGTATGGAGTTCACGTGCAAGCTTGCTAGCTCTTGGTGGTTGAGGCCTATTTTTCAGAATTGAATCATGGCGTGTTCTTTATAACAAGTCCCACCACCTTTTCCTTGATGATGTACTGAGATTCTTCTTTGCTTACGTAGCTTTGCTTTTTGTCTCTTTTCATTCCTTTGGGGATAATTTAAAGTAGCCCTTTGAAGACCAAGTATCAGCTGACAAAAAGTGAGTGTTGTGTGCTTTCCTAAGTTGTTGCAACCAGAGCCAGGAAAGGGTTACAAGGGGTTTGCTTACAGCCCGAGATTCTGCCTGATCGGCTGCTGGTGAAACTTACTCAACCAGCATCAAAAATGAAACCAACTCTGACAAAAACTTTGAATAGCTATGAGTCTTTCTCATACTCTCAACATTCACAATCTGACTGAGGTCAGGACTGGGTTCCCGTGCCTGCTGCTGCTGTTGCTGTTGCGGCGGGGGTGGAGGAGTTCGAGAGGTGGTGAGCGTACGAGATGTGGTAACCGCTGCGTTGACTGCGCTAAAAGCTTGGCCTTAAGCCGGGGGGTGTCCTGCCCAGAAGTGTCGGGTGGTTGGGTGCTGCTGTCCCCTCGCCTGGAAGGTAAGGTAAGGATACATCGCTTTATCCGCCTACAAGGGCAGCTGAGCGGAAACACAGAGGCCTGTAACCAGGCCAGTCTGAAAAAGAAGCTGTGTACGGAAGGGTCAACTGTTAAGAGAAACATGCGCTCAAAATACCACAGAAAATGTGTAGGTCTCGCCAGAAAGGAC
Organism: Dunaliella primolecta; assembly: GCA_914767535.2. Classification (NCBI taxonomy): domain Eukaryota; kingdom Viridiplantae; phylum Chlorophyta; class Chlorophyceae; order Chlamydomonadales; family Dunaliellaceae; genus Dunaliella; species Dunaliella primolecta. The sequence continues at coordinate 11,392,186 of OU611756.1, read as the reverse complement.
TCCATGCTCGGAGCATGAAGTTTGCGAGCAAGTTTGAGTGCCACTAAACTTGCTCGCTAACCTTATGCTCATTCTGTTGCGTGTGCCATAAGTCTTTTACCAGTTTAGACATGCTAGTGGATACACTAATACTTCTCAGCCAGGTTCTGAAACTGAGTGCTTCCAACAATCCTCCAGATCCCCGTGAGCACTTTTTGGTTTGTAGCTTTGTGGTGGAGGGGACTCACGGCTCGTATGAGCCAATGTATTTCCTTATTTGATGTAGGGTAATGACACCCCTGCAGACAAAACCTTTCCCTGTGTCAACCTGGAAGGCAATCACCAGGACACCACCTGGCTGGCCTCTGAGGAAGCTACCCACACCCATGCAAGTACATCAGAATTTAAACATTTTCCAACCTTCATGATGCTCTGAGGGCGCACGTGCATTCAAAACACTAGGAATTGAAAGGCTAACACCGAGACATGATACTACTCCTTATTACCAAGTCTACTTCCCACAGTCCATAAAAAAGGTTAGCAATGCCTTCAGGACCATACCAGCACTTCCATTCAAAATGAAACGAAACATTTTCAACTACCGCACAGGTAGCCTCTTCAAAAGCACGCAGTACGCTTCAAAATTTCCACCAGTCTAAATGCCCCCTTTGTGGAGAGCCAGACAGTGCCCTTCACATTCTTTCAGGGTGTAAACATTCCATCATCAAGCATGGTGACCGAGCGCCATAATACCGGTATTGCTAGCAGAATCCTCCTCAAAGGTATTAGCAAAAGCCCTTCCAGGGCATGTCTTGCCTCAGGCAGCGCAGATCGTCTCCTTTACAGAACCTGCAGAACACTGTATAGTGGCACTAAACAAATACAACCCTCCTTAAGTTTATTTTCCCTCGTCAATTCCCTGACAAACGAAGACTCACTTCTAGCTTCCCTGATGCAGTACTAATTGTTCCCAAAAGAGCGACAAGGAATAGTTTCTGGTACCCATTGAGGACTGGAGGGGGGCACGGGGAGAACATGGAGCACTCAGCGCCAGCCACAACCACACCACCTGCTCCCAAGACCCATAATTCTGGTCAGCTGTTTCCAGGACAGAGGCACATCCATCCTGTGGAGCTCACATTATGTGGAGACGCCCAGCCCAAGAATCAGCTCGAGGCCTCCAAGCAGCAGCACCGCAATTTATGTCACCATCTTTCAAGGGCCTCAGCTCAAGTCACCCTCCATACATTCTTGTTAGGTGGTGGCGGGGTCATCTAAACCAGTCACTTTTTGGATTCTCTTAAAGAGCTTGGTCTTGACACTCATACAGCCACCAAGCTGGCTTTGAAGCTTCATGCACAATCTGTCCAGTACACTTATAAACTTGTTAGCACCAGACGCGCTACTAGCGGCATGGACGCTTGCTGTAGAGAAACTTTTAGCTGCCCTCTTCTCATTGAAAATTTCTGGACGAACCAGACACTTTCTACTGTTCTCAAGCTAGCTCTGAGGATTTTTTTTTTATTTCTTGCAGAAGCAAACTAATGAGACTAATCGTTTTATTTCCGATCTCATGAATATTTTTTGTGCAGTTGGAACACTTGAGCAGGCCGAGCAGCCAAACTACCTGGATGAAGGTCAAACCCCATTGTAACTTGTAACTCTGCTGCCCTCATATCCGGATATAGTGAGTAAAATTACCTTACCTTGCTTCCAGATCCCAACTAGCCCTTTTTGTTACTGCTTTGTGGTGGAGGGGACTTACAGCCAATCAGTCTTTTGGAGTTAAGCAAGGCTGCCCGCTTTCCCCCTTGTTGTTCTCCTTGTATATCAATGACGTGGACTGCTTGGCAGAAAATGTGCAAGGGGCTATTACAGGCACTAGGGACGTTCAAGTCAACCACATGCTGTATGCAGACGATCTCTGCCTCACCAGTAACCTTCCTGATGAGCTCCAACTGATGCTAGATAGGCTACATACGTATGCTCAGCGGAAAGGGTTGGTGATTAATACTGCCAAGTCTGAGATTGTGCACTTTAATTCAAAGGGCGATAATGTGCCAGTTTTCACGTTAGTTGGAGCTCGTTTGGCGTGTGCAGATTCTTTTAGATATTCAGGCATGCTGTTCACAAAACAACACAACCCGCAAGCCACTGCTGAGTACATGTGTGCCCCTTTCCTAGCTGGTTGTAGACGGATTAGGCAATTCGCATCTGAGCACCGCCTGACAGATAGGCCGCATACCATGCTCTGGCTGACTAAAGCATATGCTCTCCCTGCTAGCATGTATGCGTGCCAGATTTGGGGCACTAGATTTATGAAAGAAGGAACTGAAATGGACTGTCCTTTGCAAACTGTACATCTGTGCTTATTGAAGCGTATCCTGGGGTAACGCGCACCACTCCTAATTGGTCTGTACTGCGCGAGTGTGGGCATGAACCTTTACAGTTCTATTGGTTTCGTGCAGCAGTTAGGTATCACAATGCTTCACTGCGCAGCAACAGCACTACACTCAGTAAGGTACTGCAAGCAGATGTTGAAATGAGCAGTCTTTCCCATAAATGCTGGACCTCAGAATGTTTGGCTGCCTACACAGGCTTGGACAGGTGCAGCGTGTTTACTCATTGTGTTCGGTCAGGGCAGCCTATAGTCATGAAGGAGTATGTTGTTGGTCTGAGAAAAAGGCTGCGAGGTGTGTGGAATGCTGATCCCTTGGCAGAGCATGGTGAGCACACGAACAAATTAGCCAAGTATCATCACTGGATGGCACTTCCTTTGAGACCCTTGTCTGTTCATGGTGCGCCCTTTCCTGTCCCCAGGCATTTGCATCTTGATTTAGGCAAGCGCACGCTGAGAAACATAGCACGCTTTCGTTTACATGCTCACACTTAAAGAGTTGAGACATCACTTTGGCAGGAGCACACATCTGCTTGTGATCGGTGTGCCCAAGGAGGACCCCAAGATGAAAAGTATGCGGTGTTCCTTTGTTCTTGCGCTTCTGTGTGTTCTGTTTGAAGAACTTATGCACAGCTATTTTCTGACATCCCCTCTCACAGAATTTTACTGGACGAATCAGGCACTTTCTACTATTCTCAAGCTAGCTCTGAGGATGCTATTCATTTCTTGCAGAAGCAAACTAATGAGACTTATTGTTTTATTTCCGATCTCATGGATATTTTTTGTGCAGTTGGAACAGTTGAGCAGACCGAGCAGCCAAACTACCTGGCTGAAAGTCAAACCCCATTGTAACTCATTACTTTGTAACTCAATCAGTCTCCTTTTCCTCAATTGATGCAGGGAGGTTTCTCTGCCTACATAGTTCTTTTTTTTCCTTGGCTACAACTTGAATTGATGCTGCATGTGTATGTACTCATGTATCATCAGCGCCCGATCAGCCAGGATACTGGGCTGCAGAACTCCATGCGATCCCTTGAAAAATTCAGAACCAGCCCTTGCAATTAATTTCCAAACAGGCATTCGCGGAAGCTGTCAAGTGTTAGAATGGAGCACTTTTGACTATGTTATCCTGCAAAAGGTGCCTGTAACCAGACCAAACCAAACTTGTGTAAATGTCAACTGAAAGCCTTGAGCTGAGTTCAGAAGTGTCAACTATAAGAATCACACAAAGAAACACACACTGTCACTCTAAATGAAACAAGCATGCGGAAGGCAAAAGTGAGGATGGGGACAGTGCCAAGGCCCTTGGAAGTTGCTGGCTGGCCAAGAAGTGTGCCTACAACTAAATTGCTTAGCAATCAGTGCTCAAGCAAACACATCAGTCTGCCCTTCTTGAACTCTCTCACCATGGATTATTCATTTGATTGTGAAAAGAGAATGCTGTCACAAACTTTCCAGGCCAACACTTGAGCAATGACTCGAATTGCTGGCTGTTGGTGACGCCAAGAGAGAAGGCGCTGCTTGCTGGAAGGGAAGGCTCTTTGACCTGCTGCCCCTCTACCAGAACTTGAAGTTGAAGCCTGAGTCTTTTGCCTTCTGCACATGGGCACAGCAGCAAAAGGGACAAGATAATGTGACAAGAAAGCTGCCATTTGCAATTGAGTGAGTGGAAACGAACATTGAGCATGGTTGGTTTCTGCATCACCAAGATGCTCCAGGCAGCACACAGACACACAGACACCACACACACACACACACACACACACACACACTTCTCGGATGACTGAGCGTTGGAAGGGCTGGCTTCATGATTCCAAATCTTGATGCACAGCAAGATGACAAACATGAATGCAGTTCACAACAAACAAGTGAAACACTCCTGATGTGCTTTCTGGAGAAAAGCATACAAGCAAAGGGGCCTGGGATTCCATTGCGATTTTGCAGACAGGAGAGTCTCCATATATCTAGCAAACGATTTTCAAGAGAAGCTCTCATAGGCTTTGAAGCATCCTTTTTCCCTCTCCTATTTGAACCTTTATGACGCGCACTGCAATTCCAACAAGAAGAAAGGAAATAAAGAAAGGCCTGCACGCTCTCACAAACAACAGAGGGTGTGTGGTATGAAGGACCCAGAAAGAAAGCATGTCCTGAGACCTAACAAGTTATGAGACCTTGCATGCTTTGAGACCTCAACAATGCCCAAAGCAGAAACCGAAACCTCGCATGTTTCAAGGCCTTAATCATGCCCCATGCGTGCTCCGAGAATTCGCATGTTTACTGACCCTGTTTGAAGCACTCTGTACAGAGTTACTAACTAAAGAACATGCACAGTCCAGAAGGGCAATTAGAATGAGAGGTGAAGGCCAACGCAGAGAGCGGTGCCATGCAGACTTGCAACTGGAAAAAAATGCAACAAAGGTAAACAAGCAGGTCAGCTGGACTAACTAATTGCATGATTAATACCACTGGCAGGTACGCCTGATCCCAGTGAAAACGGCGCGCCCTGAAGCAGTTGTAAACTCATGTCACCATCGAAATGGACACATGCTGCAAGGTGGAAACAAGGTGGAGTTGCAAAAAGGGGTGTCCCAGGCATCAAGGGTACCGCTGCTGTGCACCCTCACATGCAGCATCACACTCCGTTAAAGGGCTGGATACAGGCAGCCAAGCTGTATTTTTTAAAACAGATTATTGTCTTTTCCTATAAAGACTTCATGCAAAGAACTTTCAGATCCTTTCGAGAGGAGGCCCTTAAGCCCTGCCCGTCCCTCAAAACGAGGCTCGCCTGAGCTGTTAAAGAATCCCAGAAATTGGGAACCTGCCAAAGTGATGAAGACTCATGTCCCCCAGCCCTCCGCGAAGCTCACAGAGCTTCTGCAGCTGCTCCTTGCAACTCTCGCAAGCGCACTCGCTTACATTTCCTTACCTGAACTGTCATGGGAAGGGTATGACATTCCCACCTGAAGCAGAACTCGGGTTGAGCCCACACCGCCATGGCTTCTGAGGCCCACGTGTCTGAAGCCCCCATGGCTCCTGGACTTTGTGCGTCCCTTGCCATCTATGCATGTCTGCCCCTTACTCACCCGGTCCTGATTGTACACCGGGTTCACCATGTCTATACAAACCCCACCGCACTTGGTCCCTCTTGCACTTCTTCTCCTGACATCTGCACATGCCTTTCCAAACCCCACCACACCTGGTCCTGGTTGTACACCGAGTTCACCAAGTCTACACAAACCCCACCACACCTGGTCCTTCTTGCACCTCTTCTCCTGACATCTGCACATGCCTTTCCAAACCCCAACACACCTGGTCCTGGTTGTACACCATATCCTTACGAACAAGCAGGTCCGCAAACGCGTCGATGTCGAGCTCTCCCTCGTTTGTGCCAAGCACCTCAAACAGAATGTCCAGCACCTGTGAAGTGGGATACACATAACAAGCAGGTCCGGGTCCATAGCAATTTTAGGAGGAGAGCACATTATCCTGGATTGCCCTTCTCAGGATTTAGCAAACCTGCGCACTCAGTTCCAGCACCTGTATAGGTCTGCACCCCCAAGTAGTGCATCAAGTCATCAAGAGCATCAAGTGAGATTTCATGAACCAGGCTGATCTCCTAGATTAGCCAAGTCCATATCAGCGTGCCTGAATTGCCGTGATTGACTTATATGTTTTGTTCTTGTTCTCCAGCCTGGTTTTTACAGGCACCTTTCTTGCTTCAGCTGCCCACTTAGGCAGGTACAGCTATGTAATCCTTTCCTTTCCTTTTACGGAGGAGGATAAAGACAAGAAAATCATACCTGGCGGCTGGCAGTTGTGACACAGGAAAATTTGAAATGCAACAACATATTTTCATAACCATCCAAGAAATCAAAACAGTTGGTACAAAAAAGAGAGGAACAACAAAAAAAAATTTAAAGAGGATGGTGCAGAGGAGATGTAGTTGCTCTGCATTGGCTCTGAAAGAGGTTTCTGGCTCAAAACAATGTTTCTGATATGCGGGCTGGTGCGCAGACATGTTTCTGGATGTCAGCCGTATGCACCTCAGCTGATCAATTCAAGCAAAGCTCCAACTCATACAATGAAGCTCAGGGCTCTGTCAGAACTCACCACCGGTGTCAGTGTGACGCCTGCTGTCTGCTGCACGATCTTGTTTAGCTCCTGCTTTGTGACCTGACGGCCTGCCTGCAAAGCACAGCACGATTAAGTACAAAATGTACAGAGTTTTTTAAGAGCAGTGCTCTGCAAGCAAATCTAGACCGCCAACCTGCGAGGCACAAAAGAAGGCCCATGGATTGACTCGTGAAATGAAGTCCACGAGTTTATCTTCATGAGGTACAAGAAGGCCCCTGTGAGGCACAAAAGAAGGCCCATGGATTGACTCGTGAAATGAAGTCCACGAGTTTATCTTCATGAGGTACAAGAAGGCCCCTGTGAGGCACAAAAGAAGGCCCATGGATTGACTCGTGAAATGAAGTCCACGATTTTATCTTCTTGTGGTACAAGAAGGCCCCTGTGAGGCACACAAGAAGGCCCATGAATAAACTCGTGAAATGAAGTCCACGAGTTTATCTTCTTGAGGTACAAGAAGGCCACTGTGAGGCACACAAGAAGGCCCATGGATAAACTCGTGAAATGGAAGTCCAGCGTTTCCTTACAGGTGATGGAGATTCAGCAGAATTCCGCCGACAAGAATCATGGCGTGCTACGGCTCTTGTGGCAGCATGATGGTCGACGTTTGCATGAACCCCGAGCACTCTGACTTTTTTTAATCATGGTAGCCAGTCAAGACGGCGGCATGACGGTCAAATCAAAAGCATCATGATGGCCTGTCATGATGGCCGCACCATGGCCAGTGAGGGAGAGCAGCACGGTGGCCAACTGGAATGCATTTGGATGGTAACAGGAAAGCATCACAATGGCCATGTCATGATGGCTGCATGGTGATCTCATGGAAAGCATCAGGATGGCCGCATGATGCCCAAATGGAAGGCATCAGGATGGCACCAGAAGAGCATCAAAATGGCCATGTCATGATGGCTGCATGGTGATCACATGAAAAGCATCAGGATGGCCGCATGATGCCCAACTGGAAGGCATCAGGATGGCACCAGAAGAGCATCACAATGGCCATGTCATGATGGCTGCATGGTGACCACATGAAAAACATCAGGATGGCCGCATGATGCCCAAATGGAAAGCATCAGGATGGCACCAGAAAAGCATTACAATGGACACGCCATGATAGCGGCATGATGGCCAAATGGAAAGCATCAGGAGAGCATCATATTGCTGGCAGAGTTGCGATGGCCGCATGATGGCCAAAAGGAGAGAGCACCACTAGGATGGCACTGCAGCATGATAGACAGCTAGAAGCACAACGGCCGACCACTGTGGTAAAATAGCTGAGAGGAAAGCACCAGCCAGGCAAGCCCAACGACCGGTTGTCTGAAGCTCAGCACAGGTGGGAGCTGGTGGTAACTCCCAAGACCTGCACATGCCAAACTGCTTTTTCACCTATGCCAGGCCAGCGAGGGACTTCCACTTGCTACTAGGCAGGGCATTTCACACACATGTACCCACCACACACGTAACCAGGGCATGAACAGCAACATTTACCTCCTCCCTTGGGGTTTTACCCACGGCCTGACCCCCCTTTCAGTGTCATTACAGCATGTACGCTTTTTGCATGCAAGTCAGTGGGCGCTAAGCATACCAAACATGTCCGTATGTCCCGAACATCGAGAATGACTGAAAATTTGGCATGTAGAGGTGCTCTGTGTTGCCCAGAGGCTGTTTTGCTCCCATTCCGTCAGGAAAAAGTGAACTTCCAAATGTGCACCAGAAGATAAGCGCTCCAGTACTCAAGCTGCAATGGGCCGTCTATTGATGCTGTTGTGTCAGATTTTACCGGCGGGCACTGGGTGAGCGTGCTGGTGGGGGGCACAAAAAATATGTTTTGGTCTATGACCCTATGCGCGTGCGCTCCATTTCATCCCATCAAATCTGAGACATTCACAAAGATCACATCAAACAACCTTCAAGCACATCTTACCTGCTCATGGGTTGTATACTCTGGCAAAGTGAATTCAGGATCACTCTTAGGTTGAGTGTTGAACTGCACCCTTTTCGTTTCATGACACAAAGTCACTAAACACACATTTGAAAGTGTTTGCAAGGGTTTCATAATACCCACTGAACACACTTGCAAGAGCGCCTACATGGGCATGCTGCACTTGCTCATTGCGAGAATCCACATGCAAGATTGCACATGCGAGAGTGCCCACGTGGGCATGATGCACTTGCTAATTGCGAGAACCGACATGCAAGATTGCACATGCGAGAATGCCTACGTGGGCACGCCCCTCTTGCTAATTGTGAGAATCCACATGCAAGAGTGCACATGCGAGAGTCCCTACGTGGGCACACTGCTCTTGCTAGTTGCGAGCGTCCACATGCAAGAGTGCACATGCCAGAATGCCTACGTGGGCATGTTGCACTTGCTAATTGCGAGAATCCACATGCAAGATTGCACATGCGAGAGTGCCTATGTGGGCATGCCGCTCTTGCTAGTTACAAGTGCCTACATGGGCATGCTGCACTTGCTAATTGCGAGAATCCACATGCAAGATTGCACATGCGGGAGTGCCTATGTGGGCATGCCGCTCTTGCTAGTTACGAGAGTGCCTACATGGGCATGCTGCACTTCTCCTGCCCTCCTAATAAAATGAGGTACGACAATGAGTGGGTGTTTTTCCCTTGCAGTGGCTTTCAATTAAACTGCCCTTTTAGGCAGTTGCGCAACCCTTTTCTGCTCTCTTCTATAATCCTGTTAAAGTGCGGTGCAACAAGGATTGGTGCGACGATGACTTGGTGCTCTTACCTGGAGCTGCTGTCTGCTAAGCTGCTAAGCTGCTCATAGGCAGGAACAGCTATGCACACCTTTCTGCTCCTTTCCTTTCTTACCTTCCTGGTGAACTGCAGTGCGACAATGAGTGGGTGCTTTCGTCTGCAGAGGCTGTGCATAGCACTGAACTCGTCCTTGTTCACTCTCCGCTCTGCTAGGTGCGCAGGCATTCTCTCCGCCTGGATTTGAAAGTAGGGAGGTTGCGTACGTCACAGATACTGTAGGAACACAAATGAGCTAATTGGCCTCCACCTGAAAATGATCAAATGGTGATAGTTTGGATGGGAGTCACAGATTTAACTTATGATGGCTTCTCACCGGCATAAACTGCTCAATTCAAACACCCGGTTTGAAGTGCTGCCGGGAGTGCTGCTGCCGCACTAACTGTGCTTGATGCTGATGCTGCTGGGTCGGGAACAAGCAGGCTTTGCAGCTGCTGCTGCTGGCCTGGGGGATTACATGCAACCCTATGCAGCTCTTGAGCTACCAGCTGTGTGTCAGAAAACTGGATGCATGCAACTGGGCGGTCCCCTGGGGGGCACCCCCCTGGGTCCTTCTGCTTTGCTGGCTGCTCATTCCTTGGTGCCTTTGCCTTGTCAAAGACCTGGCTTGGTCTGCTGGAAGGAGCTGCTGGGAGGGTGAAACTGGCTAGAGCCACCTAGCTAAGGGGGTTGGAGCTTGAGCCGGGGGCCTCAGAAGCCATTTCTGGGCAGAAGCATTTTATAACCCCCAAAGAATTATTTCTTTTCAAACTAAATAGGACGCCAAGGCAGTGAATAGTACAATTAATGAATGCTTTGCTCCAGAGCCAATTGTTTTTAAACTGATTGCATTCCCATGGTATGCCTATCTGGGCCTGGGGTGAGGTTCACTCAAATATAGGAGCAGTGAAGGCAGCAATTGCATGTGGACCAACAACATGGCACAAGGAAGGTGCTGCTGTGTGTTAAGAACATGATCAAAAATGAACAACAGTGCTCATTCTTAAATAGGCGCAAGCACCCTGGGTTCATAATAGCCCTAATCAGGGATGGTTCATACTTGGTTTGAGAGTTGCGCAAATGCGCATGTAACTTTCTCGAGGTTTACTTTCGCAGTACTCACTTTAATTTGCATTGCAACTAGATCTAGATTTTAAGCTTTGCCAGAAATTTGTGTTACACATGTCTTAATGGCAAATTTTGCTCCACTCGTATGTACGCCGAACATGTGACCCATCCCTGGAACTCACAACAGCCCTCATAACAACAGAGTCAATTGTAGGCATGACAAAGCTCTACGTTGACCTTGCCAAAAGCAATCTCAATAATATTCTGAACAATAATATCCAGACGTATGTGTCTAGAGGTAGGTGCCCAGTAGGAGCACCAGTCTCTGCTCGCCTGAAGGTGCTCAATAGGTGCACCAGTCTCTGCACCAGTCTCTGCTCGCCTCAAAGAAGTGCATCATCAGGGCCATAAACAATGCAACTTCAGAAAATGTCGTGTTGTTTGCAAAGCAGAGCGCATCCAGCAATGCAATCTCTGCAGAAGCCCCAACACTTTTCATCACAGCACCGTTGCTTCCCCAACAAGCATGCATCCTGTTTGCAACGGCACGTGCTGTCCAGCAAATCCGTGGCCTGATCACGCCAAATGCCACCACTGCGCTGGTGAAGATTCCTGGGTGCCTTCTGTTTCCTCTTTGTTGTATGCACACCTTGTCCAGCAGCGCATCTACTGCCCTGAGGTCGCTGCACGCTACCACTGCACTGGTAAAAATTCTCGGCTACCTTCCTGCTTCCTTTCTTGTTTTATGCACACCTTATCCAGTAGCGCATCTACTGCTCTGATGTCGCTGCACGCCACGAGGCTGCGGGCAAAGTCGATGCCTGGTATGCTGCCAGTGCGGCTCACATCGTAGTGCAGAAACTCCAGCTCTACCAGGTCATTGTGCAGCTGCAGTGGTCATTATGGTATGGAATGGGTACGTAATTGTGATTGCAGAGGATCCAAGCCATACTGAGGCAGGTTTGTGTGCAGCTGCAGCGAGCATGGAAAGCTTATAAAATAATAGCTGCATCAAGCATGGAAAGCGTGGGATTGAGCAAACGTGGCGAGCATGGATGGACACATGGCTGTGCAGCTATTTTGAGCATGGGAGGACGCGTGATTGCGCAGCTGTGGTGGTGGACACCTGGAACATTAAGAGTTCCACGGCTGGGGTATTATGCAAGGAACAAAGCTTGGGGCAGGAGCAAAAGCACCCGTCAGGAAAAAGACACAGGTCAGGAATGAAGTACAGGTCAGGAATGAAGGACGAAGCACCACAGTCAGGAATGAAGGACGAAGAACGAGCACCAGTCAGGAATGAAGTACAGGTCAGGAATGAAGAACGAAGCACCACAGTCAGGAATGAAGAACGAAGCACCAGTCAGGAATGAAGCACAAGTCAGAAAGAAAGCACTGAGCAGAAATTGAAACACCAGCCAGGAGCGAAGAGTGCAGCACAAGTCAGGAATGAAGCACAGGTCGTTGTTCAGCTGTGGTGGAGTGGCATAAGATGAGATGAACTCCAGCAGTGATTGGAAGTTGCTCTAAGCATGGTGGAGCAAACGCTTTTTGCGTGCACAAACTTGTGGCAGGGAGCATGCGGGGAAGAACAACGGTGCAGTCTTAAAGGACACACGAAGCACACATTCTGTGCTGCCGTGAGGGCATGTGTGCGATGCTGGACATGATGGATGCACAGAGCAGACATGGACACACTGAGGCAGTGAAGATCGAAGGATTTGGCTGCGCAGAGAGGAGGAGGGCACAGAAATTGAGCATTCCGAGCCTCTGAGAGCAGAGCAGGCCAGTGCAAACAGTGCCCAGAATTACGGAGGGAAAGGTGGCCTCACAGCACAGCTGATCTGGCATACCTAGTAGCCGGATGTTTGATGCCTAGTAGTTCATCTAGCAGTCGGACGTTTCATGCCTGGCAGTTCATCTAGCAGCCGGATGTTTCATGCCTAGCAGTTCATCTAGCAGTCGGGTATTTCATGCATAGTAGCTCATCTAGCAGCCGGATGTCTCATGCCTAGTGGTCAGATGTTTTGATACAAAAGGGTTTTCCCCCCCGGTGGCACTCAATCTAGCATGGGCGGCACCCCCCATCTCTGGTGTCCCTTGACCCCATGTGTTTGCACAGGACATTGTCCTGCACAGGATCAAGCGCAGCACCTTGTGCTCTCAGCAACACGCGCCAGTGTCTGTTGAAGATGAATGGGGTTAAGAGCAACTTTGCAAAAGAGCAGCAAATGTGGTTGCCTCCGTGGCGCTGCATCTGACTGACGCCACCAGGGACTCCCGCCACGGGGACGTGCGTCCAATTTGAGAGGTTGGGCGGCACCCCTCTGGCAACTCATAGATGTGTCCTCAGGTGACCATAACTGTTAGCATTTCGTGCTTGACAAGCGCAAAACACACCCACAACAGCCGGTCACGCACGCGCATGTCTAGGAACTGCCTCCTACCTTCCGCAGGAAGTCGATGAATGTGGGGAGCTTGAGGTGGCCCTTCAGATCAGGGCCAAAAAAGGAAACCAGTAGGCCAGCTGCTTGCCTGCACACACAGGCAATGCATTTTGTAGTTGATGCAAGGCGACTCACCATATGCTCCAACGGACCAAATGGCCAACATTTAGCTAGACGACCAGCAGGCATAAGGCCATTGGTTCAGGCTTTAACAAGCAACCTTCAAGCCCAGTCAAATGTGAAAAGCGACCTGCCAGCCAAAGTCAACATCCATCTGCAAGGCTGGTCCAAAACAATGTGGCCCTGCAGATTGTAGCCAAAGATGGAATTTTGTATGCCAATCAAGGCCTCCATCACAGAAGCATTCTCAAGGCTGATCCCTTATTTACCTTTTGCAGGCGTGTGCTGATGAGCATTGCTGTTGGATTGGGACAAGCTGGTATGCACAAGCAGACATTCCTTGTGGGCTTTTGATGGCCACTTCCACATAAGAAATGCAGCGCTCTCAACACACAGACACGCACAGAAGATGAGGACTTTGAAAACTGAAGCAAGCACGACACATGCGGATATCACAGCGGCATGAGCACCTTGGCAGGATTGCAACGGATTTGTTTCAAATCGCCATGCTAGTCTGAAGTAAAGCTAGCGAACACAATCTGGAGCTTAGAGCTGTTGCCATGGGACCCATGCCGGAAATTGCATCCAGCACACACACACGCACACAACTACGACGCCCAGCCAATTCCAAGTCCTGCATTTGACCAAGGGTTTTCCAGGGTTTTTCATCCTCTGCAGCACCACTTGTTTCCAGGTCATAAGCTTTTCGTCCTGGTGCTGTTGTTTTTACGCTGACTGGCATTGCCCAGACACAGGCCGATAAGCCCAGCGTAGTGGCTTAAGGTCCTTGGACATTGTAACGATTTCCAGGTCACACAGCACCAGAATTCCCCACACTCCGCTCCACACTCACTCTTTGCCGCTGCGCTTTAAACTGTTTTTGGGAAGATTGGCCATGTTGCGCAGGTGGTCCAAGATCATCGAGAATTCCTCGGCATCCACTGTGCCGCTGCCATCAGCATCTACAACACTGCGCAATGCAGCACAAGCAAGCAATATTTCTTATGGACTGCTGTACTCCAAAGCATTCAAGATTGCAAGGCTCTCAAGAAAACCAGAAGTCAAAGTGTTCGACTGCTAGGCTTACAAAAGAGCACCCCAAAGTGTTTGAATGGGTCCCGTGCCTACGATCCCACCGGCTGGGGTTGTCGGTGTTTCTCCATTGTAACCCATTTATGGAAAGCACTTCAAAGCATTCAGACAGGCATCCGGAAGGTGGCTTCAGGCGTGCAAGGAGCATGGATCTGGCAGCGGAGGGATGGAGGAAAGCTTACTAATCAATGACCTGTACATGTCATCGAAATTTTAACAAAGGCAGGTCTGTACATGAATAAATTAATCAATATAATGCCGAGTTAAAAGAGTCGCTCGACTCCCCAATTGCTGCATCCCTGCAAGGGTTCCATCTGTTTGAGTAAACTGCCCAGCATTGCAAATTGTGAGTTTGGATTTGTGCGTGTGATAATTAGGGCTTTCTTAGATGGAAGTTGATTGCTCTGTCTGGGTTGCAAATTAAATTTCCTGCAAGCTGCGTGCAGATCTTCCAGCTTGCTGATTTTAATCCGGAAAAAAAAAACAGATTTTTCTAGGTATGTGCATCAAGGAAACCAATTTTCTTGGGCGCATAACGTCATGGTGCTTTAAACTATTATTAAGAGACGGTTAGGGGCAGCTTTGAGCCCCTTCAGCACTCATGATAAGCAATTCGGAGTAATGCTGCATGTATGGAACATGACGATATGAGGTGTCTAGTGCAAGTCAAAAGGTCAGTGCTGCATCAATGCCACATGATGAGGGCTGCGGCAAAACCCTTATTGAATTGCAGAGCCACACTTCCAGTCCACTGACCGCCTCTGGCGACTGACACAGCCCCAAGCGTGTTTTCATCAAGGCAAAACTGCCTTGCTGCCAATTCTCTCCATTTTCTAGAGACGTGTCAAGGTGGCACACACAAGCAACTGGTCAAAGATGACCCGCACTTTTTCAGATCAAGATGGGATGATTTGTAAAATATCGGGTGGCTGCAGGGTGCCCACTAGATGGTAACAGGCAGATGGAAACATACCAGATACCCCCTGCTGCAATGTTTGACAGAATGAACTGCACACTAGCAGGTGGCCGAAAGAGGATGACTCGCACACCATGACGAAGCAACATTGAAGAGTTTGTGACTCAATGAATAAAGCACAGGTTCACAAGCTGCCTGTCATTAGGCCTTCGCATGGGGACCCCACACCCCCAACCAATATGCGATCATCCTTGGAACCAGTTGCTTGAAACAAAAATGCTCAGAGAGCGACAGTCAACCAGGGAGTGCGAGTGCCCTAGCCAGCATCTTAGGTGGAGAAAAGTGACATGCAGGTAGTTGCCGTATTTCTGCCCGGCCTAGGATTCGCATTTTAACTACAGGGTCACCTATGCACCCATGTGGGCTTGTAGCCTAATGCCTTTCTTTAACGAGCAGCTGTCTGAAGACTGCTACCATCCAGGTTCCAATCACTTGCGTGAAGGAACACACCTTGCCTGATGATGACACAGTTTGATTCAACTTCAAAGTTTGTCCAACAGCAACAACAACAACAACAACAGCAGCAGCAGCAGCAGTGATAAGAGCAACAACATGAATGCAAGGAAGAAAGCATTGAAACAAACCTTCCCACCTGAAAATGACAGCAACATCATCCTCTGGGATTGATAGCAAGGAAAGTACAAGCAGGAACTCCGCAAAACTCAAGAGCCCATCTCCATTGATGTCGAACTTGTCAAATATTGAGCGTGCAGCCTTCGTTTCGTGTGCAGCGCTGGTATGGTCCCGTACTGGACGCTCGCCTGCAGACATGCCATCATGTACCTCAAAACGTTCAGGTGTGCAAAACAGGGCATTATGCTTTACTTTGCTGGTGGGGTCCATGGCAACCAGACACTCACCTGTACACAAATAATCCAAGTTCCACCACAAAATGGGTGGTCAGCATTTGTTTTTAAAGTGCCGGGTATTTGTGAATTTTAGCTATGCAATTTGGTCCTCAAATTGTGGATCCCTTTATGCGTTGGTCTCATTAGAGGAGATTAACGCAAGTGTAATGCAGGGAGAGTTGAAGCCTTGGCCCAGGGCATGGAGCACTAATATTTTCTTGGCGCTTTAACAAAGCTTGGAGCTTTGTTAAAGCACCAAAAACATCATTGACGCCCTACTCAAGCTCAGTTGATTGGGTCCTTTTTGAGCAAATCAAATGATAAGGGCACGCTGCGTGCATAACCTTCAGTCACAGCCACTAATGCATACAAGTTGTGGGATGCAGGGTGTGTAAAAGCTGTGAAGCACCAACTCCTTTTTAAATTTCAGGACAGTTCCAGCATGGGATGCTGAAGTAGACACGGGTGTCAGGAGCAATCTGTGGATGTGCCAGCCAGTGGTGAGTGCTTGGCAGGCCATGGGTGCAAAATGCCAGCGACCCACTTTTTGGCCCTATGATTCAGCAGGTTCCCAGATTTCTGCTGCACTTGGGTTTGCAGCTGGGTGCAAAAGTTCAAGCGGAGCAGGATGGCTCCCTTTCATCCAGCTAAGAGGCATCGCTTTCTTGTTCCCCAGGACGGACGATTGTGGTGACAGTCACCTTATTGCTTCAACCAAGCTGCCCTAACAGGCAGGTACAACTCTGCGGTCCTTCCTTTTCTTTCATGTCCATCGGAGTAGGTGGATGGAGCAATGGGACAAAAGTGGGGGAGCACCCCAAAATCAACGTGTGCACCCAATTAACCATTTTCCTGATTTCGATCTAGCTTTTGGAAATAGGACATGGAGAGCCTCGTGTGTTGCATGGAGCTTGTCTGTACACCGAGAGGTTGCAAACCTCGCTGTGCCTGTGAAAGGACCATCAAGATTCACTGCATGTACCTAGCTTGCCAGATTTGGAGCCTGATTGGTGCTTGCCAACCCATGTGCTCTTTGAAGCACCATGCCTATAGGAGGAAGGGTCCTAGCGTACATGCGGCCCATTGCACGTCAATCATGATAAAAGCATCTTCATTTATATTATATATACCGTAGCGTCATTAATGTATTACGACACTGATATATTACGAGGTACCAAAATAATTTCATTATCTAATTTGCGAGTATTAAGGGTTTACGTGGACCCCAGAAACAACTCAAATTTTGCAAAACACTGCGTTTTCGCATCTCTCTTGCACGGGCTCACTGTCTCTAATCACCCTCTCCCTCCATCGTTTCATCTTTGGTGTCCAAAGACACCTCCATTGGTTCACTCAGCCCTCCTATCCACGCCCCCTGCCCCTGCCTCCTGGCTTTGTGCAGCAGCTGCGGCAAGCTCCCTTGTGCCCTTCACCTGCCTCTGGCCCCCCTGACCGGGAGCTGTGGCTGCGGGGTCCATCAACTCTTCCTGGGGCCAATCAACTCTTCTGGGAGCAGGTTTGCCCTGCTTCCCCCATGCAAGCATGCTCCCAGTTGCCTCCTGCAAGCTGAGCAGCTCCAAATCTTTCAGCTTCAGTACAGCCCATGTCAGTAAGGAATCCCCTGCCCTTAGGAGCACGGGCTGCCTTGTGGGGCCTGATGGATGGCTGAACATAAACCTGGACGCTTTACAAGGCCTTGAAAAAAGTAATTCTAAAAACACTTCATATTGCGAACGACCCCAATAATTATTTAATTAAATCGCAAAACTCCAGTGTCGCTACGGTATTAGATACATAATAATATATATATTACCGTACAAATGTATATTATCCCGCAAAAATAATGTTTTTTAGGGGTGCGGGATGACTGCGGACACCTGAAATGATATTTACTTTTGAGCATGCGGGAATGTGCGTGAAAGTGAAAAATAATTGTTTCTGAGATTTGTTTCAAGCATGGGTTAAGAAGGCGCCGGTGGGCGTTGACAGCAAGGAATAGGAAGCTTCCTAAAGCACCCTTTCAGTGAGCAGGAGTGGCAGCAGCAGTAAATGACACAGGCCAATGAGTTTCAGCAGCTGATTCAGCAGCTGAGCAGGTCTTCTTATTGTGTGCGCCTTGCATGCGCTTTTGAACATCCTTCCTTTGAGTGCAAGGGATCCTTGCAATCCTTGCAAAAATTTGCATGCTGGCGAATTCTTGCAAGTTTTTACATGCTGGAGCAGCATGGAGCATGTACATGCAGTACTTAGGGCAAAAGGGGGCTGATTGCCCCTGCGGGGACACGCGGGAAACTTAAAAATAAATACCGAGAGGGGTGCGGGATTAAGGCGGGATGCATAAAACAATTATTTTCTTTAGGGGTGCGAAATGATCCACATTAGGTACGGAAAATGATAGTGGGTCACTAAGTACAAGCATGGTTATGAGACACTCCCAATATGGATCATTGAGCCACTGTACGCTTCTGGTCATATTTGGTTGCATCAAGGGTTCTAAAAGGCACCAGATTTCTCGAGTGATGTGGGAGGGACCTCATGCATTTAGATCAAGTCTCTCTGGCACTTTGAACCCTCAGGCACTTTGAACCCTTTTAAAAGCCATCCTTTGGCATGCGCACACAAGCCAAACAAAGCATGTCATCGTGCACATCAGCCAAGGAGCCTGAGCGCCTGGATCCTGACAGTGCGCCGGGGCGCTTCTCCCAAAAGCTCTCTTTTGACACCCTTCAGGCTGAATGTAACCCTTCCTTTCTTTTCCCTTTTGACACGTGCTCACAAAAACATCAAACCAGAAACGTGAATGTGCGCACCTGCCAAGGAGCCTGAGCGCTCGGAGCTTGACTGCGAGGCCGGGTATGTGGGAACAAGGGCTGCGAGGAGGCCCTGGGGGAGCATGTACTTCTGCCCACCCTGCAATGAGTGGGAGAAATGAATTAAACAAACAAAAAAACAAACAAGTAAGCAAATGAATAATAAGGGTACACGGGAACAAGGGCTGCGAGGAGGCCCTGGGAGAGCATGACCTTCTGCCTATCATATCACGCAAGGAGGATACACGAGTGTGAGAGCACGGAGTTAGTCTCATGCGTGCACATTACACTCACCAGCCCAAATAATGCAAGTGACATGTTTGTATTCACACATGTGGCAAGAGAAGAGACTAGCTATGCCACGAAGGTGGTCTGCTAGGAGACCCTTAGCATGCTCTCCATCGCGCCCTCTCTGCGAGGCACGGCAGTGGCTGGCAGGGTCATAGCACCTGTATGCATAGCAGCTCCTGGAGCAGAGCTCTGCCATAGGCAAGCGCTTTGCAGCGTAGACATCTTCAGAGCTCTGCCATAGGCAAGCGCTTTGCAGCGTAGACATCTTCAGAGCTCTGCATTAGCGAGCGCTTTGCAGCGCAGACACCTTCAGAGGTGTCTGCAGGAGCGAATGCTGAGCGCTTTGCAGGACAGGCAACTTCAAAGGTGGCACAGGCTGCTCAAAGGGCCATCATGTTGCACATAAGCATAGGGCCATCACTTTCAAGGGGCATTACTTATATAAGCCAGCTCTTGTAAAATGACACATAATGCAATCTAACGTAAAAGCCAGCTTTATAGAATGAAAATACAATCACACAGCGAGGGCAGCGCCAATCGCAGCAGGAGGCTGCTAACCTCCTCTGTATCATTCCCCATTGTAACATATGCCCTAATTGACAAAAGAGCAGCAGGCTCGTGATGAGGTCCTGTGTCATTTACTAAATAGGTAAATGTGCCGCTTAGTATGGAGTCGCATGAAGATAGAAGTGAGTGCTCTATTTTATTTGAAGCAGTAGGCTTGTGGTGGGGGTTCTGTGTAATTGGGTGTGAAGGGAGCAGCACAGTTGAAAAGTTGCGGGTGGCCACGACTGATGTTGCTGATGTTTACTGATGTTGCTTACTGGTGTTTATTGATGTGATGTGTACTGATGTGCTGGTTCTTACTGATGTTGTGACATTTACTGATATGCTGGGCCACAATCGACACTGATGTATGGTTGATCCAAGATGGCTTGTTGGGCGTCCAGCAAGCCAAGCAATCAAACTATCCAGACAAAGGTCGGATCTCATTGCAGCCTAGAAGGTCAGGTCTCATGTAACCTAACCAAGGCAGCTTGTTTGGCCTCACAGAACACTCGCTGTTCCCCCCTCCAGACAGGAAGTGTATGCTCATGTGGGGTGCAGGCGGTCAAGCTAAAGACATGGATGAGCACAATTGGCTTTGCAGAGGGAATGCAAGGTAGATAGTCATACGTGAATGGGGTGTGCGTGTGTGTGCGAGTATATGTGTGTGTGCGCGCAGGGATGTGTTAGGAGGAAAACGACTCTTTTGCAGAAGTAAAAAGATATTATTGGATCTTCACAATTATCAGCTTGCCTTTGCTTTGGCATATGTGACCTGGGCGCCACATTACCTGCTTCTTCTCACCTGCTCTACATTTGAGAAGTAATCAAACCTCTTCTCCATGGTGCTGTTGTCCCTGATCCGCTTCTCATACTTGAAGAATATCCGTCTCTTATTGCTTGAACCTGAATAGTTTGTATGCATAGTGTGAGCAAAAACTTGGGGCAATTGCGTGCACACGCTTTGACGTGCTGCTTTCATCTTGAAGACAGCCTCGCTCCATTGCCTGGCATGAAGGTGTTGGTTTCTGTCCACCTGCCCTGTAACATGATGCTTAGTACATGAAGGGGCATTTATGTGTACAATTCACCTTTTTGCACAAGTACACGCAGGAGTTCTAATGTGTGGATGTGTGTGCACGTGTGCGTGTGCGTGTGTGTGTATGTGTGTGTGTGTATGTGTGTGTGTGTGTGTGTGTGTGTGTGTGTGTGTGTGTGTGTGTGTGTGTGTGTGTGTGTGTGTGTGTGTGTGTGTGTGTGTGTGTGTGTGCGCTCTTGGACACATTTCGAGACCAAACAAAACGAACCTAGAACACTGAAGCCGTCCTTTTCACTGTCACAGCTAGCTGCTAGGGGTGCCAAGCCAAAGGGAAGGGCAGCAAGGTATGGCCAGGCAGTTGACCCAGCTCTAAATGTGCCATCCGCATGTGTAGAAGAGGAACCAGACGTGCTAGCAATTGGCAACTGTAAGGCACACGCATCCCAGCTGATGTTATACCCCCTTGGTATAGAAGAGAGAGAAGCAGAAAGAGTACGAGAAGAGCATGCCCGCGAGATGGAACACAGCAGGAAACCAATTGGGTCCCGCGATATACATCGTGTACACGACATTGATGAATACATTAAACTTCAATCTCCTCTCGGACGAAGTGTGCTCCGTCAGCATATCTTCGAAGCAAGCACGTAACAAGCTTTTTGAGATTGATCGGGACATACTTCACAAAACAAATTTATCAGTATGCACTAGTTAATAAGCACGCCCGTCAAGTCTGTCTGAGAGAACCCAGCCATGTAGGCGAACAATAACAAGCAGACATGACAATGAGCAGTCCTGGCTGCAGTCCTGGCATGGGAAATTAGCCCATTCCACCACCACCATCCAAGCATGGATTGACAAGGCCAATGGACAACCATGGGAAGACACCAGTGAAGTTGTCTTCAGTTGTCAATGCGCAGCGGGTAAGGGCAAGACATGTTTGAGCGTGTCCATACTTAACCTCTTTCATGCACAAAGTTACCTAGCTACTGCATATCCAGGATCCATGGACCAGACTAGCATGCACTGCGTTTCAAGGAAAAGACTAATGTGGTACCAAGCTCTTTTGCAGCTAAGGATGTCCACTGCCTTAAATGTTCAATGCACTTGCACAAGCCTCAACACAGGATGCGGGACACTTTACGTGTGATGGTAGTGCTGGAACACAGGGTGTGGGCTTGAAACTTCTGCAAAGCATGTTCGTTGCTGTTGGAAGAACTGCAAGGATTGCAAACAAAAGACCAGGAAGTGTGCGTCTGTCAAAAAGGCGAAAGAGCCTTCTACAGGCAGGGTGCACTCATAAGAGCAAGACATGGTGTCCATGCAAGGTCATCTCGGCAAGGACACAACCGCAATCCCTTTACTGCAGCCGTATCTCTGAAACTTCCTTTCATCTAACCTTACATCAATTATTTTTGCACGGTGTTTAATGATGTCAGGAACATGGGGTGTTAAATGTGTCATTCAATCATGGTTTGCACGTTCATCAGTTTAGCAGCTTTCAACGCTAAAAGCATTAGCAAGCAACAGGACAGGGCCTGCAGGTCGGCTCAAAGGCTTTGTGCTTTCCTCTCAGGGTCGTCACTAATCCACAATCCCAGCATGAGCGTGTGTGAAAATGAACAATGTTTGCAGTGTGCACAATTATGCAAATACAAGGGTGGAGATTTTTTGAACGTCATGCATGTGCAACAAATGCCTTTCTCTATCTGTTACATGCAGATTCTGGGCACAAAGTTGATGTGCGTTCAACCCATGTGCATAAGCTTGAACTCCTTTGCCTGCAGTATGTTCCGTCCACCACCAATACCAGTCTAATCGTGGGAGTGCGGGTACGCCCACTGCTAAAAAGTGAGCAAACCAAGTCAAACCGCAAGGACATCATCAGGGTCATTGATGGCAAAGTCGTCGTTGTCCTTGACCCTGATGAATCTAAGGTGCGTGGACGAACAGCATGCCCAGCACCTTCTTTGTTTACATGTTTGCAATCGCTTGTTCCTCTGCATCTTTGCATCCTATTTGTCTTTTTTGAGTGGCCTCTCTTAGTAGTTCTGGTTGATGATACAAGAACGCCATTGAACTTTGATCAACCCAGCCTTCATTCCTTGTTGTGAAGACAGTCCGAGCTATTTTAACAAGGAATTCCTTGTCATGGTTATGAGACAATGGATTCATGGTGACCAGGATGAAAAAGGGGGGTTGCATAATGCTATTTACTTTTTACCGAGTAGCTTCTTGGGAATGATGAGTTGGGTTGGTTTGCCACCTCACCAAGGGCGAGGCTCGGGAGGGCTATTTGGCAGACGGGCCCCATCTTAGGTGGAAACAAGGGCCACAAAAAAATCTAAAAAAACACCAAAACTTTCTTGAAATTTGCAGAAATGCTTGGAAAAATACCGTATATGAAATATATCATTCGCAAAAACATGTTTTTGAGGGGTGCAGGATGACTGCGGGCACCAGGAAAAATAATGTTTTGGGGGCATGCGGGAAAATGCATGATAATGAACAAAGTTTTTCAAGATTTTCTGGTGTAAGTGAAAATAAAGGCCCCATAGCGCTGGAGGGGCGTTAATAGAGGCCAGTCAGTGCGCTTTTCAACAGTAGCAATTGCTGAATTCTAAAGAACATAAAGAACATTATGTGTGTTGCACACCTCCACAAGCAGGAGCAGTGCAGCTACCCTGCTGCTACCCTGCTGCAGCTACATTGCAACAGCTACACTGCAGAAGCTATACAGAGGATGATTGCCCTGCATGATTACGCGGGAACCAAAAAAAAACACTGAGAGGGGTTTGGGATGATTACATGCATGTTCGGTACACAATTCAGCAGGTGTTTTGAAATGATTTTGATGGTGGTTGCTCCTTAGGAGTAGATACTGGTGAGAAGAGCTTAAGAATGCAGCGGTATGGTGGTACCTACATGCAAGCAGATGCCGTATTTGAGTCAACTAAGCAGCAGAGAAGAAGGGAAAGTCATGGTGGTGGCAGTACATCCCCGTTGTACTTGTGGCAGTCTTTACAACTCAGGTGCTGTGCAAGCTGCAATGCGAGCTGTACAAAGCACCGCTGGGCCCATCCAACCCCCCTGATGCAATGCACATCCTCAGCCAAGGAACTACAAGGGGTACAATAAAGGTGTGCAGAGATCTAGTGACAGCGGAGCAGCAGGAGCAGCAGCAGCAGCAACAGCAGCAGCAGCACAGGAGCAATCCAGCAGAGCTTGAGCGCGCTGACTGCAGGGCTACTCCCTTGCGATGATGGCAGCCTCCCTCCCATTATTCAGCGCATCAACCCCTGGCGCATGTGGGCCATGTGAAAGGATTTCCCTGCTTGCGGGAGTTGCTGTGCGCCTGCTGTGTATGCACTCCACTGCTTGTGCCAGTGAGCGCAACTGGTCAGCTTGGGGCCAACTGCATACCAAGACCGCTCTGGAGCGCGCCAGGAAGCTTATCTACGTGCGCTTTAACAGCAAGCAATTCACTGAGGATACCCTGGAAGCTAGCTTGCAGCCGCTCAAGGATGAGAATGAATAGTAGTGATGACAGGGGTAGTGCAGTGACAAGGGGGTGGAGGGAGGATCATTCAAGCTTTTAAGAAGCAGCCTGGAAAATTTCAGATTAAATGGAGGTCTTGTGAAAAGCAGCTTTCTAACCAGCCATATCCACATAGGCCGAGCCTCTTCTAGGCTCGGCAAGCCTATTTGAGACATGAGGACACCCTACTTACCCATGGCTATTTGAGACATTGGGACACCCTATTTATCCATGGCTATTTGAGGGATTGGGACACCCTATTTACCCATGGCTATTTGAGGGATTGGGACACCCTATTTACCCATGGCTATTGGCCGTATTTGATTCCTGATACTGGCGAGCATAGCTGACGTCCTAAATCCAAGTAAAGAGCTGCATTTTTCAGAAAGCACCCATGTTGTGCTTGCCTGCACCTTTCTTGTGATTGTGGGGCTATACTGAAAGGAGGCTTCCTTGGCTTCCACATAGCGCAAATTCATGACAATGTTGCAAGAGCTATTGAGTCTACGATGTTGTCTGCAGGACTACTTGGACCAAGTCCAGCATCGGACCAAGGAAAAGCGCTACACCTTTGATGTTGCATTCGACTTCCAGGTATGGTGTAGTTAAGTCAAAGCTTGGGTGTATATAGCAAAGGTGTATGGTCGCTAGTATGCTAGTATGCTAGCTAGTTAAGTCAAAACTTGGGGTTCGCTCTGACAACATGCAAGTCTGCGCCTATGCAATGGGTTATGCTCAATTTAATGCAAATGGAGGAATATCCACCACTTCTGGGTGCGCAAGCGTGCATGTTCTGCTCAACTATCACCTGCCCTACCCTGGAGCTGCCAGGAAGACTCTGTCCTGCGTTTGGTCGAACAACTGCATGCAGTCAACAAACAGGGATGTGTATGACATGACCCTGCGTGACCTGGTCAGCGCTGTATTATATGGCATCAACACGACGGTGTTTGCCTACGGCGCTACAGGCAGTGGCAAGACCTACACCATGGTTGGTAAGTGCTGTGATGCTTGCATTGATTTCCAGCCACTGCAGTGGTGCAAAACATGCAGTGGACAGAAGATGAAGAGAGCGTGCCGGAGAAGAGAGTATCATCATGGAGCAGCTAGGTCTAGCAAGACTGACGTCGTGTTGATACTTGAGATGTTGATGAGCCATCAAAAATGTCTAGCTTTGGCTTACACATTCAATTTCAGAGAGGCTCCTTTGAGACTGCTATTGGCTAGTGGTAGGAATGATTGTCTATATTTTCAATCCATCGACAGTTTGAGTGTGCCTTTTTCATTACACTTGGGGCAACATTGATGTAAAATCATGCTTTTTTTAGGGATGACACCACAGGCTCCCACCTTATTTGTGCAATTTTGGATTGCTTTAGTTTTGCACTGGTCACTGGTACCAGGTATCAGGATTAGTGCATTGGAAAAGGGCTTTCAGTATCATTCCAATTTTAAAAGGGCTTTCAGTATCGTTCCAATTTTAAAAGGGCTTTCAGTATCGTTCCAATTTTAAGAGGGCTTTCAGTATCACTACTTTTCGTCCTGGCACCATTGACTGCTGCCGATCTATGCCAAAACACAGTTTGGGTAGAAACCAGAGCAAACCTTGGAAAATTGACCCAGAATTATATAGTTAAGTTATATTACATAGAAAGAGATGGTTTATACATGCTGTACATGTGACAAAGCTCCTAGAAAGCGCTCCCAGAGTGAAGCTCCTAGGAAGCGCTCCCTGAGTGAAGCTCCTAGAAAGCGCTCCCTGAGTGAAAACAGAGGTCAGGGCCCTTAAACCCACCGAGTCCCCCAGACGTTCTTTCCCACCCCGACCCAGCCAAGCCACCGATTGACCCCATACCTTTTGCAATACCGTCTGCTACATTACTGCTGCACACCTGAGGGCGGATCTGGCAAGATTGGATTGGCTGGAATGAAATTATCGTTTTCCACCATATTTCCAGCCTTTCTCCCTTTTGAGCACCCAAGCACACACACACACACACACACACACGCAAACACACATACACACAACACACACATACACACAACACACACATACACACACACCAAGCTGTTTTTTCAGTAACAATTTATGTAGAGTTATCCCCTCATAGAACAGGGCTGCATATTATGTTATGGGAGAGGTGGGGCGAGGGAGGTTCAGAAAAGTTTCCTGTGACAGTAGCCCCCAAAATGTCCAAGTTTGAACCCTCTGGGATGATGCTGCGCTGCTTGTGTGGTTGATGCTTGCTGCTTTTTATTTCACCAGGGAAAATTTGATGTGGGATTTGACCTTCTTTGCAGGGCTGATGCTGCGCTGCTTGTGTGGTTGCCTGTGTCTGCAGGCAGCCCCAAGGACCCGGGCCTCATGATCCTCTCGTTGCAGCAGGTGTTCCAGGACAGGGATAGGCTCTTCAAGGATGAGGACTTCTCTGTCACCTGCACCTACCTGGAGGTTTACAATGAGGTGTGTGGAGCCACAGGATCTGGAAACACCATCAATAATGGTATAAAAGACATTGAGAGCATAAAGAACATGTGGTTTACCATTGTTGGCGAGCGTGCTGTTAATCTGTCCAAATCTGCATTCTTTTGTGCGGTGCGCAGACAATCTACGACCTTCTGGTGAAGAACTCAGGGCCCCTGGAATTGCGAGAGGACCCTGAGCAGGGGGTGCAGGTGGCAGGGCTGAAGCATGTTCCCGTGGGCACGCCTGATGACATCCTGGTGTGTGTGTGTGTGTGTGTGTGTGTGTGTGTGTGTGTGTGTGTGTGTGTGTGTGTGTGTGTGTGCGCGCGTGCGTGCGAGCGCGCGTGTGTGTGTGTGTGTGTGTGTGTGAGCATGCGTGCGTGCGTGTGTGTTTGTGTGTGTCCGGATGAGCAACCAGTTACATGATTTAGGCCAAGAGCTCCCATCTGCCTGAAAGTCTGAATGGCCTAACACAGTGTAGGCTTGTTGCCAAGCTGTTTGTGGTACCATGTGTAGGCTCGTTGCCAGGCTGTTTGTGGCACCACGTGTCTTTGTTGCTTGCTTGGAAAATATTTGCAGCGATTGAAAACCTTGTTTGACAAGAAGCACCTCAAAGTAAAGTCCATGGTTGCAATCCTCCACTGAGTGTCCTCATTGCTCCTTTTTGTCAAGGTGGCACCTGATAGGTCTGCTAGAGGACAGCAGCTAGCGCCGCAAACTTGAGACCACAGACGCAACTTTCATTTGGTGTTTCACCAATGCTTATTCGTTACTGGCACCTGCAAGGTCTGCCAGAAGACACCGACAAGCGCCACAAAATGTGTCCACAGCTGCAAGCCTCTTGTCGGTGTCCTCACTGGTGGTTCCCTTGTGGTATCTGAAAGGTCTCCTAGATGATGGCAGTGGGTGCGGGGATTGGGGCCATGACTGCAAACCTGCATGTTGTGTCCTCACCATTACTTTTTTGTCACTGGCATCTGCAGGGTCTGCTAGATGATGGCAACAGACGCCGCAAAACTGAGGCGACGGATGCAAACCTCCAGTCGTCACGCTCCCACGCAGTGCTTGAGATCCTAGTCAAGCGCAAGCCTGCAAACCACTACCGTGTGCAGCAGCTTCGTGCCAAGGTGATAGCAGTTATGGGCTCCCTTTGGGCTCTCTTGATTGGGTTGTTACTGGAGCAAGGAGTGCAGTTTGTGAGACTGCATTGATGTGCTTGTAGGGTGATTAATGATTGGCTCCTGCACCACAGATTCTGCTCGTTGTGTCCCATGACACTACACAGAGCTTGTGCACAACACCACAGGTTGAAGCTTGGGCTTAACCGGCGTGTAATGGCGTGCAGTTTTGGGGCGAAGCTTGGTTTTACTGGCATGTAATGTCATTAGTTGCATCGCCCTCCATCGGCCCAATATGCACACACTTTTTGGAGAAAGTGGCATCTTCCGTGCAATGCAAAGTACAGCCGCATCCACCAGCTTGTGCAGTGTGTGTTGTTTCCAAGTGCCGTGTGCAGTCATACCTATGCACCTCCTATACTTGCAGGGTTGCTTGGACCTCTTGGCTGCCCTTCTAGCTGTGTTTTACTGGGCAGCTTCTTGCAGAAATCTGACTGATTAAAGAAACTGCCGTGTTGGAGACAGGCATCCGCGTAATCAGAGTGCATGAAGCCTCTGCTGTAGCTTCTTGAGCCTACACTGACCATTACCTACACAGACCATTGATGCCTACAATCACCATCGCGCCCGTGCGTGGATCTGCTGCAACCGCCCCATTCATGGATGCATGGGTAATTGTGCGTGACCATATGCATACATGCAGCTGTCGCTGGTTGACCTGGTAGGGAGTGAGCGAGCTGCAGGGACCAACAATGGCAGGTAGAAGCTCAGGGATGGGGCCAGCAATAACACTGAATTGTGTGTGAATGTATGTGCGCGTGCAGCTGTCGCTGGTTGACCTGGCAGGGAGTGAGCGAGCTGCAGAGACCAACAATGCCGGGCAGAAGCTCAGGGATGGAGCCAGCATAAACAGGTGTGTCGTCAGAGGTAGAGAACACAAATTGAGCAAATTCAATGCATGGCACTAAGAAGTCACGTATCCGTAAGCTTAGGATGCGTGCACTCACACACGCATGTGGACGTGCACTCATGTGGACAGACAATCGTATGCACAGTCATCTGCATCTTGGCCCCTTCCCTCCTTGACCTGGCCTACAGCACCACGTTCTGGGCAAGGGTCTGCACCAGTCATTTGCCGTACTGGGACTGATGCTAAAACGTATGCCAATTTGTTACAAATTGCTTAACTGAACATGCATACGCGCACACACACACAGGTCCCTCCTTGCCCTTGCCAATTGCATCAATGCGCTGGGCAAGATGGCTGCGGGGGCCAAGGCGGGCGCAAACTACGTTCCCTACCGCAACTCCAAGCTCACGCGCTTGCTTAAGGATGGGCTCTCAGGCAACAGCCGCACAGCCATGATCACCACTGTTGCTGCTGCAAACGACCAGTATCACCACTCCATCAACACGCTCAAGTGAGTGGTGGGCTCTCAGGCAGCAGCATCTCAGGAATTATTATTACTACATGCTCAAGTGAATGATGATGGGCCGTTTTATGCAACAGTCGCACGGCCGTGATCAACACTGTTGGCGCTGCAAGGGTCCCACCTGTGCCACCACTCCAACGACATGCACAAGTTAAGCGGCAGTCTGTGCTGATGTTGATGATCAATGCAACCACTCCATCGAATCACCCAAGGAAGGCAGCAGCTTGTGCAGACATTGATGCTGCAAGTGACAGTGTTGTGGTGCCAACGGTTACACTGCTGCTGATGCTGTTGTTGATGATGCCATCATTGGTGACAGTGTTGTGATGCCAACGGTCACACTGCTGCTGATGCTGTTGTTGATGATGCCATCATTGGTGACAGTGTTGTGATGCCAATGGTTACACTGCTGCTGATGCTGTTGTTGATGATGCCATCATTGGTGACAGTGTTGTGATGCCATCGGTTACACTGCTGCTGATGCTGTTGTTGATGATGCCATCATTGGTGACAGTGTT
Organism: Dunaliella primolecta; assembly: GCA_914767535.2. NCBI lineage: Eukaryota > Viridiplantae > Chlorophyta > Chlorophyceae > Chlamydomonadales > Dunaliellaceae > Dunaliella > Dunaliella primolecta. The sequence continues at coordinate 11,362,614 of OU611756.1, read as the reverse complement.
GTGGTGCCTACGATTACACTGCTGCTGATGCTGTTGTTGATGATGCCATCATTGGTGACAGTGTTGTGATGCCAACGGTTACTCTGCTGCTGATGCTGTTGTTGATGATGCCATCATTGGTGACAGTGTTGTGATGCCAATGGTTACACTGCTGCTGATGCTGTTGTTGATGATGCCATCATTGGTGACAGTGTTGTGATGCCAATGGTTACACTGCTGCTGATGCTGTTGTTGATGATGCCATCATTGGTGACAGTGTTGTGATGCCAATGGTTACACTGCTGCTGATGCTGTTGTTGATGATGCCATCATTGGTGACAGTGTTGTGATGCCAATGGTTACACTGCTGCTGATGCTGTTGTTGATGATGCCATCATTGGTGACAGTGTTGTGATGCCAACGGTCACACTGCTGCTGATGTTGTTGTTGATGATGCCATCATTGGTGATAATGTTGTGATGCCGACGGTCACACTGCTGCTGATACTGCTGTTGATGCCATCATTGGTGATATTGTTGTGATGCCAACGGTCACACTGCTGCTGATGCTGCTGTTGGTGCCATCATTGGTGATAGTGTTGTGATGCCAACGGTCACACTGCTGCTGATGCTGGTGCTGGTGCCATTAGCATTGCAGCCGGCATTAGCAGAAGACAGGAAAAAAGTGGAGGTTTCATTCAAGGGCATAATGTAGAAACTTACAGGACAAGCACCCTCCATATGCATTTTTGTGGAGATGCTCATTGCTAACCACTCATCAAGACTAGGAAACGCAAGGGGAGGGAGATGGAACCAGACAACAGGCTGCGCATGCTCTGGCGCTGCTCCGCCAGGAGGCCTGGCTTCTGCTGATAAGGATGCGTGTAAACTGTGCGTTCAGCGGTATTGGCCTCATTACATCACATGCAGTTGCTGGAAAGAAGGAGTGCGATCAGGATGTTCAACTCTATGGGCCTCATCACATCACAGGCACAAAAGGAAAGGAACAGGAAAGTCTACGCTAGCCACAGGCCGCACATCACAGGCACAAGAGAAGGGGCGCAGTTTGCATGAAATTGATCTTCGATGGGGAAAAGGAAGGGTGCAATTTGCATAGAACTAATCTTTGATGGGAAAGAGGATGGGCGCAGTTTGCATGAGGTCAGCCTCTAGTAGATTGCTGCGTCACCAGCTTCCTCTGCAATTGGCTGCAGGTATGCAGACCGTGTTCCATAGATCAAAATGTACATGCCTCAAAATAAATTTTGTTTTTGCTGGATCACCGCACCACCAATGTCCATTTGCATTTTCCTGCAGGTATGCTGACCGTGCCAAGGAGATCAAGACACATGTGGTGCAGAATGTGGGCACAGTGGAGTCACACATTGCCGACTACCAGCGCATGATCGACGCCCTGCAGGTGAATAAAGTAGAAATTTATATACACAGCTTTATATACACAGGTCCACGCGAATCCTTGCAGGCGGTATTGCCTGCTGGTGCATAGACTGTATGTGGTCTCAAGGGGGATGGGGGGGCTGCCAACAGCTTATGATTGGCACCTTGCAGGTGTGCTCACGTTATAAGTTTTCTTATCAGGCATGGAAATTGTGTGTGTGGTCTGATCGGGGATTGGTTTGACCTTCTACCAACAGCGTATGATCGACACCTTGCAGGTGCGCACAAATTGTTTGCTTTTCTAAAAAGTGTACAAACAGTGTGTATGGTCTGATGGGGGAGGGATCATGCTGTCTACTGGAAGTTGATGGTTGAGGTCAGTGAACTAGGAGGCCAGGCGACCTGATGCCTGGCCCCTCTGTTTTTGCATGGCATGAAATCATACATGACCATGTACTCTGCTTCCTCTGTGGCTCGCAGGTTGAGGTCATTGTGCTAGAGGCCAGGTGTTAGAGTGGTCGTACTGTTGCCCGTGTGCTAGAGGCCAGGTGTTAGAGTGGTCATACTGCTGCCCGGTGTGCTAGAGGCTAGGTGTTGGAGTGGCCATACTGTTGCCCGGTAGCACCATTCCCAGAAAATTGAATTAATCTCCCATGTGGCATGCAGCTTGAGGTCAGCGAGCTGCGGGGCCAGCTGATGGAGCACCAAGCTGCACCTTCCCCCTTTGCCAGCCCCACAAACGGCACCAGCCGCGGCTTTGAGGACGACCTCCTGACCCGCATTGACAACCTGGTACAGGTAGGACCCCTGCCAACGGTAAATTGATAAGGACTGTGCATTCAAACGTAGGCTGCTTGCCATTTGAAGTTAATCACCTGTGGCTGTCATTTGTGTTCAAACTGCCTTCTGGGCCCCACGCGCCTTTTGTTGAACACTGCAAACAGCTTTTGACATCTCAAACGTTGAATGTGTGGGCTCCCTTTTCAACCTGACTAAAAGAACCTAACCAAAAGCAGACCAAAACCTTCAGGAGGTAGGGATATGGATCCAACAATCTTAAAGATGGCCTGGAAAGTACATCTCCCTGCTTCTGAAAAATACTCTGTTTTGACTCTGTTTCTGTTTGCCTGGGAATGGGTGAATACAAGTTGATCCAGTTGATTTTCTGCTCTAAAATGATGATATGTTTTGCTACAGAGGAAGTGACATTAAAGCCATGACAGTCCCAGCTTCTGTGAGCTCTCTTACTAAGAGATATTAAGAGTCTTACTATTGGCACTGCACAAGATGATGCATTGTAGGGCACACACTTTCCTTGTGTCTGCCTTGGTTCCAGGACATGAACGAGAACATCGAGGAGCGCATCAATCTCCAGAAAGCTGTGTTTGAAATAGAGGATGCCAACCTGTTCAACAGATATGAGCTCAAGCAGCTGGAGGAGTTTTTGAGTGCAGGTGAGAATAGGGGATGACCAGGGCTCAGACAAGAATCGGTATGAATGAGTCGCCAGGGCTCAGACAAGAAACAGTATGAATGAGTCACCAGGGCTCAGACAAGAAACAGTATGAATGAGTCACCAGGGCTCAGACAAGAATCGGTGTGAATGAGTCACCAGGGCTCAGACAAGAAACGGTATGAATCAGTCACACACTCACATTGAGTCACGGCAAAGGAAGAAGGGCTCACGAAAGGAGAGGCAGTGAATGGTGTCTTAGGGAGAAGAGGTAGAAAATGGGGGCTCAGGCAAGGAAAGGCAAGAAATGAGGCTCAGGTCCCTGGGATAGCCTTCTGTGACTGAGGCTGAGAGTGAAGAGTCAATGTGAAGGGCTTGCAACTGTCTCCAGGTCCAGGGCGGATTAACAGGTTTTTTGGGACTCAGATGTGGGCACAGACGTTGGGATACTATAGGTTAAGGGTGTAAGAAAATTTGGACAAGCCTGAAGCGCTCACTTCACCTGAATCCATTTATCCTCCATTTCATCCCTCCTTGACCCTTCCAGAGCAACAGCCTTTTTCAGCGTGAGATGAGGGTGCGTGTATCTAGGCTGTAGGTTTCAGAATGGGATGCGGGTGCCTTAGCTTTTTAAAACAAGGTGAGTGTGCCTGTTCTTCTAGAATAAGATGAGGGCAACTAGTCTCAAATTGAGATGAGGGTGTGTGTGTTAAGCCTGTAGCTTTCAGAGTGGGATAAGAGTGCCTTAGCTTCTTTAAACAAGGTGTGGGTGCTTTCGCCTCCAGAGTGAGGTGAGCCTTCAGGGTGGGGTGAGGGCGCCTCGGCCTTCAGGATGAGATGAGGGTGCGCTCTTCAGGATTTCAGGTGTAGGCGGCATTTAAAAGGGTGCTAAGGCTAGCAGTGGTTTAACCAAAGGTCCTAGCCTGAGCGGTAGGTGTTAAAAGGAAGCAAACGTTTTTTTCAAGATTTTACCTTTTGCCACTTGATGGATATCACCTCGGGGGATGGAGGTTGCAGCAAATTTGCAAGATTTAGCGCAAGGACCTGCAGAACGTTGAAGGGTGCAAATTACGGCCTGAAAGACAGATGCAAATCACACTGTCAGGACAACTAATCCTGGTAGTGTCAGATGCCAGATTTTAGTGGACTGGCTCTGCATGGCGACTGCAGCAGGTGCTGCATTGCTGTACCAAAATCTAAATGGCGACTGCAGCAAGTGGCACATTGCTGTAGCAAAATCTGAATGGTGACTGCAGCAGGTGGCGCATTGCTGTACCAAAGTCTGAATGGTGACTGCAGCAAGTGCCGCATCATTATAATGAAGTCTGCATGGTGACTGCAGCTGGCGGCGCATTTCTTAAAAACAATATCTAAACGGTGACTGCAGCAGGTAGTGCATTGCTGTAGAAAATTCTGCAACTCTGTACAGGGACTGCAGCAGTTGCCGCCTTGCTGTAGCCAGCGTCATGGCTTGGGAGGTGCCACCATGCCTCCTTTAAAAAAATACGACAAATAATACTGTAGCCACAGCCTTCGCTTGAAGGACACTACCACCACCATGCCTCCTTTTAAGGAAAACAACAAATAATACTGTAGCCACAGCCCTCGCTTGAAGGACACTACCACCACCATGCCTTATTTTAAGGAATACAACAAATAATACTGTAGCCACAGCCCTTGCTTGAAGGACACCACCACCATTCCTTCGGAGAAGCTTCTTTCAGAGCAGATGACGATTGATGCCTAGATGTCATGGCATTTACACTTGCACTGGTACACATTTCAACCACATCCGCTTGAGAGTTGTCATTGTATTCTAGCTCCCAACAATGCTTGTTTTATGCATGCCCAGTAGCAGGGATGGACAGCCATGTAATCCTTTCCCTTCAAATTGGGCATGTGCATGCCTATCTGCTCTTTGGAGAGGCCAAGAGGTGTATCAGGCCCCTTTGGCTCCGAGGGTAGCTCCCTCTTTACTGGCCCTCTTAGCAGGCCCTTGGGTCTCTGTGGCTCTGAGGATGGTTCTTCTAAACTGGCCCTCCTGGTAAACCCTCTTAACTGGCTTTAAGGCCCCTTTTGGCTCAAAAGACGGTTCCCTCTTAACTTTTAAAGACAGGTCTTCCCTGTCTTGTTGGAATTTTACGAAACTCACAAACTGCATGGGTGTGACTCTAACTGCATGGATGGGCGTCTACACTCTTTGTCAGCAAGCTTGCTTAAGCCTCGCCACTCTGCACTCTGGACTGTTGGAATCAGATGTGGGTGTCTTTTTCATCAAACACACCTCTGGGTGCCACTGGGTTTTTTTAGCTGTTCAAGTCTTTTTTTCTGCTCCATATGCTGCCTGCACACTGCTCATAGTTTGTCATTACTTTGTCACCTCTTTCTCAGGCCAAGGAACTGTGAAGGAGGTGTCAGAAGCCCGCGACCGGCGAGCTGACATCCAAATAGCTGTACGGGACAATGAGCGTGAGCTGGCCAAATACAAGGTAAACCAGTTTTTTCCCTTCTCAACAGGGCTTTCTGTGCTGTGGCATATCGTTTCTTCTACTAGCAGTTGTTGCTCTCCCTCTATAGGACTCCCTGCCCGAGCACAGGGTTTTATTCCTTCAACTTAGCTACGTTATACATGTATAAGTATGCTGCAACATGGGTTTCCTCTTCCCTTTTGCTGGGCCAGTCTTGTTTCAAGGTTACTGACTGCGTTAGATGCTGGACTTCTAGGGGCATTCGTGTGCCTGTTGTCTTGGTTGGCGCTATGGTTCGTATTGCAGTATTGCGTTTGAGCTTTAAATTAACAAGCTGAGCATTCCAGCTGCCTGTCCTTTTGGTAGAAATCCATTGGGAAGCAGTCGAATGCACATAAGTTGAAATTAGTCAACCTTCACAATTCTGCCACAAAAAGCGTGGCTAGCTTGCTTCTGTTGAACATCAGCAGACAGTGATCTCAGGTATCTATTGGTATCGTCAGGCCGTGTCTTGAGGTGACATCTTTCTTGCTTTGCACTTCCCTTCTTTACCAAAGGTCACATTGGTCTTCCCTTGTATAACTTTTACCTGAGTAGCTGCACATTCTCACCGTAGAGTGGGCGTATGGATTTGCACTTTTCTTTCTTTCACGCCAGAGATCACAGCAAACGTGTCTGAAGACCTACCTACCATCTATTTTGATTGGGTAAAACTCTGTAGCTGTGACTTGTGTGAGCGCAATCAAGACCCTTCTAAGCGAAATGGTCAATTGTGAATTTCTGATTTTGCTATGGCAAGGCCTTAATTTGTTCGCGTGTGCTCTAACCTATCATGTTTGCTTGCAAATATTCTTGCTTTGACATGCCCTTCTCCCCCCAAAGCTGACATGCTGATTTGTTCACTCAACTCAATGAGGCGGTGGTCCTTGCAAACGGATGTGTTTTTTGGGTGTGCTTTGATCAACGCAGGCGGAAATCCTTGCCAATGAAAATGTCCGCACCGACATCCAGTCACGCATCGACCGCCTTGTCAGCAGCAACAGCAACGTGGCTTTCCTCAACTTCATGCGCACTTTCAGGCTTCAAGTGCGTGCCTTGTGTGTGTGTGTGTGTGTGTGTGTGTGTGTGTGTGTGTGTGTGTGTGTGTGTGTGTGTGTGTGTGTGTGTGTGTGTGTGTGAAGGTGGGCAAAAAGAGAGTGCGTCAAACACGAAATAAGTGCATGTTGTGTTTGCGCAAAATCCTGGTTTTGTATTTATGTAGAATTTTCCCTTGTACCTTCACATGTTTGGTATAATCAGAACCAAAAATCCAAATTCTGCACATCCGTTTTATGGTGTTGCTGGTCCCTACTTTTAACGTTTAGTTCCATAGCCACTTTTGCATGGTTAGAATACACAGAGCAAAATGCTCACCTCTTCAATCTCAAAAGCATTCTCTGTTGCGCAACCACACAGGCGGAATGAAATGGCACATGTTTCTTATACCGGTACATTTGTGTGATAGTTAGCTTGAAATTGTGTTCATCCAGAGCAAGCAATAGTGACCTTGGTCAACATGCAGGCCATCCGCTTGCAAGAGATGAAGTTTCAGATGGCTGTCCGGGACCAGATCATCTTTGAGCAGCGCGCTGTCATCAGCAATCTTTGGAAGATCATTAACCGCAGCGGCATGGGCCAGGTAAGACCAAAGCTTAAGTCACCTCAAAGATTGCTTTGACACACTGTAACCCTTTTCATAACCAAGTGACTGTAGAAGGTACGAGGCTAGCTGCCTGTCAATCCCGGATGAGGAGCAAATAGCATTTATCAAACCCTTTGAGGTACATGGTGGTAGATGTCTTTCGCTATGCCGAGCGGCTTGTCCCATGCACTGGGAACCATTCAGGAGCAAAGCATAGAATGCTTGCTTCCATATGGAAGGTAAGAAGCATTGTGTACGTCAACGCTTGCGACAAACACACGTCTTCCTGCACACCTCCCTGGGACATCCAGGTGAATAAGTGCATGCTGCATTGTGACATGCCCACTGCCATAAAGGCACACTTGTCATCTCACAAGCCTCGCTGCCATTACGACACACCTGCCAGAAAAGCACGCCTGTCATGAATAGATTGTGCAAAGAGGGATGTGTTTTCGGTTGAAACGGCACAGGAGAGTCTCCTTGGGCCCATATGGCCCTCTTTAGAGCCTCCTTTGACAGAAAAGCAGCCCTCTTCACCCATCCCCAGTCTTGAAGAGGCGCGCCTGTCGTCTTACAAGCCACACTGCCATGTGGGCACATCTGTCATCTTCTAAGCCTTGCTGCCTGAAACGGTTTACCTGCCATGAGGGCACGCCTGTCATCTAACAAGCCACACTGCCATGAGGGCACGCCTGTTACCTTACAAGCCACACTGCCATGAGGGCACGCCTGTCATCTTACAAGCCACACTGCCATGAGGGCACGCCTGTCATCCTACAAGCCACACTGCTGTGAAGGCACGCCTGTCATCTTACAAGCCATACTGCCATAAGGGCACACTCGTCATGGAGGCACACCTGTCATCTCACAAGCCCCTGCCACAAAAGCGCACTTGTCATCTTATGTGCCATAAGGGCATGCTTGTCATAAAGGGACACCTATCATGGAGGAATTATTGTCATCTTACATGCCCCTGCATGGATGCATCTTCAGATCAGGATCCATCGCGTAAGAGAAACTTCTTGCTTGAGCTTCTGTATGTAGCATATTCAAACTGCTTTTCCAACAAAACGTTTGGCACATGCACATGTGCACGCTTGTACGACTTTTACTCATACCTGCTTATGCATTTTAGCTGGCGCAGGCACATTTGCTGGAGGTGCTTTGCTCACATGTTTTTGCACGTGCAGTTTTGCTCACATATTCCGCATATACATGTTTGCTGGCACAGGCATGTATGCTGGAAGCTTTTTGCGCACACATTTTCCTTGCACGTATTTGTTTGCACAAACAATTTTTTTGAAACTTTTTTTGCTTGGCTAATTTGCTCGCGCAGGCGCGCGTGCTGGAGATTGCGCGCCAAGAGGGAATCATCATGGATGGCTTAGGAGCATGGCCCATGGATGAAAGGTGTGCATGTGTGTGTGTGTGTGTGCGCGTGTGTGTGTGTGTGAATGTGCGTGTGACTTTGCAGAATGCCTGACTTACTGCAGGCATTTTGCTTCTGTTAAAACATTTCAAATGGCATTGTTTGTTTGCCTGTCCTGACCCGCATTTGTTTGATTGTGCATTTGAGCTGCTCTTTGGCAAGTCACTCATGGTCAATGAGTCGCTGGCGCAGCATGGAGATGGCTTCTTCACGCCAGAGTTCCTCTCTGGCAGTCCACCCATGCCTGACAATAAGCCATGCTTCTTGTCTCTGGAGGCTAACCATGCCTGGCAACAAGCCAGGCAGAAACTTCTCTGCCTCTGTAGCTGCCGTCAGGCAGACTACCCGTGCCTGAAAACAAGCCAGGCTGTCAGGGTGTTTTCCTTGCCTCCTTGTCTGCTGTCAAGCAACCTACAATCACAAACTCACTGGTGTAAAAGCTGGCTTGCCATGGCTTGCTGCAGGTCTGCCAGCTTCCTGGTTGGTGACCCCATCCCAATGTCTGATCGCCGTGTTGCTGAGGCTCTGCACCACAGACCAGCATGTGTGGATTGAATCAAAATCGGACCTAAACCTGATCACCATGACTGACCATCCCTGATTTAATGTGTGAATGGTAACCAGTTGTTATCCACGTCCTGATGACTGCGTCCTTCATACTTGTCATCCTTGTAACCCTGGAGTGTAACATCACTTAAAACGTGTAATCCACAGGCCAATGACTGCATCTGACATGGAGACAGCCAATTACTTGGCGGGCATCCAGACCAATGATGGGGAGTTTGATGGCCCTGAAGCAGGCCAAGCGCTGTCCGGCTTCATTGCAGCATCAGACCAGCATGCTGCAACGCCCAACGCAACGCTCATCGGGAACAGGGCCAAGATGAGGTGCGTACATTCTGAATGTGTGTGTGTGTGTTTTTGCTTGTGTATGTGTATGTGTGCGCGCGTGTGCGTGTGTGCGTGCATGCGTGCACGCATGTGTGTGTATGTGTGCGTTATGCACCCAAAGCCAGCAGCCTTTGACCTATGTACAACACCTTCTACTTGCTTATTTTCTTTTAATTTCCTCCCTGGATATAATTGCATCTGTCCTTGTTGCTTGCCTGCATGCAGTTACTGCTTGTGTTCACACTATCTGTCTGGGAAGGATGACAGTGATGCATTCAAAAAGCCGGCAGCTTGGAGCCTTCTTTTTGCACAGACGGCTCCCTTAATAGGGACAATCTGTTATGTTTGTTGTTGGTCTTTGCGCAAATTCCGTCTCTGGTCATGCTATCTGTTGGAGGAGGATGACAGTGAGGCACCCAAAGCCAGCAGCTTCAAATCCTCTATGTGCAAAAAAATTCCCTGAGTAAGGCCCCATCTGTTGGCCTGTGTGCAGGTACCGCTTCTGGTCACACTACCCACCTGAGAAGGATGACAGTGAGACACCCGAATCTGGCAGCCCAAAGCCCAATGGAGGCAAACGAGGCGCCCTAGGCGTGAGTGCACGCCGGAGAGCTCAGGGTGAGTTTTGGTAAATGGGGCTGCACTACTCCGGAATTGACAGGTTTGAGGGCTCTGTACTGACTACTGTTGGCTATACAGCTTGCCGGAGTGCTCAGGGTGGGTTTTGGTGAATGGGTTTGTTCACTGTTGCCGGATTTGTGTTGATAAGTGGTGGATAGGTCTGTGGCAGCCCGATGCCCTATGCAAGTAGATGAGGCGCCTTGGGCATGAGCGCACGTTACAGAGGGCAGGGTAAGAAGAGGTGGATGGATCTGTGAGGCTTAACATGCATATCTGAGCATGCATATCTGAGCATGCATATCTGAGCATGCGTATCTGAGCATGCATATCTGAGCATGCGTATCTGAGCATGCATACCTGAGCATGCATATCTGAGCATGCGTATCTGAGCATGCATATCTGAGCATGCGTATCTGAGCATGCATACCTGAGCATGCGTATCTGAGCATGCATATCTGAGCATGCATGTCTGAGCATGCATATCTGAGCATGCATGTCTGAGCATGCATATCTGAGCATGCATATCTGAGCATGCATACCTGAGCATGCATATCTGAGCATGCATGTTTGAGCATTGCCTTGCATACATAGAAGGTGTGCACGTGGAAGGGTTATCATCTGCATGGTGCTCATGGGTAAATTGTGTTCAAACCGGAATCCCGCGATTTGAGTTGCAGGCAGGATGTGCATGCCGCCGTACATATAGAGCAATCAGTCACATAAACAGGCGTTCGCGTGGGTGCTAGTATCAAAGAGCATTTCTTCGCGCACACACACATTCATACACACATACACACACACACACACACACACACACACACACACACACACACACACACACACACACACACACACACACACACAGGTGGTCGCATGGGTGCGGGCATCCGCGTGGAGCACATCCTGCACCCCCACTACGCAGCCACTGCCACTGCAGGCCGACGAGGGGGCCCCCGGGCTAGCATGCTACAGCTTCAGGGGGGCGGAGATGCAGGCGGTGGTGGCAATGGTGGTGGTGCTGGTGGTGGTGGTGGTGGTGGTGGTGCTGCAGAGACCAGCAAGGGTGAGAAGCCTGGAGGAGGGGCGCCCAGAGCCCCCATTTTGCAGCCGCGAAGGCCTACAGATGACGGTATAGGAGGTGTGTGTGTGATTTTGTGCCCGACCAGCTGTAGTTTGCCAGGGAATGATGCAGATGCTCAGCACAAGTCATTCTTGTTTTCAGGCACACAAAAGCTTTTCACTGCGCTGCACATGCAAGCCCGTGCAGGGTAGCAGCACAAAGTACAGTTGAAGCGCTCCAAAGCCTGGGACCACCCATCAATGCAGAGCCTTGTTTCTCTCCAGTACGTCGATGCAGGGCTTGTGGTCGGACCATCTCAGGCAACAGCCATAGCAGACTGACGCTAGGGAGAACTCTAGGCTGCATCTAGAGCCTGCACTGGCAGCAGCTGCAGCCGACGCGTACCCAGCATTGCAATGTGCTAGCTCACCGTGTTCTCACCTAACTCTAGGTGACCTCTTGGTACCGTTCCACACCACACACATCCTGGAACATCCGAGTGCTGGAGCGACATGCAGCGCTGCAAGTGGCAGCCGCACTCGCGCACCCCCACCCTGCGCCTCCTATTTGTTAAAAGCCTTTTCATGCTGGCATAATGGTACACTTGCACCAGTGTGACTGCAGTCAGGAATGGCGTGCTTGGACACAAATGCAGGAGCGGGTGCCGCAGGCGGTGGCCGCATCAGATCTGGACGCCGTGCAGGCATGCCCCTGCCCCGCGCCCCCTCCCTTCGCTCCGTGCAATCCTCAGAAATGCCGGTCACAGCTGCAGCCCCAGAGGCAACACCGCGCATGCCGGGCCTTGCCGCACGTCGGCAGTTCCGCAGCCAGTCCTCAGTGGGGGAGCCCCCACAGGTGCGTGTGTGTGTGTCTGTGTCTGTGTCTGTGTGTGTGTGTGTGTGCGTGTGTGTGTGCGTGTGAGCCAGCTTTGATTGTCCATTTGTCTTTTTAATAAGGTGCAGACAAGGAAGGGTTCAGTGATACCCATGCATTGGATGCTCAAGGTGACATCGTTTTTCCTCCTGGAAGCTTTCTTCAAAATGGGGAGTTATTCCCTTCACGGGGCATAGGGGACAGCGCCGGTGTGCTGAGTGCAAGCTGCCAACATTTCCACACAAGCAGCACTGATGCGCAGATGCATGACTGCAGCAAATTTCTTGTGTTCCACCTGTGGCTGTTGGTTCCCAATGACATGCTGCCAGCATTCGCACACAGGGGCAGTGAATTTGCGCGTGACTGCAACAAGATTTTTTATTTTGTAGAAGCATGCAGCCAACAATCTCACGCAGAGGCACAGTGAGCTTATGCGTGATTGCAGCAAGAGAGGGTTCTCCTCGCTGTCTTAGGCGGCTTGCTTGCGATTGAAATTTTGTGTGATCGACTAAGAAGTGCAAACACAAGGAGCTGGGGAGCTTTTCTTCAAGTGCTTTTGTACCAAGTCCAAAGCACATGACACAGGAGCGCATGCTCTGAGTGTATTTTCACTCAATTTGCAAGCTCTGCACTTGAGGCCTGCAGCACCTAAGTCAGAATTTGACCTTGGCCATCACCTCAATCCAATTGCAAGCTCTGCACTTGAGGCCTCCAGCACCTCCCACCCAGGATCTTGCGGGGTTGACCTGATGAGGTCGGCACCACACATTTGGGGGCGTTTGACAGGACAGGCCTTGCTGCGCCACTGCAACCTGATAAGATTGACCTCACACCTCACACGCCTGACTCGATGAGGTTTGTCTCACATAATCATGGGCATTCATTGGGCATCTGACAGTACAGGCCTCGCTGCTCTCCTGTGACTCTGTTGGAATGGCCTCACACATCTGAGATAAACTGTGAAGGCCTCGCTGCTCTCCTGTGACTCGGATGGAATGGCCTCACACATCTGAAATAATTTGTAAAGGCCTCGCTGCTTTCCTGTGACTTGGTTGGAATTGCCTCACACATCTGAGATAAATTGTAGAGGCCTCGCTGCAGAAAGGCCTCGCTGAACTCGCAGAGAGGCCTCGCTGCGGAAAGGCCTCGCTGAACTCACGGAGAGGCCTCGCTGCGGAAAGGCCTCGCTGAACTCACGGAAGGGCCTCGCTGCGGAAAGGCCTCGCTGAACTCGCGGAGAGGCCTCGCTGCGGAAAGGCCTTGCTGAACTTGAGGAAAGGCCTCGCTGCGGAAAGGCCTCGCTGAACTCGAGGAAAGGTCTCGCTGCGGAAAGGCCTTGCTGAACTCGAGGAAAGGCCTCGCTGGAAAAAGGCCCCACTGAACTCACGGAGAGGCCTCGCTGAACACCTGGCTTGAGCAGTAGAGGCCTCGCTGCAGAAAGAGAACAAAAGAAAAGAAAGGAAATTGAGAAAGGAATGATTATGCCAAAAAGAAGCTGCTTGCATGAAGGAAAGGTCTCCTGGCTAGCAAGCTAGCCAGGTCCTCACCAGAGAGCCCCCAAACTTAAGCTAGACACAGTTAGCCTAGGGAAAAGCCAATCATAGAGCTTATGGGGATCTGGAGGGTTGGACATGCTCCTGGACGCCCGGACTCTCCTCCCGTTCTCCCAGCGGCGTGAGCCCAGCACCCCCACCCCCCAGAAGCTCCCTGGAAGTGAAGAGTATGCCAAGAATAGTCGACAATCACTGGTTTACGTGGCAACCCAATTTGGCTCGCTGCGCTGCTGTAACTTGGTAAGATTTATCTCACACATCTGATTTAATGAAACTGGCCTCATAAGGCTGTATTCGGGAGTGCAGACTTTGCAACGATGATTGCTGCATCTGCTGCAGCAAGTGCTACAGCAGATATTCCCAAAACGGAATCATGATGAGCCGCGCGCCAATGGATGCAGGGATGACTGTGGGGATGCTGCATCCAGAATGCAACAGACTCTGTAGGTCCTAGCTACTGACAAAGCAGGCATTCCCAAACAGGGATGCGGGGACGAGCTGTGCAGCTGTACTCAATCCCCTGCCCAACCTGCAAGAGAACAACAGCAAAGGCCTCCCAAGCACGCTGCTTGCAGGTCGATGTGGCCGTGAGAGGGGTGCGCTATGGCCGGAATGGGCCCAGTCCCAGGCCCAGCTTGCATGCATGGGCAGAAGACCGAGAGTCCAATTACACAGCAACTGTTGCTGCGACCCGCCCACCTGCTGTGAGTGCTGTGTGTGTGTGTGTGTGTGTTGAGGACGCATTGAATGCTCATCGGTGTGCTGCATGACGAGCGCGCTGGGGTGCTTCACAGGATCTCCGGCTATGGCGGTGGGTGCTTTACAGGATTACAGGCTTGCTTACTAGGTTGCTTTGCAGGATTGCACAGACTTGCTTTACAGGATTTCCGGCTATATAGCGGTGGGTGCCAATGCTGCCCCATGCTTGCACAGCACACGTTCCCATCAGTGCATAGTCCTCATCTTCTTTAGTCCTTCTCGTCTTCTTCTTTTGCACACACAAGTGCACACACATACACACATGAGCACACACACGCGCACACACACACACACACACACGCATGCACGCACTTCCTTGCAACGGATGATGGTGAACGTCTTCTTGTTCTGCTTCCTTTTTTTTCATAAGCACTGAACAGGTCCACACACACACACACACGTCCCTGCAGAAGATGACGCTGAACGAGCGCTTGGCACGGCTGAAGGGGCGCGTGGGAGGTGCTGGGGGGGCTGGTGCGCGTGCATACACCAACGGGCATGCCCACCGGGAGGAGCCGCGGCACTTGGCCTCTGAGCCACAAACTCCGACTGTGGCAGTGCCATCCTCCTCGCACTTTGTGGTGCGTCACCAGGTGGGTCTCAATGCCAGACAGGGGGTGTGGAGCAAGGCCAGGTGGGTCCCAATGCCAGACAGGGGGTGTGGTGCGTCACCAGGTGGGCCTTCATGTTCCATCAAGGGCCTGTCCAGAAGGGAAATGTGGGCATATCCTTAGAGAGGAGCTGAGGCACTCAGCTTCTGAACCATAAATAAGCTAGCACTTTCTTGCCTGCCAGGCCAAGCCCACCTTATGAATTCAACAGCAGTGAAGTTATAAGCATGGTCAGTACTTAGCTCTTTGGGGTCACAAAGTCCTACCCAGGCAACAATGCCGTCCACCTCACATTTTGCAGTGGAATTCGATACTTCTGAAGTCGCATTTTATGGTGGAAGTGGCGGGGTGGGGTGGGCCATGTGAGCGTCCCGTGATGCATATGATGCTGCTGATGGTGTGCCACATGTGCACAGGTGTGCTGCACCATGCTCCATGATGGTTGTCCACCATGCGCCATGATGTCCGTCAGAGCAATTAAACATGGCCTGATGTGTGCTTTGTGGATCGTGTGGGCTATCGTGCACTGCTGCTTGTCCTGCAGTTCTGTGCCAGGAGGCAATGCCACCCTGCAGGCTTGATACAGGCTTCGCGGTTCTTCACTTGTTTGAAGCATCATGCACTTGTTTGAAGCATCATGGAAGTATGGAAGTATGGAAGCATCATGCACTTGTTTGAAGCATCATGGAAGTATGGTCAGCGCTGTGCAACATCAGCCATCACCCTGCGCAGACGCCTCGCTCTCCAGGAACCACAGAGTCATCTGAGAGCAAGCCTCACCATGCAACCATCGACTTGCACAGGCACCTCACTCCGCAGAAGGTCCCAAATGCCAGCCATTACCTTAATCTTTCTAACTGCAATGTCAACCAGCACCCTGCGCAGGCGCCTCTCTCCTCAAGAACCCTGAAATGTCGGCCACCACCTTGATCACCTCATCATTGTCAACCCCATAAGTTAATCAAAATCCTGTTGGGCACCTGCCCCTCAGCAACTTCTAAAATATCGGCCATCACCTTAATCTTGCCAACCGCAATGTCATTCGTTGCCCTGCACAGGCACCTCGCTCCTCAGAAACCACAGAGCAATCTGAGGGCACGCCTCCAGGCACTTCGTCCAGTGCACCTGACGCCCTCGACCACCACACACGTATGCAGCAAGAGCTACAGTATCAGCGCAGGCTGAGCAGCGCAGGCAACTCAAAGCGGCCCACCCCCAGCTGAGCGCACAACCGTGCGGCAGCTGTGTGTGTGTGTGTGTGCGCGTGTGAGAGAGAGAGAGAGAGAGAGAGAGAGAGAGAGAGAGAGCTGAGCGCACTACGATGCAGCATTCTGTGCGCGCGCGTTTGTGAATGTGTGTGCAAACTACACACTGCAATTATTGCTTAAGAAAGACTCCAAGCTGGCTGGGAGAGGGGATGTCATGCAGGGATGTCTGGCTCTTCAGTGCATGCATGCAAGGGAGGTCTCTTGACTAAGCTGGAAGTCCTCCAAGGTCCTTAGCCTTGCTCTGGCATGGCTTTTCATGGACCTTTGCAGGGAAAGGAAACTGGAGGGCTGCATAGCTGTATCTGCCTTCAAGGGCAGCTTAGCTGGAATGTAAGGTGCCTGTGATGATGGACATGTGTTCTCATTCAAGCTGTAGCATGAACCACCGATCACTCCAGCTGTAGAGTCTTCTGCAAGGCAGGAATAGCTGTAGCAATGCACTGGACGGGGCATGCTTTTGTGTGGCACTTAGTGACTCATTTCCTGCACTTCTGACAAGGAATGGAACAAGAGCAGCTAGCCTCAAAATTCTTGGGCTTTTGGCCTTTCTTGATGCATTCTCCCTTTTGATTTACACGGCACTCCCAGCTAGGTGTCATCAGTTGTCCCTGATTTCATCATCGCTTGGTGCTGCATATGCAAGCCAAGGTGTGTATGTGTGCATCAGTGTGTGCATGCACGCATGTGTATGTTGTGTTGTGTGTTTGTGTGACTCCTGCCAATGAGTTCTGTCAAAATAAGGTGAGCACTGTTGATATAGGTTGTTTTCTTACATATGTGCATGAAGAAGACAGGTAAGCTGTGCAGGTCCTTGACCCAAACACTGATTGTGGTTTTGTTGTTGAGGTGCACATGCGGTTGTTTTTTGCTGCTGGTAGTGTGGTCTTTGGTCCGACTGGTTTTGTCTGCACAAAGCACGCGCTGCATATCGCCGGTGGCTCAGGAGGGGTACGCTTGATTGCACTGCAAGAAATGTGCAAGGACAGCAGCAATTGCTGCAGACTCTGAGAGCTTGTGGCAGATGGAACAACGTTGGAAGTCGCACGCACATTGTGCTCACAGTCTGACCAGCATGTCTGCTTTATGAGCTGTGTCTGGCCTCAGATTCTGGCCTTTGGCAAAAACACACCAGGGAGAGCAATGATAGCACCAGGGAGGGGGCATCGCTGCCAGCATCAGGGAGAATACCATTTTCCCTACATCAATTGAGGAAAGGGAGGGACTATGGCTCAAAATGGCCACCATGAACCACATTAGCTTGTTAGGCGGCTTCTGTGCCTGCATGAGGATTCCATGTGTGCGCTGCGTGCTTGCTTGTGTTTGCATAATATAACTGATGTGCGCAACACTTGAGAGCTGAATGAGGGGCAACAGCTGATTAGCTGCATTACTACTTCAGTGACTGCCAAAGACTTGCATTTGGTCGTCAAGACCGTTAATTGTGAGGCAGCCATTTTCTGTTGGACTCTGCTTTGTGCCCATACGTATTGGTTGTGCTGAGTCCTCAGATTGTCACAGCATTTTTGCTAAATAGGCTGGGCTTCCAGTGCTGATACTGTGGAGACGTAAATTTGACCACTTAATACCGACTTAATACCTCAAGCTTCAAGCTTATGGATTGGTGGAAGAGGGATAAAATGGTGTTTACTTATTCTAAGAAGAACAAGGAAAATAACTCTATAGATTACTCTGTGAAATTCCTTATGTTTCACACGCATATAATTTCAGATGACCTTGTTCTCTTCGCCTAGTTCACCTAAAAAAAGTAAAAAAAAGTAAAAGTCTACACAGGCCTGGGGCCGCGTGCATTAAGGAAAGGTCCCTTAACTAGCAAGCTAGCAAGGGCCTCACCAAAGGTCCCTCAAAACTACACTAGCTACAGCTAGCCTAGGAGAGGGAAAGAGACAGAACTAATGAGGATCTGGAGGGTTGTCAGCTGTGCCCCGAGACGCCCGGACTCTCCTTCTTCTGGTAGCCACCTCCGCGCGCCCAGCGACCTCCCCCCCAGATGTCCCCTGTAGGCAAAGAGCATGTCAAGGGTTTACAATGGTGGCCTACAGCCCGAGACTCTGGCTGATGGCAGCTGGTGAAACAAGCTCAACCAGTATCAAAAATTGAGACCAAGTCTGACACAAATCTAAGAAGTCTGTATGAGTCTTGGTTTAGGAAAGCATTGATTTCAGAATCAGTGATAGTATGATGGCAAGCCAAGAATGGAATAAAGTCAGTGTTTGAAGGCGGAGCAAACACACGCAAAGTCTTAAACATCTCCTCAAAAAGGTCCTTGTATCTCGTGCGTAGCTCACGCACCTCAGTACATTTGCAAAAGAAAAGCACATGTTTTTCATCCTGGACTTCCCCACACTCACACTTATCACAGATACTTGAACCCCCAAGCCATTTACCAGACTCCACTCTCAAGTGATGAGCACGCAATCTAAATCTGCTAATGTTTCTCAAAACATGCTTGTCCAAATCCTTGCAAAGAGCATGTCTGGTGTTAATGATAGTGGTCAATTTCTGTAGGGCATGACAGCTTAATTTGCAAGCTAGTGATTTAGCTTTTTGATTGGTTAGGCCCAGATTGACAAGAGGTTTGATTGTATACTCATTGTAAATGGTGCCGGCAACACCAATCAGGATGATGTGAAGAGTCACTCTGTTATTCCTGTTTGGATTTCTTGAGCTGCGGGTTTTTAGTCTGGTTATAGTATGAGCATGCTGAGCTGTTGCAGTCTCCAAAGTGATGGAGGGGTTAGTATCTGGACAGAATTTGAGCTCAACGAGGTGAATATCCCTGTCTTGAGGAGGAATCTTGGAAGGATTAAGGTAGGCTTGTCGGCCTGGAATAGGGCGCACAAAGAGAGCATCAGGGCGGCTTTGGTGTTGGGCAGAGGACCCAATACCATTAGGGAATACCCAGTCAGGGATAGCTCGGGAGATGTTTTCAGGGACTACTACACCCTGCTCTAGGAGTCTCTCATTTCGGCAGGCATCCATACCAATAAGGGATGAGCCAAACCTGCCTTTACTGAGGGCTTTCAGTTCAGTTCACCAACCAAGAGGAATGTAATGGAAAAAAACAAAGGTGAATTCCACCAGTTCAGACTAAGAGAAAGAGAAGCACAGAAGTCAACTCCAGCAAGTTGGCCTTCACCTTTGATACCCACGACAATGCAGTCAAGAGGCCCAGCAGACTTAAGACCCACCCCTTATCCTCACTGAGGATCTCTGGCAGAGAAAGCATCCAACATCTCAGCATAGGCCCTCCTCTAACACAGGAGCCAACCATTGTGGGAGGCGAGCACGTAGTTATGCAGACCCAAGCTGTGATTCACTCCACTTCTGGGCACAGTCTCTAACGCGCCAACTTCCAGGACCACTCCTGCACCAGCTTGCATAAGACCGTGTTACATGACCTTGAAAGCACTGAAGGAGGTGCCTATGCTTTCTAGGATGGCTTTGGCACTGCACCCACGGTATGCCAACTTGTCTAAGTCATTTAGTGGCATGCACAATGAGGAGGTGTTTAAACAGAAAATGCTGAGTGCTTCCAAGATTCCCATGCAGGATTTTTAAGGGATTTGGTGTACAGAAAGCAGGTGTTATAGGAAGCGGATGCCCTAAGTCCCCCAAAAAAGAACAGGAAAGCAGTGACTTATCATCATCGGTGTAGAAAACCTTCAAATCAAACAGCACGCACACCCTTCTGTATCCCATCATATTTATTGAAGGATCCAGAAAAAGGAGTCATGATGGATGTTGGTAGGTTTAGGCTTTGTGCCCACTGCTTGAAGGTCAAATCCTGTAAATGGATGGGTGGTTCAAATATTTGTGATACGTGTGAATGTGCTGAAGTCCAGGACGAGAAGCATGTTTTTTCAATTGCAATTGCTGTGAGTTGTGTGAGCTGCGCAGAAAATACAAGGACCTGTTCATTGATCTTTTTAAACCATTACATATTTTTGCCCAGCTTCCAAACATCGATTTTATTCCTTCCTTGGCGAGCTTTCACAATTTGACTGATTTTGAAGTCAACGCTTTTCTAAATCAAGACTCGTACAGGTTTTCAAAATTTTTGTCAGAATCGATTTCAATTTTTGATGCTGGATGCGAATGTTTCAACAGCAGCCGATCAGCCAGATTCTCAAGCTGTAGTTTAACCCCTTGTAACCCCCTGTAACCCCTTAGAGTTGAGAAAGGAAGAGCACTTGCAGCGATACAGGGGAGTTGTTCACCTCTGATAACCTACCTCGTGCTAATACAAAGACCAAACCGCAACAAACATATTTTTTTTACCTATTCTTTCCAGTCCAAGTTTTGCAAGTTGAGCATTTTTTTGTCAGGTCTGGTTACAGGCCTCAGCATGTCCGCTCAGCTGCTCTTGTAGGCGGATATAATGATGTAATTATACCTTACCTTGCCTAGAAAAGATTGTTTCATCGAGGGCCGCAACACTCGTGCAAAAGAAAAAGGATATCTATTATCTCGCATCAAAGTTGATTGTACAGAGAGCGGTTTGGTTTAAAGCATACATGAAAAAGAGGGCTGCAAGAAGCAAACACAAGGAACAAGACTTGCTTGTTAGGGAATCTTTCCTTCATTCGCGTAGCTGGACCTGGCTTGCGCAGTCTCTTCTGTTTCTTTCACAGATCAGCTATAGAGAGAACGAGAGAACGACAAAAAAAGGAAATAGATGACATCTGGGCAAATGGATAGTTCAGAGCATGGGCAGGAGCTCTACAAAGGCTAGAGTAACACATATGTCAAAATGAATCACTGGTAATGTGGCCTGTACAAACTGCTAAAAATAAGCGGTGAAGGCAGAGGAGCATATGAATTGGCAACAGAATGGGAGCTGCAGGCATGATGCTCCTACTTTGCAAAATCTCGCCTTATTTTGCGTCAGGGTTACAATCAGTGCAGGAAGCTAAGTGGAAAGCAGAAAGCATTACATGAGGTGGTGACCAGGCACATTGATGAGCTCGTACAGGAGCTATGGTGCCTAACAGCAAGGGCTTCTGCAAGCCTGCCTTTGACATGCATAGGAAATACAATTTGCCCAAGGGAAAAGCCTCGCGTGCCTTTTCCCTTGTGACTCACGACTTGTTTGGGGCTGCAAGCAAGAAGAAAAGGACAAGCAAAGTAAACAACGCAGGCCATTTTGACTGCTACACTCCCCTTGCTAGGGCTGCCTCTCTTTACCTTGCAGCAACAGTAAGGACGTAGCACACATTTTGGTGTATGAGCAATGCCATAAGGACTGGCTGATGGAGGTTGGCTGAAGGCGGTTGATGCTGTGCAAGCTTGGTGAGGGATGACACCATGCATACCATGTGGGAGAGAGATGCCATGCACCCTTGATGACGTCATGAACCCCATGTGGGAGAGTGACGGTAAGCACCCTAAATGAAAAAGGGAAAAAAACTCTGTAGCCAGTGGAACACTCCCCACATCATTTAATGCACTCCTGATACAAGGATAATGCGATGCACATCTAGTTGTGCCATGCACACCTGGCAAAAGGGCAATGCCATGCACCCATGGTGAAAGGGTGACCCTATGCACCTCTGACCTTACCAGGCACCCTTGATGAAAAGGTGCCCTGACTCACATATTTGCTTGCACTTCCTGGATCTTGCTGGCCCAGTACACCTTCCAGCAGATTCCAGCAGAGCTGCAGCAGAATCTAAGCCAACACCAGCAAAACTCGCATATGGTTTCTTTTCCCTTGTATGGTCTCTCAATGGCCCAGCACACCCTCTAGCAACCTCCTGCAAAACCTCAACAGGAATTTAGCCCATTCCAGCAGAGCTCTCAGGTGGGTGGTCGCGCTTGCTGGGGCTCCTGCTGGCCCAACACGCCCTCCAGCAGGTTCAGGTAAAACTCTAGCAAATTCCCAGCCCATTTCAACAGAGCTCTCAAACGGATGTTTGCCCTTACTGGGGCTCCTGCTGGCCCGGCACGCCCTCCAGCAGGTTCAGGTACAACTCTAGCAAAATCCCAGCCCATTCCAACAGAGCTCTCAGGGGGGTGATTGCCCTTGCTGGGGCTCCTGCTGGCCCAGCACGCCCTCCAGCAAGTTTACAGCAGAGTAGCTCCTGCAAGGCAGAACCAAACAGACGCACACAGAATAAAAACAGCAGAGGAGCACGACTGGGTAGCTCCTGTGAGGCACATAGCAGAACAGCACAGTATAGGAAAGACCTTGAGGGCCAGAAATTGCACAGTAGAAAAGCCCGAATGGCACAGTGTAAAAAGCCCTCGAGAGCCAGAGCCGCGTAGAACCATGTGCAGATAGCTTTTGCTAGGCAGAATCAGAGCAATTGTTGTGTGGCATAAGAAAAACCGCCAACAATCAAGCCTCTAGAGCAGCCCCAAGCTCTGTGTTTTGTGTCGTTGGGTTGCAGATGCATGCAGTACCATTTGACGGCACTCATATACGGCCGCGCAGCTCCATTGGAATGCAATACGTGGCCTTCTCTGAAGAGAATGGTGCCACAACTTTTCCACAACCCGTTGAAGCGATGCCCCCTCTCCCAAGCTATGCCCCTCCATAAGCAGGAGTCAAAGTCACCTTTCATAGGACTTTCGTGTCATGTTCACCACGTCCTTACTCTCATTATAAGTCTTTCCATACGCCATTTCAAAAAACATGAAAAAAAAACACTGAGCATGCAAGCTCCCAAAATCCTTGAGGGATGTGCTTGGATCTCAGCATTGAGGTCTGCAGCCTTCCCCATAATGCTAGTAAACTTGAATTTGCATCAATTGGTCCCTCTTTGGCATATGCCACACTCACTTTGGCCCCATCCAGAATGTTTTTGAGCACGCGCCACATTTGTAGAACTCATCCACAATCTACGAGTGCCACAGCAAAGGGAGAGTCAATGGAAATTGAAAGCAATAGTAGTTGCAGCGTGTGTTGAAGAAGGTTAAGCCAAATTAAAATAGTAGCAGCTGCATGGGTTGATTGGAGGGTCAATCCAAGAGAACAATAGTAGTAGTAGCTGCATGTATTACAGAGAATTAACGAAAAAAACAAAGGTTGTAGCTGCATGTGTTGAATGGAGGATTTATGCAAATTAGACAACAGCAGTGTGTGTGTTAATGGAGAGATCATCCAAATCAAAGACAACTGTAGTAGCTGCACGTGTTAATGGAGGTTAATCCAAATAGAGACAGCAGTAGTAGCTGCATGTGTTAACGGAGAGTTGATCCAAATGAGAAAAACAGTTGTAGCTGCGTTTGCTGAACCAAAGGTGCACATTGCCACATTGCTATTTCTTTTCCAGGATGCGTTTGTTGCACCGAAGGTGCACAGTGCCAGATTGATACGTCTTTTCAAGGATGCCTGCCAAGCAGCAAAGGTGGTGAAAGGAACAAATGAAAAGACAAGCCTCCTGCCAAATAATAATAGCCAGTAAGACCAGTTTGTCGACTATGGTCAAGTTCAGAGATATCAACTAAAGGAATGGCCGAAACAAGCACCCATGGCCGCATGTGTTTGCCAATGCGTGCGTGTACATTTGCAAGTGCATGTGTGCACATATGTCTGAAATTGTGGGCGGACAAATGTATGTGTATGTGTATGTGTTGTGTGTGTGTGTGTGTGTGTGTGTGTGTGTGTGTGTGTGTGTGTGTGTGTGTGTGTGTGTGTGAGCGCGTGTGTGTGTGTGTTCAAGCATGCATTCTTTAAACTGAAGTGGGCATCTCCTTGGAAGAACTTGCCTGGAACACTTTTGGCGGCACCATGGTAGCAGCTTCCTCCCTTGATAGCAGCATGAATTGAGCTGCGTTGCAGTTGGAGCACCTGTTGCAAATGTTTTATGACAGATTTGAGAAACATCCTTGTCGTTGAAACGCATGTAAGCGTGCTGCAATCAAACCCCTTGTCTTATCAAATGCATGCCCGTCTGTGCAATACAAATCCTTGCTGTTGTGAAATGCATGCAAGTCCGTTGCATTATGTCGTTGCGTGAGCTGCATGAAAAAATAGCCGTATGCGCTGCATGAGTACATCCTCATGTGAGGTGACAGCATGAATTTCCTCCACAACTGCCTGAAAAAAACTCAGAATACGTGCTAGACACAATTATGGTTCGAAAGTAATGCAAGCTCCCAATGGTTTCCAAGGAGGTCAATGCTTGCCCCAGCTCAGAAGCAAGCGTCAGACAAAGTCTTGGGCAATTATGAAATTTGAGTTCAGATGCTTGGCAGCAAATGTGTGAACTCATGCATTTTCCTCCCATTTGTACTTTCAGGCAAAATCAAACAATCTGGTAGCTTTGCGTGCTGTTGCGGAAGAAACAGTCTTGTGAAATTGCACCAAATTAATGTTCCAGGCTTTTCTATTTCATCATCATTCATTGGTAGTGCAAGCTGCACCTGTTTATAAGCAGTGCTGTGAGCAGTGGCCTCTGAAAATGCATCAGGGATACTGCAGGAAACAGAAAGCAGGGCTTGCAGAGCACAATATCTCAAGGCACACTTTGCTGAGGCCACAGCAGTTTGAAGGTGATGGTGCTCTTGTCTGATCAGTGAGCAGTCACAGAGGGGAAGGAAAAGTCAAAGACATGGAGACTGTGCAGATCAATGCAAAATGAACAGGGTGGCGGTTCATGAAAAACAGTGCGCTGTCACAATGCGCTTGATGACATGATCTCTGTTCTCGTGCAATGGGGATGAGGCAGTGTCCAATGCACAAAATGCCTGCCAGCACAGTGTGTGCTGTGCCGTTGGTGGGCTCCCACCAGTGCAATGCCCCAGCCAGCAGCCGAGCACGCAACAGGACAGCCTCTTCTGAGCCACAGATGTCGGCACAGATCTGGTCCCGCAGTGACTTTGATTTTGTTGCTCCTCTGCCCCCACCTTGACATTGCGCGCGATGCATCAAAGGTGAGGCCCCATTGGCGGGACACTTCCCGCAGCTGCTGCGCGGGGTCATCGGTGGACAGCAGGTACGGTGCTGCAGTCAAAAGGAGTCAGCACCCAAAGGCGTGAGAACCCTATATAACCCTATATATATAACCCTATACATAACCCTATATAAGGTTATACCCTTATATATATAAGGGCATCATGCTGAGTAGGATATTCCATGAGTTAGACCATTCATGTCCCCCATCTCAAGGAGTAACACAATCACAGCACACACACGCGCGCGCACACGCACATAAGCATGCATGCATGCATGCATGCTTGCTTGCACAAATGCTCATGCATGCGCATGCACCTGCAGCAACGTAATCCATTCTTGGCTACGCACACGCATGACACACGGAGTAGGCACACCCATGCTCAAAAACGATGTGCGTGCACCTGCAGCAACGCAGTCCCTCCTTGAGGCTAGGCGCGTGTCTCGCGTGAGGAAGACGCGGCCGGTGGCGGCAGCCTGAGAGTACAGATTGTGGGAAGCAAGGTGGGTATCATGTGGTGAGGGCGAGGAGGGTATCATGTGGTGAGTTGCAGAAGTCGCAGGCGTCATGTTGTGAGTTATGGAAAGCAAGGCTTGTGTGTGGGTGTCATGCGTGGGCAAGGGGATGGACAGCCAGGCACATGTTCAGGAATGTCATAGGGTGAGTCGTGAGTTGTGAACTTGCGGAAGTTGCTAAAGTAGCTACAGTTGCGAAAGTTGCGGAAGTTGCAGGTGTCATGCGTGGGGAAGGGGATGGACAGCCAGGCACGTGTCAAGGAATGCCATGGGGTGAGTCGTGAGTTGTGAAGCCGCGGGAGTTGCTAGAGTTGCAGGTGTCATGCATGGGGAAGGGGGTGGACAGTTCAGCCAGGCATGTGCATGTGCCATGTGGACACGTGCACGTGTCAAGGAGTGTCATGTGTTCAAGGGGGAGAAGTAGAGTGGGTGTCTCGTGTGAAAAGCATGCAGCTGTGTCTGGCAGCCTGAGATCAAGGGTGTCAAGGAGTGGACAGCCAGGCACGTGCCCAGGAGTGCCATGGAAGCAAGAGTGTTGAAAGCCAGGCACGTGTCGAGGAGCATCATGAAAGCAAGAAGATGGAAAGCCAGGCACGTGTCGAGGAGCGCCATGGAAGCAAAGGGATGGAAAGCCAGGCATGTGTCAAGAAGTGTCATGGAAGCGAGGGAGTGGAAAGCCAGACGCATATCTTGCATAAAGATCGTATGGCTGATTAGAGCAGCCTAGAATGAAGATTGTGAAAGGGGGGGGGGGGTCATACGCGAGGGCAATGCAGCAGCCTGCATAAAATATAAAGGGGGGGGGAATTGTCATGTGTGGGGAATGTCATGTATGCAGAAGATGCCATGTGTGCGGAAGATGTCATGTGTGAGGAGGATGTCATGTGTGCGAAAGATGTCATGTGTGAGGAAGATGTCATGTGTGAGGGAGATGTGTGAGGAGGATGTGTGTGAGAGGGATGTCATGTGTGAGGAAGGTGTCATGTGTGAGTAAGGTGCGGTTGTCAGCAATAGCATGAAAGCAAGGCTGGGGAAAGGCATGCTAGCATTGCCTTGGAAACACAAATCAATGGAGAGCAGTGGAAGGTTCGGGTGGGGGAAGCAGAAATGTACCAGCTATAAAGTGACAACTATCCACTGTGGAGACGAGGAAACAGGGAGCATAGAAAGAGAGTTGCTTGGAGAACAGACGCTCCCCTGGGGCCTCAGCAAGTATGCTGCCAGGCAGCATTTGTTGTGCAGGCAACACAAACCAAAGGCAAAGCCATGATCTGCACCTTGTAAGAAATCGCCATGCATCCAATCCTTTTGTTCTATTCCTTTTCTCTGTTTCAAACCTTGTTTGCTTCTTTCCTTGCACCTCATCACTACGCATCCAATCCTCATATGAATGGCGGCCCTGACAAGCCAGGACGGCAATGCTTAGACCACTGTAAACACCCTCCACATTGTACCACGCATTGCTTTCAGGCCATCTGCACAAACGACACTTATGGACCACTGTGTACACGCACCACATCGCATCAACTAGCGCATGCATTGCTCGCAGGGCTATCTGAGGCAGACATTAGCTTGCACAAATGGCAAGTCAAGAAGCAAACATGAACCGCTGTGCACACGCACCACATCGCACCAAACAGTACTCGCATTGCTTGCAGGGCTATCTGAGGCAGACATCAGCTTGCACAAATGGCAAAAGCCAGGAAACAAACATGAACCGCTGTGTATACGCACCACATCGCATCAACCAGCACTTGCATTGCTTGCGGGGGCGTCTGAGGTGCAGAGACTAGTGTGCGCACATGAACACCAGGGGGTCTAGCATGGAACATTTCTACTGCATATCACAATTCTCATGCAGTACCTGTATTGCTTGCAGGGCCACCTGAGGCACAGAGCTGCCCCCCAGCTGGTGCCGCTGCCGCCACTTCTGCTGCTGCTGGGGACTGTACACCTGCGCCTGCTGCTCCTCGATCACATGCTGCTCCTGACATTCCTGCTGCTGCTGCTGCTGGGCTGCTTGCTGCTGCATCTTCAACTCCTGCTGGGCTGCTTGCTGCTGCATCTTTAACTCCTGCTGCGCCTGCCACTGCTGCTGCTGCTGCCCCACCAGCTCTGTGTCCACGCCCATCGCACGCAGCCAGCGGCACAAGCGGCCCAGCATGCTGTCACAAAGGAACCTGCAGCCAAATTGGCACATTGTTTGGAAGTTCAAGTGTGTGAGCTTAATCGTGTGTCACGGCCATCACTCGCAGCCAGCGGCACAAGCGACCCAGCATGCTGTCAACAGGGACCTGCTGCCAAATTGGCACATTGCTTTGAAGTTCAAGTATGAGCGAGCAGAAGTGCAAGCCCATGCCCATCGCCCGCAGCCAGCGGCACAAGCGACCCAGCATGCTGTCAACAGGGACCTGCTGCCAAATTGGCACATTGCTTTGAAGTTCAAGTATGTGCGAGCAGAAGTGCAAACCCATGCCCATCGCCCGCAGCCAGCAGCACATGCGACCCAGCTTCTTTTGTACAAGAACCCGCTTGCTGCTTCCAAATTGGCTGACTGTTTGTAACGGAAAGTCAAAGATGAGCGCTGAAGTGTGTGCCTGTGCCCATGACATGCAGCCAGCAGCACAGGCGGCATTGCATACTATCACACAGGAGCCTCTGCTTCCAATTCGGCGGGATTTCAGGAAGTTCAGTGTGTGCGCTCAGGGAATGTTGGAGCTGTAATACACAGGCAAGGACGAAGAACCAGAGGGTTTGGGGCAATAGTAGCTGGGCCGAAGTGCATAGAAACAGTCCGCAAAAACACAGGAAGGTTGATGGAAAGTAGGGAGTGACGCTGCATTGAATGGGTCAAGGATGAGGCAGGCTTGATGGGCCAGGGATAAATTGAGTGGGTCAGGGATGAGGTAGGCACGTGGTCAATGTCAGGGCGAAGGGTTCAATGAAAGGTCAAGGATGAGGCAGGATGGATGAGTCAGAGACGCATCGAGTGGGTCAGGGTTGAGGCAGGATTTATAGGTCAAAGACACATTGAGTGAGCCATAGATGAGCCAGGCACAGGGTCGATGTCAGGGTGAAGGGAACATCAAAAGGGTGAAGGTGTCACTGACAGGCTCAAAAATGAGGCAGGATTGATTGGATAAGGGCGCATTGCGTGGGTCAGGGTTGTGGCAGGCATAGGGTTGGAGTCAGGTTGAAGGGTCCAATGACAGGGTCAAGAAGGAGGCAGGATGGATGAATCCTGGATGCATTGCGTAGGTCAGGGTTGAGGCAGGCATAGGGTTGGAGTCAGGTTGAAGGGTCCAATGACAGGGTCAAGAAGGAGGCAGGATGGATGAATCCTGGATGCATTGCGTAGGTCAGGGTTGAGGCAGGCATAGGGTTGGAGTCAGGTTGAAGGGTCCAATGAAAGGGTCAAGGAGGAGGCAGGATGGATGAATCCTGGATGCATTGCGTAGGTCAGGGTTGAGGCAGGCATAGGGTTGGAGTCAGGTTGAAGGGTCCAATGACAGGGTCAAGGAGGAGGCAGGATGGATGAATCCTGGATGCATTGCGTAGGTCAGGGTTGAGGCAGGCATAGGGTTGGAGTCAGGTTGAAGGGTCCAATGACAGG
Source organism: Dunaliella primolecta (assembly GCA_914767535.2). Lineage (NCBI taxonomy): Eukaryota > Viridiplantae > Chlorophyta > Chlorophyceae > Chlamydomonadales > Dunaliellaceae > Dunaliella > Dunaliella primolecta. The sequence continues at coordinate 11,333,525 of OU611756.1, read as the reverse complement.
GTCAAGGAGGAGGCAGGATGGATGAATCCTAGATGCATTGCGTAGGTCAGGGTTGAGGCAGGTGCATCTTGCAGGCGGTGGAAATATGCAAGGGAGGAGGCACAGTGCGCACCACTGCATTTGAGCATAAATTATTGTTATTCATATTGGACACACGCCCAGGATCGAACATACATCATGCAAACGCGCAAACAGACACACAGGATTTGTGTTGGAAAAGAGCCAACCTGCCTTAACAGGCCTTCACAGAATGTAACAGGCACTGGAGCTTCAGTTCAGCTGCCCTTTAAGGCAGGTTCAGCTAAGCAAGCTTCTCCTCCCTTTCTTCTCCTCCCATCACAGGAAGGGAACGCGGTCGTACACCCCCTTTCCATCTCACTCCACCCCGCAGACTCACTTTGGAGAGGAGCTCCTCAGCCCAGAGGATGTTATGTTGGGCCCACCTGCTGCAGCCGTGTCTATCCTTGTCTCCTCTGAATCTGAATCTATCCTGGATCCGGAGGCGCAGGATAATCCTGCGGGAGGTTGTACCAGCGACGCCGCCTTTGCTGCTGCTACTGCTGCTTTGACCGCTGCTGCGATGGGGCCTGGCTCTGTATCTACCGGTGTTTGAGAGGGGGCAGAGGGATGGTAGCCAGGAGGAAAAGGTTGAGATGCTGCTGCGATGTCCGCCACCCTGCCGCCTGAGAGCATGAGGAGCTGCGCGGCTGTGAGGGCAACCACGTGGTGAGGCGTGCCGGCACCACAGAACAACGTCTGGCACTGGGGTGGCTTAAGCTCCTGCTGCTGCTGCTGCTGCTGCTGCTGCACTTGTCTGTTTGCATGATGTTGCTTTGCAAGTCCCTCTTGCTGCTGCTGCTGCTGCTGCTGCTGCTGCTGCGGCGGCGGCGGCTGCTGCTGCGGCTGCTCAGAATGTGATGTCTCAGATCTTGGCATAAGTGGCCAAGGCTCATACGGCTGGGCACCTTGCAATTTATCATGCATTTGCTGCGCCTGTGGCTGTGTTCCCTGCGTGTTTTCATACTGCTGCTTGACTATCTCTGCTTGGTCCCATCGCTCCCTGTCACATTTTTGGCCCTGCCACCTTGTCTGTACCATACCCACTTTGTGTGTTTGCTGCTCAAAATTCTGCTGCTTCTCATGCCGAGTATCTCCTGCACTAATTTCTTCACCTACAAATCCACAAACCTGTGGCAACTCTTGCTGCTGCTGCACCAGTCTCTTATCCACCACAACTTGCATGCCCTTGGGTGCCACTGCAAACGGTGGAATGGTGCCTGCAAATTGAAGGCAGAGTACAACTTGGTTTTGAATCCGCATCGCTGCACAAGTCTTTAAACCACCAAAAGTCACATGCCTTTGGGTGACAACGCAAAGGGTGAAATGGTGCCTGCGGTGCAGATGAAGGACAACCAAACCGAATCTTGCAGCCGTGACATAAGCTTAATCAAAAGGAAGGTTCGACGCCTCAGCAGCTTTGAGAGCCATATTCTTGCAGCGACATGCTTATAAGGGGAAGGCAATCTACAGGTGTGTGTAGCGGTGAGGCTTGATCTCACGAACAATGAGGCAGCAGCACGCCCAGGACAGCAGTTGCCAGGGCGGCAGCTGCACGTTCAAGCAATCAAGCGAGGCAATGGAGCAAAGTAGGAGCAGCACATCCAGGGTGGCAGGATAGCAGCTTCGCACACCCAGGCAATGAGGCAATATAGTGGCAGCACGCCCAGGGTGGCAACCTGCCACAGATGCATGAGGTAATGTGAGGAACGAGCTAACAGGTATCAAGATGCCCTCACCTGAGGCACAGCCATGCACTCACCAAACATAGTTTGCCCCGACACAGTGCAGCAACAGTAGGTAAGTGAACACAGGTACAAACACGCACTCACCCTGGGCACAGCTGAGCACACCTCCACCTTCCAAATACAGCTTACCCATGCAAAGCTGAACAATAGATAAGTGTACACAGGTACAAAGACGCACTCACCCAGGGCACAGCTGAGCACACCTCCACCTTCCAAATACAGCTTACCCATGCATAGCTGAACAATAGGTAAGTGCACACAGATACAAAGACACACTCACCCGGGGCGCAGCCGAGCACCTCCACGCACTCCTCAGCTGTAGCTACCCGCATGTGCTTGCGAGCGAGCCCCGCATGGATTGCAACCTGCACAGATGTAGTCACATGGGACCCTCAGCTCCAAATATTTTGGCATTTTTGTTCCACAGAACGCCTGGAGGATTCAGACTAGGGGAAGGACGCAAGGAAATCAGGTCCATTTACGGTTCATGATCAAAGTGAGTTTTGTCCAGAAGATGCTGGCAGTTCTCAAGACTGGCAGATCATGGTATACTCAAAATGCACCCCAACAGCTATCATTGGCTGATTGGGCTGTGCTTACGGTGCAACCTGGAGTGTGAGGCACTGAATTTGGGTCAGGGCCAAAAGGGGCGAGGGCTAATGTCCATTAGGAGGTGTCTGTCTGCAATGATAACCATGGTGCTCAGGCACCAAGTACCATGCAATAATCATGTGAGCATGCTGTCTACCCTCTCCACGAAGCACACATCTCACTCAGGATGAAGCCACACGGGCATGGCTCATGCCAGACATGCTGCCCCCCCCCCCCGGCAGACTTCTGTTCTCTAAAAGCTGCAAGCAAGCCAGTGCTGCATGCCTGCGCTTTCTCTTTTTCCAGGCATGCTGGCCCCCTGGCAGACTTTCTCTTAATTCCTTGATTTGTCTGGACAGTTGCACTGTGTGATCGAGTACTGCATGGAGAAGTCGCCCTCCCTGTGGACTTTTCCCCAAAGGTGCAAGCACGCCTGCAGGCTTTCCCCCCCCAAAGATGCAGGCATGCCAGTGTGCAACTCCAAAGGCATCACGCCTGCACCGCTCCGCTCCTGGCACAGCTCTTCTTTTGGAAAAAGGCATGGTAAATTCCTCAGACCCTCCCTAGAGAAGACCGCTTGAGAAGCAGCAGTAGAAATTAATGCCAGGGCTGGCAGCGGGGGACACAGCACAGCAGGACACACCAGCAGTGACACACCAGCAGTGACACACCAGCAGGTACATCTGTCTAGCAAACCAGCAGGCACATCAGCAGACAAAGCACAGCTGGACAGACACAACACCAGCAAGCACAAGCGGCTCAAGCAATGATCTGCTGACCCTCTAAGGCTTTGGCTGGCGCTGCAGCAAAGCAAAGCACAGCGAAGCAAAGCAGAGCAAATCAAAGCAGCACAAAGCAGTGCGGAGCAAAGCAACGCAGCCCAAGCTACGGTTTGCTGACCCTGTGGCTTTGGCTGCTGCTGCCGCTTTGCTGCTATGGGAGCTGCATCCTCTTCCTGCCTGGAGTCGAGACACAGGCGCAGGTGGTAAGTGGGCACGTCGGAGGGGGTGGGGTTTGGGCAGCACATGGCGTTGGAGAGGCGGCAACGACAACCTACTGCTGCCATTCAGGCAGGCCTGCAGAGGCAAACTCCTGCCCCTGCGCGTCGCTGGGGCGTGTGCGGTCAAGGCGCTACAAACACTGATTGACCGGGGGTTAGGAGGAGTCACTTCCCTGCGCGAGCTACGGCCTGCACTGCGCAAGCCGCCCGACCGGCCGAATCCAGCGGTGCGCCCAATTTGTGCGCACACCAGCGATGCCACGCTGCTTGCCCAACGGCCCAACAAGCTGCGTCCCCGCAGCGGGCTCACTGCCCCTGTTGCAACCCAGGCCTGTGTGAGCTCCATCACAATGCTTGCCTGCCTGACCTTGTGCAAGTCCAAGCGCCGGTCGCCTTGGAGCACTGCCAGCAGGCAGGACGGAGACACGGCAGCATCAGCACCAGCACCAGCACCAGCATCATCATCAGCAGCAGCAACATCAGCAGGGGCTGCTGCAGCTGCAGCTGCTGGGGCTCTCAGCGCGTCCCCTGACACCCCGAGCAACCATCCCTGGGTTTCATGGGGGGTTGTGTGGGTTCTTTCGGAGGAACGAGGGAGGTCCGCCTGCTGCTGCTGCTCTTGCTCTTGCTGTGGGGACAGGCAGTGGTGCGCATGGAGTGGTGTTGCAAGCTTGCAAGCCTGCTCTTGTCCCTGTCTCTGTGGGGACCCTTGCAACCAATCCCCTGGCATGAGGGCAGCTGCCTGATGATTGCATGATGCTGACTGGCTGGTGCCAAAAAAGGGTGCGCATGTACCGCTGCCGCCGCCGCCGCTGCTGCTACACGCGCCAGTGCTGGGAGCTTGGCCTGCCGCATGCCCTGCCAAGATGAGGGCCATGCTCTTGACGACCTGGGAGGTGCTGGAGCCCAGCGTGCGAGCGGCATCTGCGGCTGTGGCGATCCCTGCAATTTGGGAAGGTGTATCAGAGGAAGGATATATCGCCACCTGGTAGAAATTCCAAGCTTCCATCCCAAGCTGTGCTGGCACCCAGCGTGCGCATGGCATATGCTACGGAATAATCCCTGGGGTTTGGGAAGGTGTCAAGAAAAAGAAGAAGAAGAAGAAGCAAGATTTTGC